>VWZZ01003022.1:254153-518572 GCA_013399095.1 Psophia crepitans
GCGGGTGCTGCCCAACGCGGAGGCAAGGCTTGGGGCTCGCAGTGACTGGAAGCCCCCTGGCAAGCCGGTCTCTGCAGCTGAGCCCACAAAACGCACCTTCACACCCCAACTAACCTGTGTGTGGCTGTTGCACACTAAATACCTGTCGTACCTTCACGTTGGCTTAGTCACTGTTGGGGCTTACTGCCTTGGTGATGGATGATGGATGATGATGATGATAATAATAATGATAATGATGATAATAATGATAATGATGAGGATGATGAGGATAATAATAATAATAATAATAATAATAATAATAATAATAATAATAATAATAATAATAATAATTCCCCAATGATTGGCAGATGCTAATTGTTACCCTCCCTGGGCGAGGCAGTACCAGCCCCCATCCTCACTGTGATTTTCCTCTCCTCTGGTTCCTGCTGTGCCGGCAGCTCACGAGCATCTCATACCTATGGACCTGGCACGCTCCTTCTTGCTTGTCACCAGGCGACCGTATCACTGATAAATGATACGTGTGCTCCGGGAAGGAGGCAAAGAGCCTTTGTCTGCTTTTAATCTATAGTTTTAAATAATTAAGCAAGGCTAATTCTGGTATTTATAATGCAATAGGGTGAATGTAACTCGATGTGACCACTGTCAAAGCAGTTCCCAGCTATCGGGTGGCTGCCTGGGGGCAGCAGGAGCGCACACCCCGGGTCCTCTCGCCTTCGCTCAGCCCTGGCAGTCAGGAATAAACCCCGTGAGGTCGCGGGGTTGGAAAGGGAAAGAAAACCCTAATGGAAACGTAAAACGGGGCAGGGGGACGTGGGCCTGCAGCTCCCCGCTCCACTGCCATGCATCACTGTTTCTGCCTCTGCCTCTCTGCTGAGCACATGTAGGGGATGGGGCTCCCCACCAGTACAGCCACTGCTCCCACCAGTATGGCCAGTGCCCTTCTCCAGTACAGCCGGTGCTCCCCACCAGTACAGCCAGTGCTCTCCACCAGCATAGCCTGTGCTGCCCACCAGCACACCTAGCCCCTCCCAGTCCAACCAGTGCCCCCAGTCCTGCCCACCCTTGCTGAGTGCCGTGCTGGCACCGCAGCCCGCAGGGCCAGGACCCCCCATTGACACCAGTGCTGCAGCTGCCTAAGGGGGGCACAGAGCGGGCACTGGGCTGAGCCTGGGCTGCTCACATGCCACCAGCTGCGATCACCCCAAAAGCAAAGGACCCTCAGTCTCCTGCTGAGCTTTGCACTCGTGTTTGGAAGAGAGAAATCCTCAGGTGTGGGGCCACCTGATGTGTCGAAGTTACCGGTACCCTAACGCTGGAAATGCTTGTACAGTCAGGCAGCAGCAAGCTCCCCTCTGCCTGCAGGCAGGCAGGATTGGGTGTGCTGGTTAATCATTTCATTTAATTACCTTGGACTGTGATAAGCAAAGATAACAAGGCTGGGATCCCGCTCTCTTAATCCCCAAGGGACGTCAGCCCCGTGAAGTGGCATGTGGAGTGGCTTGTTTAGTTTTGTGAGGCAGCGACAGATGCTCAGCAGTCTTTCTCAGTAATTGCAAACTTAGTTATAACATCGCCCCAAATACTTTATCCGTGCTTTTGCCTGGCTGTGACAGAGACGCAAATCAATCATTAATGAATGTCTTAAGGTAGTTCAAAGGTATTTTGCTGAATACAGAGAAAATCTTTCCATATCTATTTGCAGGGGTTGTATTAGCGAGTGCCCCCTGTCCAGCCCCAAGCCTCTCCCGGGAGGTCTGAACTGCAGCATGGGTCTGCCTGGGGAGTTCCCTGTGGGACACAGCTCTGCTTTGAAAGGCAGAAGCAGAAGGGCAGTTCCTAAACGAGCTGCTGAAGTATTAAAGTAACATGATATCTCAAATAAAATTTAAAACAGGGTCCAAAGTCACCTGTGTGTAAACACGTATGCAGCGCAGACTAATCCCACGGGGGCTCAGCAGCCTGTCCCCACAGGGGAAGCTGGCAGAGACGCGGGGACCCCCTGGGGCGGCTCGGGGGCCCTGGGCTTACCTGATTTCCGCAGCGTGGCCCTGGGGAGCCCGGGGGGCAGGTGTTGCCCTGCGCCCCACGACATGGGGCTGTGGGGGCTGAGGTTCCCGCTCCTGCCCGGCTGCGCTCGCGCCTGCCTGACTTTTTGGCTGGGTCCGATGAAGCTGCCTGGCTCCTGCCAGGTCTCTCTGGTGGGAGCGGGGACGGAGGATCACGTGGAGGCGACTGCCGCACTGGTGCTCCCTCCCTGTTGCTCTGGTCACCCCACGGGGACCCCGCCAAGGGCTGGAGCTTGGCCAGCAGCAGCTGGTGGCCTTGCCCACTCCTCAGTGCTGGTCCCAAAGGTCTCTCTGCCACCCCGAAAACTTGCTGCTTTTGCTCTTCGTTGTCAGATGATGTTTCCCCAGGACGAAGGAACAAGCTAATTGTTTTTTTCCCCCCAAAGCAAACAGCTCTGTGCGTGCCCAGGTGCCCGAGCAGCCCACTCAGCACAGCCGCTGCTGCAGGCAGAGAGGTCGTGTCCCTGCTCCACGGAGGACGATTTCTCCTAAGCGTGCCTTAACCATTCTCTCGGAGAAATCAGATCGCCCCAGAGGAAGCCGCACGCCCACTCTCTTTAGCAACCACTGCAACAGCCAAGCCCGGCACCAGGGCAACCGCTCGAGTTATCGTGATTATTCCCTGGCGTGTTGCAACACCCCGTCATCTACCAACTGCTGCACGGTCCTGGGGGAGCCACTGCTGCACCCTGTGGGTAAGGGCTGCAGGAGGGAGAAGCAGCCCCTGCATGGGGACCACCGTACATCTTGGTGGCACCAGGGCTGTGACAGTGCTGCATTGCTGCCCCGAGCTCCTGCTGCCCCGGGTGTCATCCAGCTGAGATGCAGCCCCTGTCTGGATCAGACCCCTTGCTCTCATCCTCGCTGTGCCCGGAGGTACCACGTTGGCTGTTCCTGAATTTTCACAGCCTGGGAAACCAGAGGCCAGAAAGCTGAGGGAGAAGGAGTTAAACTGCCCCCGCAGCTCCTTTGGCTCTTAGATGGGCACTGTGGTCTGGGCACTGTGGTCTGACTCTGTCCGGGTCACCCCATGCCAGCCCGCAGGTGCCCATCATTTCAGTCCCGGGAGGTGGGCAGGGATGGGGCGAGACCATCAGAAGAAGGAGATAAGAGGAGCTGGGGGGCACCACCAAGGTGCAGGTACCAGCCGCTTTCCCATGCCCCTGCACCCATGGGTGCACGCACAGGCATGGCTGCGTCTTGGCCTGACACTCCCATCCCTGTGAAGGACTGGAGAAAGGGGCCAGGCTGCTGCAGGCACGGGGCTGCTTAGTCACTTGTTTTCACCTCTTCACATTCTGTTCCTCTCTGCATCCCACCGCTGTATCCCCCCCCCCCAGCCATGCTTTCCAGCCACGGGCTCAGCAGCGCTGGGTGTGAGCTGGAGCCCCAGCCTCTCCCAGCTTGCCTCGCAAAGCCCCCGCGGGGCAGCGCGGGCTGCTGGCACTCACCCGAGCCGCTGCTCCCGGGCTTCCCACTTCCACTCGGACACTTTGGCTGAAGGGAGTATTCTTTCTGGAAGAAAAGAGAGAGAAATGGGAAAGGACTCCACAGGTATTGCTCTGTTACAGGAGACGAAATGTAGGAGGAGTTGCCATTAAAAAATTATTATTTTTTTTTTAACCTCCTGACTAGGAGCTGTTACATTTTTTTGACGTGGAGCCTCAAGTGCAGGAGATGAGAGGCAGGCTGGTCCACATTCCCCTGTGTGTGGTATGTGCGTACGTGTGCTTGCGTGTGCATGGTCAGCCTGTCCCAACCAACTGCGGGTTAGACACGGCAAGGTTTTGAAGGTCCCATACATCTTTTGCCCCTAGACCAAGTCTGTGGCTGAGGAAAGGGCTTTAAGTCTGGAGGCTGGGCAGTTTGTCTGCTCTAACCTGCCTTGCAGCCCATATATGTTCCATGGGCTTCTTGTGGTCGTGCAGGTTCCTCTCACATCACCCATTGCCCCATAGCCTGGCTGCTCATTTCACACTCCAAAAAAGCATCTGGCTCAACTTCGAGCAGAAGAAGAGATGGACGTACATCTGTACTACTCCTCTTGGGTCGCCTTTGAACAGGCTGTGAGTTCACTGGAGAGGTGTCAAAGGGAGGAGGGAGCGTCAGCTCTGATCTGCTTTGAGGTCCTGAGTGAGCGTGGTTATGGCTGGTAGATGTGGGAGTGGAAAAGGGCTGTGATCCACCAGCACCTGCTTTTGACTGAGTAAAACAAACTGGAAAAAGGCCAGCTAGCTTTTCTGGACATACTTCTGTCTGATGTGCCCTAGTGCCTGACCAGCTGCACATCTGGGCTCCTCTCTGCGGGGACGTGAGTTTGTGGGGTGCTTAGGACCTCCCATCCTGAAGCAAAGGGCTTTTCATGGCCAAGCTGTTTTTCCAGGAGTTCCTTGCACAACAATTCTCTTTGCTGTCTAAATTAGTAAGCAATCTTGCCCTGTGCCTCTGCGTCTTTGGGATTAACAAAAAGCCTTTGTATTCCCCCTGCAGCTCCTGAAGGTTATTGTGTGAAGGCGGTTGATTGCTGGGTGATATTTATCTGGAGTGGCTCCTGCAGACAAGGAGTTGCGTCATTCACCAACTGCCCCCGTGTTTCTTATGAAGTGGCTTTCGTGTCCTAGGAGAAGGCGACATGGGGACCTCATCCCAGCATCACTCTTTGCATCTCCCGTGCCCCGCACGGCCCCGTGCTGCTGTGAATGCTGCGGGGGTTTTGCAGGCGGGGGTCTTGTTTGGCGGTGTCACCCCCAGAGGAGCGAGCCCAGGGGAGCCCCCGTGCCAGGAGCTGACAGAAGAGCCGGGTGGCTCTGGCGTGGCTCCGGCACAGCTCTCCGGTATGTGTGCCCACAGAGCACTCATTTCTTGGGGCTTGGACTCTGCCCTGCTGATGGTTTTTTCATTCAAAATGTACATAAAGAGAAAATAACGCTGTGCTGGATGTGGATGTGGCGCTGATGGGCTCTTGTAGGGTAATTAATGAGTGCTGGGAAGGGGAAGACGGCTCTGGGGGAGCCCGCAGCCACGTCCTCCCTACTCGGGCTGTACCTTAGACTGACTTTTATCTGCTGAGTGACTTTGCTAGCGACGCTGGCTGTCATTTCTCTCACCAGTTGCTGCAGCACCAGCATCTTTCTTGCGTGGACACGTGTCTTGTGCATCAAAAACCCCCACACGTGTCAAGTGAGTACCCAACACAAATACCGGCTTTCCCAGGGTTGTGTAATAGAGCCAGCCCGACATGGGTGCAATGACGGGGAGATAACGCCGCTGCCGAGACAGGCTTGCTGTCCGCCTGGCCGCAGCGCTGAGGAGCCTTGATGTGAGCTGTGAATTACAGAGCAGACAGCTCTGCCCAGCCCTGCTCGCCTGTATCTTTATTAAATCTCCACCCTCAGCGCGGGGTTGGGAGTGCAGCGTCGCTGCCAGTCATGGCTGGGCTCCTGATCTGCAGACAAAGTTCTGGCCTCGCTGAAGTCACCCAGGGCTGGGACTTGAAGGCAGACGGTGTTTCACCTCCTGCTGCAGGCTGGTTAAACATTTCCTCTGCTGGGTTAATGCTCGATGCTGGCTGAGGTGCTGCCTGCGATGGCGGGGACCGGGTGGGCAGCCCAGCCCTCCCTCCCGCTCCATGTGCCCTGGCCCCCAGCACAAACTTCGTGGAATCCCGCTACAGCCTGAGAAGCTGTGCTGGTTGCACTGTGACGGTGACCTTGGTGGTGGCAAAGCCAAGGGCAGGGGATGTGTACGCTGAGCTCTGCCTGGTCCCTGATACCCCGTCACCTCTGTGGTGGAAACACACTCCTGCTAATCTCCACTTGCGCCATTAGTGTGTTTGCGGAGCAGGACGGCTTCTTGCACCTCCCTGGCTCACATCAGGGAGTTAATGATTGCCCAGATGATAAAGATTTTTGCCTGCTCCTCATGGGACAAAGCAGAGGACGGGACTCTGCCCCCGATATGGCTGGGCGTGGGGATGGGCCCTCCAGGAACCAGAGGGCTTCGTTTGTCACAGTGAAGGCTCAAATGGAGAGGGTGTATCTCAGGAAATGGGTAGATAATGCCTGATATTTCCCCAAACCACTTATTTCCGTGTGAAAATCACTTCCGCATGCAGTGTGACTGCATCTTGCCAGGAGTAAGAAGTAGAAATAAAATCTAGCATCGGACGGTAACGTTGTGCCCCTCTGCATGTGAGCAGGACAGATCCAGTGAGCCAGCTGGATGGAGGAGGAGCTGCCCCAAGCCTGGCTGGTGCTTCCATCAGTGGCGGCAGCAGCCAGCCCACAATGGCCCTGACCGGGGAATTTCCCCAGCAAGAGAGGGAGGATCGGGGAGACACTGCTGATGGGAGCCTGTACCACCTCCAGCCTGCAGGCCAGCTCCTGCCTGGGATCCCAGCTTGCTTTGACCATGTCAGTGAGGACACCTACAACCTGAGCTGGAATTAGCCTGGCTGTTTGGCAGGGTTAAATGCAACAAAGCAATGTAAAGTATAAAAAGTAAGTTGTCTCACATTGTACTCTTCTATGTCACTCCCAAACATCCTGGGCATCATTATATCCCAGTTCCTGGCCCTCAACTGATGCACGGCCAAAAGCTCCTGCAGCACGTGTCTGGAGGCAGTTTCGCAGGTTTAGGCTGCTTTGAACCACCAGCTCTAAGCAAGAATCCTCCCACACTTGGGGACTGCAATGCTCCTCCTGCTGCTTAAAGCCAGCCTCCCTGTATAAACTATTCATCAACGTTACTTGTCCTGCATGGGGGTGCTGTAATATTTACTTTCAGCAAAATTGGTAGCCAGTAATTTTGGACCGAGTTTGTGCTTTGATGGAAGCGGTTAGGGAAATGAGCCATCAGAGTGGTCAGCGCGTGAGCCGCGGAAAGGGCGAGGAGGATGGCTTCGGGCAGGTCCAGACTGATACAGGTGCCATTAAGGTGCAGTATCGTAGCATCTATAACACATTACAGCTGAAGCCTGAGCTAATAAATTAGGCAAGAAATTGCCGCAATCAGATCATGGTGATAAAGAGATATTAAAGCGGGCAAAATGCCACCCAGGCTGAGAACCGATGTGAACCTCCCACTGACCTGGCTGTGGGAGGGAGGCACCATTAGCAGCGTTGGAGGTTGCCCAACCTACGTGGGTGTAGATGGGCTCAGGGAAAGGTATTTTGTCTGTACGTTGCTGCAGCTGCTGCTGACATCAGTGTTCAGTGAATGAACACAGCCATTGAGTAAAATAGTCTCATTGCCTAACCCAGAGTCTTTAAAAGACGTTGTCATGACCTGGAACAAGACGTGGACGGTTGGCAGATCGAAGGCAGCATTTCTGTGTGTGATGAAGCCACAAAACATACGATTTGGAGGTTAGCCAAATTGTACTTAATCACTGCTTTCAGTTAGCCCCAAATACCCTCTTGTTGCTCCTGGTACTCCGTATGGAAATCTCTCTTACACGCTCCTGGATGCTGAGGTACCGTCTGAGCTGTTGCCGACATTGCCTGTGTTACTGCTGAATCCTGGTTTATCTGTGCCCGTTTGCAGCAGCTGGGACTGGTCCAGAGACCTCAGTGAAATCATCCACTGGAAGAATCTTCTGAGGATTAGTGAGACTTCTTCCCATCTGTGATGTCAGTGCACAGAAATCTGTCAGCTCGATTGTTTTGCTGCAAAGGCTTGCCTTGTAAGGTGTTGAGGCTTATTTGACTCAGCGAGCTGGTGCACATGTTTGCCGAGATGACACCATTTTCTTGCTGAGGAGGAACACAGAGGAAATCAGCAGCATGCCCCAACGCCTAATGCCACTGCTAATTCCCTGCTGGCCTTGGCTGCAATTTGGATGAATTTCCAAAATTTCTTGAGGGCTAGGAAAGGCAGTATAACAGCACCCTCTCTCCGGAGCTGGCAGGCTGGGCTCTGCCTTCCCGGTGGTGGTCACGACGTAGCTGCTGTCAGGGCTGTTGCAAGAAACTGTGGGTTTCTCTCTCTTGCAGGGGCAGAGCAATGCTGGGTTTGGGAGGGTTACTCCCCGGCAGGGAGCTTGACCGTGCACATTCCTCTGCTCCCAGCTCATTATGGGACATTGTTATTTTGGCAGGTTTTGCAGTCGGGACTGGCAGGCACCCAGGATTCGGTGTCCGGGCACATCCCAGCGCTCCTGAGCCTGCATCTATGAAATCTGCGGCCGCGGCGCTGCCTTTGTCATGGAAGGGGTCTTAGCGGGGGTGGGGGGAGCAGAGGGTGGCA
The DNA here is from genome assembly GCA_013399095.1 of Psophia crepitans. Lineage (NCBI taxonomy): Eukaryota > Metazoa > Chordata > Aves > Gruiformes > Psophiidae > Psophia > Psophia crepitans. The sequence continues at coordinate 262,466 of VWZZ01003022.1, forward strand.
CTTGGCTGAACCCCCCATCAACCCCTCCGGACCACCACACCATCCAGCGCAGCACCCAGCCCCATCGCTCCCTGTGCCGGGGTGCCCGCCGCTCTGCTCCCCTTGTCCAGCCCCCTGTACACCCCCCCACCCGGGGCAGAGCAGGTTTTTCAAGCGAAGCTGTGAGCTTGTGTTACTCCTGGTCCCTGGCCACAACCGTAGCTGATTTCGCTATTGTATTGCAAAGGGCTTTAAGAAATATCAAGTTATTGGTGTAACATTTCATGACTGGTCTTTTGACCTCTACAAATCTGCAGCGTTTCTTGGGCTAAAGCGGAGCTGAGGGTGGATGCTTACAGCCCCTTTCAGGAGGGCGACCAGCAGAGCTGGGGATCTTGCGACAACAGCAATTTGTCAATTTAAGGCTTGCAGAAGAAGGTTGGGCTCTCGGTCTGGGCATGGGGTCAGGCTCACGTTACCGCGGCTCCCGTGCCGCTCTCGGGGAGCACCAGCCGGGCGGCCACTTTGCTGCCGAGTCGAGTGGAAAATTGCGAATGCTTCAAATAGGGCTTTGTGTTATTTTATTCATAAACAAAACACAATTTGTCGCAGATGAGTGCCGCGCTGACCTCTGCCTGTCTTTGCCCACTCCCTTCTCAAATGCCCACGGGGGGGCTGGCCTCAGAAGGCCAGCACAGCCCTCCTGCAGCCGTGAAGACCGGCAAATTGAATCCGATTTCACAGACTGCCCAGGAAAAAAGTGCAGAAAGAGCGAAAGCAGGGAAGCAGCAGCATGGGAATAGGAGCCCGCTGTAGCTGCCAGCCCTGGGGCAGGGACCTCTGCTGAACTCCCTGCCGAGGCCCGAGGAAATGCTGCTCCCCGCTGCACGGTGCCCCGCGGCTGGGGAGATGGAGCACGACGTGCCAGGCCTCAGCTGAAAATTTCCTGCAGATCAGTGAGAGTGGCAGGGCTCAGCCCCACAGCAGCCGGCACACAGGGCTCGTTTGTCAGCATCCAGGCTGACTGCAGAGCCTGGCGTCCCCCTGCGAAGGGAGCGGGGAGGCTCTCCGCAGCTCCGCAGCACAAATCAGAGCACCGCATCCGTCCGTCAGTGTGGTGCCAGTGGACCTGCTGTTTTCCCTTGGTCCTAAGGAAATCCTCACCTGCGGTTCAGTGCTTTTTAATTTGGTCCCCTGCTATGTGCAGAACACATAACGCTGTCGCATGCCAGGACAGAGCCAAATTCTTGCCCTGCTATCTGTTGGCAATACCTGAATTGCCTACCTCAGTGTTGTTCGCAGCAGTTAAGCTGTTGCTATGGATAAACCAATTTTTACCTCAGGAGCTTATTTTTGCCCGGTGCTGATGTGAAAGACTGCTGCACCATTTCTGGGGAAGCTGCTGACTGCATGGGAAGGGCATCAGTCACTGGCACAAAAGGGCTCCAGCAGTTCTGGAGAGAATTGCTGTCACGCTGCAGGGAGACGATTAAGACACTCTAAAGTGCCTTGAAGAATGGTGTTTTGCAAAAACTGAGTCTTACGCCACATGAATAATAGGGACAGTTTTTATTTCTGGCACTGTGCCATGCTGTCCTAGAGCCACCAGGCTGCAGCGGCACCTTTATTTCATTTCACAGCTAGGGACTGAGTGTTAGGGGCCGAGAATAGTGCTGCCGTCAGAAACCTGCTCTTCTAACGAAACCCTGCTGTGCTCTTTACCTGGACAGGGTCACTAGAACTTTTGGTTTGGAAAAGGTAGGGTTTGGGAAGAACAAGGGCAGAAATGCGCCGGCAGCCCCAGGCACTGCCAGTAGCAGGCTGCTGTGGCACAGCAGGGTCGTCTGCTCCCTGCGGGCACTGTGCACCAGCGGCGGCTGGCCGGGTCCTGTGGGGGGCACCCCAAGGGAAGGGGCCAAAAAGGAGGAGATTTGGCTGTTATCTGGGGTGAGATGCCACTCGCCAGGCTGCCCACCACCGCGGGCTGAAAATGGAGGGGGCAGCAGAGGAAGAGGTGAAGCGTCCCTGTTATCGCAGGGTTCATGAGGAGGCAGCAGGCACCAGCCAAATAAGCCCCCCTGGAGCAGAGCAAAGCAGCGAAGCAGTGAAGTCTTTAATTGCTTTCATCCGTTTTTATTTGAGGACTGCTGAGCCATCCCAGGCCTGGCAGCTGCTGCATTTCCCATGCAGTAATCTTCCCGATCTCCCCATGAGCGCATCGTGCGCCCCCCTTCCGTCTGAGCTTCCCCCATGGCTCCCTTGCAGCCCCGGGTGCTGCAGGCAGCCTCTGCCCTTCCTCTGGAGGGGTTGGCAGTGCGCTCCTCTGCGTTATGCCCAGCACCTTCAACCACAGATCAAACCCCAGCATCACAGCTGCTCGTGCACCAACTGGTGAGATGTGCTTGGTTGCCTTGCTGGCACGGGAGCTGCACGTCCTGCGCTGGTGTGCGCAACCCTGCTCTGCTTCAGGGCACAGGCAGCTGCCTAGAGAGCCGGGATGGGTGTCCTGGCAGCTGGCTTCGCACCACGGTGAAGGGTGCAGCACGCAGGCTGCGGTAGGAGCAGTGCAGGTTGGGGAAGGCAGAGCCTTACACTGGGGAAGCTGTGTCCAACTTAGCTCCCTGCCGGCACTGAGACCATATAAGCCCTCTCGTGACCAAAACATCAGCTTCTCTGGAGGCAGGGAGTGGGTTACACAGTTGTTGGAGCTGGTTTACTTGTGCTGTCTGGGCACTTATGATGAAGAGGTAAGAAATAAAGCTGTGATCTCTTTCCAGGATCTAGAGAAGCCCACGGTAATGAGTTTGACTGCTGAGGTCTGGGATGCTACAGCGTTTTATTTTGCTTTCTTTGAAAGCTACAAAAGTCTGGAGCAGTGTCTCTGCTTAATCAGAGTCTCCAGATGTCACTGCCTCTGGGACTTTAAAGGGTTGAAGAAGAGGAAGCCAAGAAGAGACAGGATAAAGTCACCTGTAAGGGCTTCCGTGGAGGTTTTGCAACCAGCCCTGGCCCAGCTCTCCCATTCTGGGCCGTGCTGTGCCAGGCGGGTGAGAGGACTTACAGGCGTTTGCTGTCTCACGAGCCTGAGCTGTTATTCTCTGGGTGTATGTTATTTTTGCCCAGAAATAGGCTTTTCATCAATGATCTCCCCACTCTCTTGAGGCACTCAGGACTTTTCTCGTGTGCAAAGCAATCAGTTCTTGGTCCTGTCCCACCAAACTGAGGCCGATTGCAGGCAGCGTACAGCAAACCCTTCTCCCTGAGCAGTGCAGCGCTCCGGGACACTGAAATGTTGTGGTTCCCAGTTGTCGTCTGATTTTTGGATTTGCTCCCGGGGCCAGTGCCACCAAACAACTGGTGGCATTCAGTGACTGTCAGTGGGACTTGTTCTGCTCATGGGCCTTGGCACCCGCAGCCCCTCACTGAAAGCAGAGCGGCAGCCCTGGCCGGTGAGGGGGGACGTCCGCTGCTCCAGCAGCAGAGCAGAGTCCCTTGGGGGGCTCTTGTGCTGCCCGGGCCCAGGGATGCTTTGAAAGAGCTGGCAGGAACACCCGCTACCGGCTTTCTGAAATAGCTGTCAGGGAGAGCCAGGAAAATCCCGCTGTGCCTGCCGGTCTGCAGAGCATGATGGAGCAGTGGTGTCCCAGCCCACTGCATCCCTACAGTGTCCCCTCTCACGTGAGAGGGGCTGCTGGACCATGGAGCCTCTCCTGGGTGTCACAAGCTGCTGCGTTTCATGCCTCTCTCCTTCTGTGTTGAGCTCTTCCATCCCTTCTGGGAGCAATTTGGGCCTTGTTCCTCACCTTGTTTTTGAAATGGTTTCAATTCCAGCTGCTGCCCGTGCCAGTAGCTGAAGGGAAGATGCTGGTGATGACAGGTCCTGGGATTTCCTCCTTTGGCCTCCTGTGATGGGTGTCCCTGTACCAGGACAGCCACCATGCTGGTCCCTCCATGGCAGCTTCTTCCCTGTGCTCTGCTGCACCAGCATGAAACAACTCTTTTCTTTCTCATTATAAACGTCTCCTCTGCCAGCCGCAGACACGGCTCCGCTTGTTTGCCTGACTTGTTCTTGTGCTTTCCAAAACAAGGGCCCAGCATTTTTGGAGCCGGGATAAGAGTTTCTAAGCTCTTGAATGGCAGGAACCAGCTTTTTGGTCAATCCGTGTCTTTCATTTAATAATACAGACTTTTTAAAGTATCCCTTTAAATGTCGCCTTGGCATTTTGGAGCTCTTCTCCTTGCTGGACCACGGTTTTAGCAGCCAGTGCTGGTCTAGAAAAGTGACGGTGCTGAGTGTGGTGAGTGCTGCTGCAGCCGGAGTTACCCTGCATGGGGGAACCTTGCGCTGCGGCGATGCCAAGGAGGATACGTACACATGGAGCTGAACTGGCAGGGTTAGGCCCATGGGGGGAATGCCTGCTTTCAGGTGTTCACCTGGGGGCTCTGGGGAAGGTGGCCCTTGCTCAGTGTTAAGTGATGCTGGGAAAATGACTGCTGCTTCCTGCCTCCTTCAGGATGGGTGGGAAATTCAGAAAATCACAACTTTTATCGCTTATTCTCTCCCTGTCCTGTGAGCAGCCAAGAGATACCATTTTAAAAATGAGACCGTTCTCTTGGCAGCCAAGATAACTGACTTCTGCAGAGATGCTTAGTAGCATCTTTTAGGTGGAAGGGGGGCACTTATCTACCTGTTTGAGAGCCTCCTCCTGCTAATGAGGGGCAGAGCAAGAGAGTTATTCCCTCTCTACATCTTTTCCAGAGAATTTTTTTTAGTATTTGCTTTTTATTCTGGAGCTGAAGTGTTGATTTTTGCAGCCTTCACCTCTGCTCTCGTGTCACTAAAGTGTGGTTGCTGGTGAGAAAACTCCATGAAGTGCAGCTAAGTGTGTCAGTGGAGAAGCAAAAAGTCTGGGCAGAAGCCAAAGTCTGTCTGAAACAGGACTCTGCTCTGGGCAAGCTGTGCTGGGATGGCTGGAGAACATGATGCATGTCCTGGGCCACCTCCCTCGTGCCCTGAAGAGAAGGGTGGATGAAAGACCAGGGAGTAGGTCCCAGGTGAAAGCACTTCTATCCTGTGTGATACCCTCACCAGCAAAGTGAGTTGTGTTTGTGGGGAGATCCCACCAGCAGCTCCCAGAAATGCTGGTCCTGTCTTTCTGCAACACTTGGAGGAGTTTTAAAGGATGCTCTCAAAGCCCCACCTTTCAGCCTGGGCAGCCAGGTACTGTGGTTTGCTCCAACAAGCAGAGCCTCTCTTCCTGGCGCTGGCGTGCTGCCTCTTGTTGTTTCAAACCAGCCTCAGAGCAAAGCTGCCCGCTCGGTGGCAAGGCTCATCTCCGCTCATCTGACATTAGTGTAAACTGACACTCTTGGGAGTTTGGGGACAGAAAACTTTCCCGTGGGGAAACAGCCACTATGCAAACCCTTCCTTGAGCAATGGGGGGAAAGGCAGCGGAGAGGTGCAGGAGCCTGGAAACAACCCGCTCTGCTGCCTGGGGGGCTGGGAGCATCCGCACCCTGGGGAGCTGCTGCTGGGGGGGCTGTCCTTCCAGGATTAGTTGAAGGTGTTCTGCTGTGGTTAGAGGGGTGTTAGCCGCATTCCTGCGCCCAGCAGGGCTGTGCTGTGCAGAGCAGAGGAATCGGCAGCGAATTGGCCCTGGCTCTGCAGCACCCCTGAACCGGCCCCACTGAAGTCCTGGCCCTGAAGGGCACCCTGGCAGGAGCCTGTATCTGCAGGAGCCCTGCTGTTGGTTTGTACCCACGGGACAGCGGTGATACCAGAACAGGTTTTTTAGGAGCAGCTGTAGTCTTTGAAAGTAGAAATGTCCTTGGAGCCACGCTGGCAGCCTTTCCGGTCCCTTTTGTTGTGAACTGGGGATTGCCTTGCACTCCACAATCCACTACTGTAATCCCCTTGGAGTGCTGCTCTGGTCTAAGCTTAAAAGGGGTGCAGCGGAGACTGCTAATGGAGGCAGCGCTGGCGAGGGGCGCTGAGCCTTCCTCCCGTGTGGGTCCCCTTCTGGGATGTCGCTGGTGGGTGGGGTTGTGCCTGGCAGAGCCCTTGACCTGCCCCGTGCCCTGAGCTGGGCTGGTTCTTCAAGGGCTGGGGGGAGAAAAGTTTTTCTGCCCATCACCTGGACCCAACCTGGTCCTTGGGGAGGGCTGGAGCCTGCTGTTCGTGCCCACGCTGGAAACGTGCCGTGGCACAGGCTTTTGTCAACCCGGGCAACGTCTGGGAGGCTGAAATGGGAGTGAAATCTCTGACCTTTTGGTGCCCGTGAAAGTAAAGCTGTCTCAGAGCCTTTTGGGGCTGCCAGCAAGCGGAGGGTGAGCTGGCGTGATGGGAGAGCCCAAGCTCCAGGGAGCGTTTCAAAGCCAGGCCATTCAGTGCTGGGCTGCGGTGGGATTGTGAGGTTTCAGAAGGAGGGAGCAATGGGGAAAGCTGTCCGAAAGCCATCCCGTCCGGGGGGCGGGACACCGGCATAGATCACTTTGAATGCAGCAGGGCTGAACTGGGTGGCACTGAGCCAAGCCTGACCTAACCAGCTTATTTCCCTGCTTTCAGTAATGCCCGCGCAAACGCGCCAAGGCCTGAAGGTCACGGCCACGTGAGCAAAGGTCTGGGGATTAGCTGCAGGCAGAGCGTGGCTCCTCCTGGGTGTGCCGTCGCAGCCCTGAGCTGCATCCCACCAGCCTGACCGCGGCCCCCCTGTGGCATCGGCACATCGGATGGGTGCTGGAGAAACAGAGAGCTGGCTGCGGGCAGCACCTCCCGTGCCTGGCACTTCTCTGCCAGCCAGGTAAATAGGTAAATGTTTGCTCATCCCACATTGGCCCCAGTTTTCCTTCTGAGTTTTGGGAGCACTGGCCAGTGGCTTGCTTTTATGCATGTTTCCCCTGCAACAGTGTCTAGCTCTGGTTTTGGAAGAAAGCCCAACAGATTTGCAGACTTCTGCAAGGCACCTGGTTTGGATGTGCCCACACCTCTGTGAACCACGGGGACCGTGCACAGCTGAGCATGCAGGGTCCTTCCTGGGGCAAAGGGTCACAACCGTCTCTACTGCAATAGAAGTTACTGACCTAGCGTGGTGCACTAGAGAGCAGGGAGACAAGTTCCAGAAGCCTAATACTGGATCAGGGCATCACAACCACCAATCGTGGTGATGCATCTCTAGGCACTGATGTCATCAGACATGGAAGCAAAATGACATCTAACAGCATCCTCAGCACAACCCTCTCTAGCTGCCTCCGCCTGGCTCTGACTCTGAGTCCTTAAAGCCTCGTTTCCTTTCGGAGCTGTTTGGGTGCTCTCCCAGGGGATTTGGAGGGGAGGGAGATGCATGTGGGTGCCGTGAGACCTGGCCTGGCTTCTCCCTGTCCCAGGAGGGAGCTGGCAGCAATTCACAGGCCAAGAAATACTTGGGGCTCACTCTGCACCGCATCTGTGGACACAGCTCGCAGGCTGCTGGACATGCTTGGAGCAAGCCTGCTGTTTCTCCCTAAAAGCCAAACTTTTCCTGTCCTAATGCAATGCTCTGATCCCCTCCTCGCTGCCCTGAAAGCCCTGGCAGGCCCTGATGCTGAGCCCATCAGGTGGAATTACTTAATCCAGCCCTGATGAGTGACACCACACCCAGGAGCGGGTCCTTTCCCTCTAATCCCTTGTTGCCATCAGCTGCCTTAGCACACGTTGGGCAAAACAGCAACACGTGAGCAGATGGTGCCTTCTCCATCATCCCGCCGCTGCTTCAGCAGCCCAGAATAAAATTGCCATTACCTTTTTCCCGTGAGCTGTCCCCATGGTCCGACGTGTTGGCTGTGCCCTGCTCACCCGGGGTGCAGGACCGGCTGGCTCCCCGTGGTCACTGTCCCCGTTACTCCCGAGGGGATGCGCAGCCGTGCAGCTCCCGGCTCCTCGGTGGCGGCTGTGGGGAGACGGGGGTGAAATCCAGCCTGTCTGCAGCAGGGTCCGGCGGGAAAGCTTGCTTTTCCTCCCTTCTCCCAGCACGTGGAGAACTCATTTTCTTCGTGCACCTAACAGCTGGCTCGCGCCCAGGCTCTGCCCAGGCACAAAGGCAGCTTTCATGCTGCGGATGCCCGGTTTCTAAGCCGGGATCCGCATTTTGAGAGGCTGTGGAAGATTACAGTAATTGCACTTGACAGGGCAAGATGTCACAGGACGCGGATTCGCCCGGCTGCGGGGCCCCGGCACCCATCGGTCCTTGCCTGTTACACCCTTCCTGGCTGCTGCTGTGGTGCTTTGCCGAAATAAATCTGTATCCCAAAAGTAAGTCAGGATTATCCCTCTGCTGCCCATCTGCATCCTGGCTCTTGGCTCCTGATCCAGCACCAGATTTTTGCAAACTTTGCTTCTGCGAATGCCCCTGGTTGCCTGTTTGCTTCTGAAGCCCACCGTGGCCCCCAGGTGAGCCTGGGTTACCTGGAGCTGTGTCCTGGGAGGCCAGGTAGGTCAGGGCTTGCGTTTGCTGAAGTCCCGGGGGAATGCGGCACCGTGAAAACCAGCCAGGTAGGTGCCTGTCTCTGCAGTAATACAGCTTTTAAAATGCCGAGGCACTACAAAAAACTCATGTGGGGATTGCTGTCCCTGCACCCACTGCCCTTTCCAGATCGTTTTAAAAAATGAGCCAGTTAAATTTGATTTCTGAAGCCGTATTTATACTCCCAACACCCATATTTCAGGTCTTTTGAAAAGCTCCAATTTTTTTATCAGGACACGGTGACTTTGGCAGGAACGTCTCTTCAAAACACTGGCTGCTGGTTAAGGAGCCTGCACAGGATTTGCACTTTCAGCTCTCCCTGTTTATTGAAAATACTGGTGTACCTTAGTAACCACTCAGCAATAGATTTAAAGCTAGTTTTAACCTTTTCTAGCGTGCTGAAACATAAATTTCCTTTATTTTGGCTTTAAACCAGATTTCTAATGCGCGTTGCAAAGTGCTAGGAAGAGTTTCCTCTGAAACTGCAAAACGGGCCGGTTGTTTTCCGGGCTGTAGCTGATGCTGTGTGCTGGTTTACCCCATGCAGCCGCCTTTACAGCTCTTAGGCTGTTTTCAGTTTGGCTTACGAGCGACTCCAGATCCTTTGAGGGGGCTTAAAATAGTTGGCATATTTATGCTGGCAGTGCGGCAGGGCTGTGCGATGTGAGGGCTGTTGTGTCTGTGAAGTTGTGTTATTCCTCGCTGCTGCCGTAGGTAGGGATGATTCAGCGCTTGGGATTAACTGCTGCTGTTGCAGCAGATTTAGGGATCGATTTATGGCGGAGGCTTCCCTCGGTGCGGTCAGGTGCACGTTGAGAGCGCAGGAGGGTAAGCTGGGATAAAATACTGCAGCTATTGGGGAATTCCTCTGTGATGGCTGCTTGGGGGGGTTATTTCAGTTTTGCCTTTGGAAGTTCTTATGGGTGTTACACAATTTATTTTGGGTTTTTTTCCCTCGCTTAGGGAAAACCAGTTGCCTTGCTTAGGTGGCAGTGCTGGTTTTTAGCTCCAGGGATTCATCCCTAAGGTGACCAGTGCAGGACAGGCTGTACCTCTTCCTGGCCTTATCCTTCCCGTGTGTCTCACCTCTGCTCCCCTGAGGTGACCTGGGGGTTCAGATAAGCGATGCGAACTGTCCGTTGAAGCTGTGCTGGGGCAAACCCTGCTGCCGGAGGCAGAAAGGCTGGGCAGGATAGCCTGTTCCCCTGCACAGCTCCAAGCCCTCCAGCAGAAATGCTCCACCCTCACGTTCTGCAAAACTGCTGGTCTGCTTTAAAGAATGGAGAAAACCCAGATACAATCATAGGAAATTAAAGTCTGTATATAATGCAAACTTGTCCCTGTCCATGATGACAGATAAGCCTGGGCCATCACCCACCAAGCTTATCTGATCTCAGCAGTGCTTGTACTCAGGGAGGTTTTGGGTACAGACTGTGCTTTGATGAACGCACCCAGACATGAGCGAGTGGGTGTGCGGGTGCCTGCAGCGGGGTGCCAGCCTGGGGGTGTTGCATCTCTCTAGACTGATGCTGGCTCTGGCTCTTCTGGTAAAAGGCTCCCACCTATTGGTTATGCTGCAAAACTTCAGCTGCCTGAGAAACTTGAATGAATCATGGAATGGTTAGTGTTGGAAGGGACCTCAAAGATCATATAGTTCCAAACCCCCTGCCATGGGCAGGGGCATCTTCCACTAGAGCAGGTTGCCCATTCATCCCTCCCTCTTTGAGGGCAAAGTTGGGTTGGCACATCCCTGGCGTTACCCTGACCTCTGATGGGGACATACCATTGAGGTTTTAGCTTGGATTTAACCCTGGAAAGATGCAACTGGGTGGTGGAAATGTTTTGGTCTGCAATTATTAACCTACATCGCTGCCAGCCATCCCTGTGGCCTTTTGGCCTTGCTGGGGCTGTAGGAGACCGCGGGAGTTGGCAGGAGCTTCAGGGGGAGTCCAGCAAGGCCTGAGCATCCCCAGGGATGACTTTGCCCTGTGCCATGTGGGAGGGGGAGCACCCGTGTGGAGTGCTGTGTGATGGGTGACAGTCGTGCCTGGCTGGTGGCAGAGGACATGGCATGCTGTGCCTGCAGGGAAAAGCATGGATTATGCTTGAAAACAGAAGTAAGAAGGTAGTGTTTTATAATTAATATCTTATTTAAGAAATCTGAAAAAATCTACACAGGTTTTGGTTTAAAGACAGAAAAATAAAATACCCCAAACTGACCCATAGATGAGGACAACTCAGCTGAAACCTGGCCAGGCGTTTGCTCAGGCGCTTGCACAGCTCTTCCCCAAGCCCTGCGCAGCCCCCGCTGTGAAACGGCCGGTCCCTGGGAGCGGGCAGCCGCCGCTGGGCTGTGTGACCAGGCGGTGGGGGGCTGGGGTCGGTGCGATGGGGCTGGTGAGCCCGCGACAGGGCTGGTGTCCCTGCAAGACTGGTCTCGCCTCTGTAGCAGGCTGGGGCTTGTTGCTAATCCATCTTCCTGGGGGCACAGCCCTCCAGCTCCAGCAGCTCAGGCCAGCCATCGTATTTATTTGTGTTCTTATCATTTTTGATGTGCTGCAGGGAAAACAGAAGAGAGAGAGAAATGAATGAGGAGGTTGGTGGCACAGAGCAAGTTTGCAGCATGGCAAAACTTGCAGCTTGGCTTGGGGTGGGGGATAGCACTGCTGGCCCACATCTTCTGCAGAGAGGTAGGTGAGATGTGGCTCAGGAGGTGCTACAGAGGATGGGAGCCTCTGGAGCTGGTGGCAGGGGAGGGCCATGTACCTCTTCAAAGGGGCTCTTGCTCTTCAGCCCCTTTGCGCCCAAGAAGACCCAGTTGTCCCGGAAGCCCAGGTTGTTCACGTGGCTGCTGCCCAGCTCCACAAACTGTGCCCGTACTTTGTCATTCATCCTGAAGGAGGGTGAGAAGGTGTTAGTGTGGTGCTGGGTGGGTGTCCCCTCTCTGCTGGCAGCAGCACTTCCAGTTCCCCCAGCTGCAGGATTTTGGGGAGCCAAGTGTTACTCCTGGGGCCAAACTCACTTTGTGGCAGCATCATCATAGCTGGCCGCCAGCAAGACGGTACCGTGCTTGATCCCTTGGAGGAAGGTATCCAGTTTGTTAATGTCTGGGAGGGAAGAGAAGTAGGAAAAGAGAAGTGGGTTTCCAGGAGCTGCTGCGTAGCAGGTGGGGGAGCCTCCTCTGGGGCGATGGGAAGTAACCTGGCTGTGCTGGTGCTGGCCAGGATTTGGGGTCACGGGCCTGGGGAAGTGTGGGCTCCCAGCTGCTGCATTCCCCACCTTACGTTCCCTCCCAGGCTCTCCTGCAGCGCCCAGGGCTGGCGCTCTCCTCCTGCTGGCAGAACAACGGCAGGGGAGAATTTGCGTCTAAAGTTTGCTTCCTAACTGTGAAATCTTGTGACGTGAGTTTACTTCCCAACGCCAGAAACGAGCCTGCATGGCCGCAGAGCTGCCTGCCCTGCCATCCTGCCTTCAGTGGTGTTGCAGGAATTATTCCTCATCCTGCATCCGTGGGATGCTCGAGTCCAACACCCCATCTAGTGGCACAGGAGCTGACTACTGCCTCTTTCGCAGCACCTATCCCACCGCATGTCTGGCTCTCAAACTCAGCCTGGAGTCTCATGATGTTGGTGGTTCTCCTTAAAACTCCAGAGTTACTAAGGACAGGCTGCAAAACCAAAGAGCAGGAAGGGTGATGGATCACTGAAAAGACTCAAACAGTAAAGGGTAAATTAAAAGCGCTGGAGGGGTGGATTTAGCATGTGATTTTGAGGAGTCAGCTTTGCAGCGTGGTGGGATTTACAGCATCCTGCAAGTGAGTGCCAGCTGGGCGGTGGGTGCGTGCTGCCCCAGCTCAGGGCATCTTCTTGCTGTTAGGAAGATTGCCTGAAGCTGGAAGGCACAGGGATGTGGTCTTTGCTGCCACCAGGCTCTGCTCCATCTGCCTAGCCTTGCTGGGGACCACATTTTGCCTGCCATGCTCGCAGCTCCTCCTGTGAAAGGCAGAGAAACAAGCTTCTGCACAGCCACCGCCAGCACTCAAAAACTGGGTTGGAAGCTGCAAAATCTCAGGATTAGTGTAACTACCTGATGTCAGAAAGTAGCCTGTCTCAGGTCTCAAGTGCCCTGGTTTGTTCAGTTTAGTGGAGTTACGCTTTTTAGGCTATTACATGCACGTAAAAGGAGTAAGAAGCCACCCTTAGATGCAGATGCATTAGAAGGACTCCAGGTTCAATGACCTCAGGGAAAGCTGAGTTTTTACCACACAAGCCGGCAATCCTGCTCAAAGTCCACCAGACTTTATCATTAAATGCACGACGAGGAGAAGCCTAAATAGCTGGCAGCCAGCAGTGCCGGCGTGAGCCCTGGCTGGAAGCCACCAAGTGACCACGCTTACCTCCAGAGTACATGTCGAATACGCCAACTTTGAGGAGCTGCCCACTTGTTCCTGAAAGGTTAAAATTCAGAACAGAGCACAGTGAGTTTGCGTTAGGGTGGGTCTGGGCTTTGCCTGGCCATCAACTCGGGGTTCCTGCTGCAAAATGCTTTGTTTTTCCCTCAGTGTGTCATATTTGCTGTGCTGGCCAATGTGTGTGTTGGAGTTCACGGAGCCATCATGCACAACCCCAGGGGGTTTGTTCCCATCTTCCTGGCAGTGCTTACAGCCATAATGGTGGCTGTGTACTCCGTGCAACACCAGGCTGATGTGCTTTTTGCTCAGCCATGGTGCCTGGGATGGGGTCCCCGGTGGCCTGTTCCCTCCTGGGGAAGGGAGGGACCCTGACTGTGGGGCGAGGAGGGTGCCACCCGACTCACCATTCACCAGTGCGATGTTCAGGCCTCTGCCAATGTTGTTTTTCACGCTGCTCATGAGGCTGGAAAGAAAAGCAGAGAGTACCAGGATGCCCTGGAGATGCTGGTGCCAGTGAAACTGTGACGGGGCAAAGTGACTGAAGACAGCAAAATATCCCCAGAAGTGGCAGCAAAGAAAACTATTTCCAAACTTTTTTAACCACAAATGCACTGCGATGGCCATAGACGTGCTCGGCAGAGGCCAAACTCATCTTGTTCAAGCCCAGGTCAGCCACAGCTCCCCATCCCCACTGTGTGCTGCTTACACCACACCGTCGAAGCAGATGGAGGGTCCCACCACGTTTGCGGCACCGCTGACAATCTTGAAGGCAAAATGGTCCTGGGGGCAGCTCTTCTGGTTTCCACACTGGTGCCGGGGCAGCTGCTCACCTGCAAGGTGGGAGCGGAGCTGGAAGCCATACTGTTAGCCCCACGGGGGCACACTGGCCATGTCCCTGAGGGGCTGAGCAGGGCTGGCACTGAGGCATGGTCACCCACTAAGGGGGCAACACCTGGACCAGCTTCGTGCATGAAAGAAGCTTGTTCCATGGCTGGGACTAGCTTCTTGTTTGAGATTTATGGTGCCAAGGCTTTGGGTGGGGTGGGATGAGCTGGTCGGGGTGCTGGGTGCTGGTCGGGGTGCTGGGTGCCGCTCTGGGTGTGAGCAGCAGGATGGCATGGCTAATGCCATGGGGATTGCAGAGGGGTATGTGCTGGGGAGCATCTGGAGCTGGCGCTTGTTCAAGGCCAGCCCCTTAGGGCTTTTCTGCTCAGAGCTTCCCCATTCTTGGCCAGGGTAGGGACCTGTGCCACACTGTCCCCATGGAGCCAGCAACCTGCTGTAGCCTGTGGCCTAGAGGAGTTTCTGCTGGGGCAGGAGGATCATGTGGAGGTTTCTGTGCTTGCAGAGCCTGCTGAAGGCACTGCTGCTGCGTGCAATGACGGAATTCCCCTGTGTTTGGGAGGGTGGGATTTTTGCCTTGGAAAAGGGGCTCTTGAGGGCAGCTATCACCCTTCCACCATCACCCTCAGCCCTGGAGTGGTGGTGTGTGATGAAGATGAAGTCGAGAGGGGTACTCACTGCTGGGCTTGTTGGTGGCACCTGTGGGTACAAAGCAGGAAGGTTAGACACCCTGGAGAGCTGTTGGCTCGTCCCCCAAGCCAGGACCAGCCGTTCAGGCACCAGCTCACCAAAACCGCTCCCCATGGCTGCAAGCATCCCTGGAGCCATATGCCCTGGGGCGGCTTCCCGCCACGCTGTCCTCAGAGCTGGTGGCTACAGCCTTGATCAGGGACTGCAAGTGCAAAAGTTTGTGGCAGCTATATGCAGCTCTGGGATCTGGCTTGCGATGGGGCTGCCCACATCCTCCCTCTGCACCCACCCGGAGCCCCGCCACCACCTCACCGAGCCAGCTCCGTAGGCTGATGGCTCTCCATCTGTGATCAAAATATGTCTGCACGATGAACCATGTGCCCAGCAGTGTGATGAACAGTCCCACGTACCGGATCACGCCTGCGAGGGGTGGGAGAGGAGCCAAGTGAGAGCAGCAGCAGCAGCACGGTGGGTTGGGGACCAGATCATCCCTCTGGCTTCTTGGGGACTTGGTCGGTGTATCCCAAGGTTACCAGGCGCAGCCAGTGCTTGTGTGGTGTGGTGTAGGAAGGCAGCTAACACTCCTTCCTTCATCCTCTAAAAGGAATCTGATCTCTTAATTAATATCTCTAGAGCGTGTGGCGATGCTCAGACAGGCATTACCCTTCTACTGGGAGGCACTATTCATATTTCTGTCTGCATTAAAGTAAATCTGATAATTAGTCAGAAAGCTATGTAAATCCAAGCATTTCTTACGTTCCCAGCGCTGGGAAGGCTGTTATCCCCCAATTAGTCACTAGCTACAGCCGAGCAGCTGCTAATACAAATGTGACTGGCATTTGGCTTTAAAGCAGCGCTCATCGGAGCAAAACGTTCCAGTCCTGCATGGAAAGAGAGTGGAAAAATATACTTATATTGCAGCCGAATGGCTCTTATGGAGCTAGGAATGTCTCAGTAGCCATCTCCTCTCAGCCACAGAGGGTTTCACTGGGAAAAATACAACAGGAGTAAATCTACACAAATCTTTTAAAAACCTGATGCTTGTACAAAGGCCCTTTCTCACGCCCTGGCAGGGGAAGGTCAGGGTAGCTGGGCTTGGACGGGGTCATTGAAATGAGGAGGAGGCATAAAGAACTGTAGAAAAACGGCCAGAGAAAAGTAAATCTCTGTCTCCCTCCTTACCTGTCACCCGCATGGTGGTGCTGAGAGAGAGCCCAACCAAGAGAGCGGCCAGTGCTCACGAGTCACCCTGAGGACAAAGAAGGAAATACCATAAAGCATACCTGGAACCCAGCAAAGCCAGGCAGGTATTAGATTAAAAAGTAATTGCTGTGTTTAGGCATATTTTCAATAACTAAGAGGTCACCAAAGACATCTAATTTCCTACCAGGCACATGTGCTCGCTCCCACCCTGGTGTTGAGCTCCAGGCTCCCATACGGTAGAGCAGGCTGCACTGATTGAGCTTGTTTAATTTTGAAGCCTCTGAACTCTTCTCCTGTGACTGTCCGCTGCCCTGCGCACTCGTGTTTCACGTCCTTGCCTCAGTAACGGGTCACACGTTTCTATTGTGATGAGCTCAAGGAGCACATTTTCAACCACGGCTTTGCTGCATTTCCCTCTGCTTTCCTTCCGGGATTATGCAAAGCCAGGTTTCAAATGTTAGGGGCTGCAAAAGGCTCTCTGAGGGCAAGCTGTGATTTGGCCTTGCCCCATCAGAGGAAAATGCAAGAACGAGCTTGTCCTCCTTAAAACCAGAAAGAGAAGGGAAGAAGGGCAGCGCTGGGAGCTGGGCAGAGCAGTCAGGTTTGGGGACACTTTGACTTAAGAACAGAAAGGTTTCCACTTGTCCAAATCCTGCAGCGTCTCCACCCACGCAAATGGGGAGTGGTTGCAATTTAGAATGTGAACTCTTGCCTACCAGAGCGAGTCCATCTGCCTCCCTCCCTCCTGCTGCCAGCCTGACGGG
Source organism: Psophia crepitans (assembly GCA_013399095.1). Taxonomy (NCBI): domain Eukaryota; kingdom Metazoa; phylum Chordata; class Aves; order Gruiformes; family Psophiidae; genus Psophia; species Psophia crepitans. Next base: position 278,854 of record VWZZ01003022.1, read on the forward strand.
TGGGATGGGCACCCACCGCCCCATGCACCGGGCTCCTGGGGGCTGGGGACCCACTCCTACCTTTGAAATTCGGGGATGCAGCCTGGTGAGCGTCCGTCCTGGAAACCAGCCCAGAGTCCTAAGGCAAATTGTCACCTGTGAGATGCGTGCTCAGAGAGCCTAATGTTAACCAAAGCAGCCCTTTCGTGGGGCTTGGCATAGAAAAAACGCGTGAAAGAGCTATGCTGAGGGTTCCTTTTCCTGGTTGAAGGGTAAATAAAGAGGAACAGGGTTGTAGCAGGGCTGGGCTGAATGTTGATTTCAGGCTCCTGCGTCACAAGGAAGGAGAGAAGAGCTTTGTCTCCTGCCCAGCCCTGCTCCGGGTCCCCTCCCAGGGCCTGAGTTCAGGGAAGGTGCCTGTGGCCACGTGATTGACCATGGCCACGGTGCAGTGTCCCCCCTCAGCACCCTGGGCAGGCTGCTCCCGGCATCTTCCCCTTGACGCTGCGGTGAGATGCACGTGGCATCCCCCCTCAGTGCCTCAGTGGGATGCTTCCCCTGCACCCTGGGGCAGGTTGCAGCAGCACCGTAAGGGGCTTTTAGGCAGCCGTAAAAACAAGGAGAAAAACGAACTGCGCTGCAGGAGGCAAGCCGCTGCTGTCCTGCCTGGCCTGTGACTTTGGAGGGAGTTTGCAGCCGGCCAGGGTGGCCGATACCTGGCTGGAGTGGCAGTCCCACAGGGACGTTTCAACTGCCTGAAGCCAGCGCTGCTGGCCACAAGGACCCTCCATTGCACCCGTGTCTGCCACAAGGCTGTGGCAAGGAGCTGTCGAAGCTGCTCCAGTGGGAGCTAGCAGCTTCCCGTGGGAGAGGGGCCTCATGGCTTATCTGCATTTTAAAGGAAGCCTTGGAAGGTGTTTGTGTACCCTGGCGTATCATGGCAGTGTGTTTTTGATAGCGTATCAGCTAAGCACACTTGCTTACAGCAGCGTCTCACTTCTCTCTGCAGCTATTCCTCCTAGGGGTGCGCGGCTGTGAGCAGGAATCTGTCTCTGCAGGAGGTGGCACGGGGGTCCGCAGTGCCTGCAGCCCTTCCCTGTGCCACCTTGTCCTGGCCCATCCCTGCAGCCCCCCCCCCCACATCCCTGAAAAGGGTTTTAAACTCGTGTCTGGCACAAACAAGCCCATTTCACTGAGCTGGGGGAAGAGCCACAGACCTGAAAATGGACAGTTTAAAGGTTTTGGAGGACAAATGCTGCCTGTGGCTGGATCTGGTGGGACAGCGCCAGGCTCTCACGTTTTTCTCCTTTCTGCATGAAGTTTCACTTTTTAAACGCAGGAAGCCTCTTGCACACCTGGCTCCCCAGCCCAGCGCCTGGTCTGGTGATGGGTGTGATGGGGGCAGAAGAGCAGTCCTTAAAATTCCCCTTGGCAAGTCTTTAAAATCGGTACCGGTTTGCTTCTGGAGCCTGTTGAGTTCCCCTCCCAATGCCGTGAGCGGAGCCTGCCCCTGGTGAGGCTTCGGACCTACGCTGTGGTTCAGACACAGCGAACGGAGCAGAACTCCCCTGGGCTGGCGAAACCTCCCCGTTTGGGCCCTGTGGACGCAGGGGCCGCGGGCCTCACCGGGGCCTGTCGCACAGTGCTCTCCTTTGCCAAATTTGTATTTTTTCTATGCACATATTGATTTTGTTGCAGAGGGAGAGAAATGGAAAAATAAACTGATAAACCCTACCGCTTTAGGGAAGTCATTTATTTATTTGGGCAATTTATCTTCACCTTAATACCAGGTCAAATTTATTGCGCGAAGTCCCCGGGTGGTGAAATTCCTGGAACCTGATTGCATTACAAGTGGGTAGCCCTGTCCTGGGATTGCTATTATATTATCTTTTAATTGTTTGAATTGATTTATTTTTTTTGTTGTTGGGGTTTTTTTTTGGCCAAGATTGTGCTGGAGAAAAAGACGGCTGTATTCTGGCATCTGACAGAGGGCCACTTGCAGGAGAGGCAGAAGGGAAGGAACGGCAGTGGGTGATAAACAGAGTTATTTGTGTAATAAACCTGGAACTTATTTGCTTAAAAACTGTTCCAGGAACAAAAAGGTTCTCGGACAAATATTGCTAAAGATCTCCATGGCATTGTAAGGCGAAGGCTCCACCCCGAGCCTGCTCAGGGCTGAGGTGCCGCTTGGCAGCCCTGAGCTATTGCTGCCAAGAAGTAACCGGCGCGGATCCTTGCCCCCATGGGGAGGTTTTCCAGGATGTGGCGAGTGAATGTTCCCGTTTCCTCCCAGCACCGGAGGAAAACTTCACTTCTCTTCCCCAGAAACGTCTGGCGTTGTGGGTTGGTTTTTCCTGGCTGCTTTTGAGCCTCACACATCCTTCTCTCTCCCAGCAGGTCCCTGACCATGAATGAGACATTACTTTGGTGCAGGGTGGGATGTGGCTCCAAAGAAGGTGTCTGCCAGATGTCACCCATACCCACACCTGGTGAGTTACTCCTCCAAAAATCAGGGTTTTCCTGCAAAACTAAACGCAGAAAGGGCCTGGTGTGGGGTGGCTGCACATCCACCGTGTGTCCAGGGCTGGTCCCACCACAGAAGAATGGAGGATAGATACTGCAATGCCATTTTTAGTCTCGAAAGGAGTCGATCCAACTGAGCTTTGCTGAGTTACTCAACAGGGGAGTGTTATTTGCCAGAGGGCTTATAAATTCCTTAGCTCATAAAAATGCTTGCCCAGCTGTTGCGCCCACCAAATGGCTGGAGAGGACATCGTATGGAGAAACAGCCCCCAGCACAGGTCAATAGTTAACTGGGGTGAGGCCCTGATCCTGAAACAGAAGGCAAATAGGATGCACACAGTGGCAGGCAGGGGTGCAGGGCTGGGGCCAGCCATGGTGGCCGAGCCACGTCTGGGAGCAGGAGGGCAGCCAGGGTGGGGTGTGACACGTGGACGTGCCGCCGGGGAAGCCGGGCCACGGGACTGGTGCAAAGGGCATGGGTGGGTTTCGGCGCCTGCTGCAGGGACATCCCTGCCTGCTGCCTGCTATGGGGCCCCATCCTGCACTCGGCCGCCCACAGCTGCTGGAGGAGCATCACCCATCCGTGGCTGCCACTGAGTCAGTCTCCTGTTCTTTTATTTGTCGTTGGCCACCGCTTGTCCAGTTCTCTGTTCGTGTCACCGAGCCCAAAGCTAAATCACTACGAACTGGCCTCCGTGAGTTTTCCCCAAGCAGTGAATCAAGAGCCGTGACAGTGGTGAGACATGGAGGGGAGTGATCGCGTCCCTGCTGGCGTGGGAACGGTGGCCGGCAGCTCAGTGGCATCCCCGTGCCACGGATTGCAGGTTGTGCCGAAGCGGCCTGTGCCAAAACCGCAGGGCTAAAGGAGGGACCCAAGCGTTGGTGCTGAGCGCTGGCAGCGAGCTGCTTGCTGGGGAGAGGCGCTGCTGGGCTGAAAGCACAGGGTAAGCGTGGGCCATGCGGCAGGGCCTCCACTGCAGCCGTGGCAAAGGGCTCTGATTTTTAGTAATTGCACGTACGAGAGGACCTGAAATGCATTTTTGGCAGCTAGCAAAGCCCTGGGTGCCAGCACCCTGAGGGCACCCAGTTGGCGCCTGGGAGATGTGCTGGCAGTCGGGCTTGTGTGCCGGAACATTGCACAGAGAGCACCCTGCAAATTCACCCCAAGCTACGATGGGTAAAGGGGTTTGTCCTGGCCCGTGCATCATGCAGCTGATTCTACCACGCATCCCGTAAAGGGTGGAAACCCTTGCTGTTAACACAGGTAAGTCATTAATTCCGCCTATGAAACCGGCCCAGCTGCGCCCCACAGGAAGGATGCCAGAGCGTGGGGTTTCCCCTTCGCCTCCATGCTAAAGGAGGAACCATAAAACCTTCCCTGAGCAACCCTTTAACTGCCAGCAAGTCAAAAGACAAGTGCTGCAGAAAAGCATTATTTCGGTCATGCTCTAAAAACCCCATTTCTGAGAGGCGGCGGGGACGGGACAAGCCTACGTACCGGTCAGTGTCCTGGGCGCGCCGTCCCTCTCCGCAGGCAGCGTGGGTGCCGGGGCACCCCGGGGAGCTGGGGCATCGTGTGCTCAGCAGTGCGGCGGTGTGGCTGCCCAGCCCAGCCCTGCACTCCGTGACTCACGGCACCTCCCCGAGCCTTATCTCGCTGCCCAGCGTGCCGCCCCGTGGGGCACAGTGGCCGGCACTGGTTGGGAGCAGCTGTCCCGTGGGCGGGAGAAAAAAACCCAAAAGCTGTTCCTGTGGCTGTGAACTCATGCGTTTCCTTTGGAGGATTTCAGTGTGTTTGCTGTACCAGAAGAGCAAAAACCTCCCCTGGGTGGACGCCACCCTGACCTCCCGCACTTGCGCGGAACCAGTGCATCGTGTTTGATGGGGCAGTGGGGCTGGTGGAGGGCACCGCGATGGGAGTGGGTGGCATGGAGCCAGGACTAGTGTGCCTCTGCATGGGATAAATCTGGAATAACCCGATCCGGCGGGTTTTCTGTCCTGGCTGTGCTGCACATGTGCGCGCTGGCCTCCAGTGCCGCTTCGCTGCCTCTCATTTGCGAGAGGCTGGAGGTTCCCTTTTCAAATACGCATTTATTTATCCAGCAACAGTCTTGAACGCAGAAGGAGTCCTGAGTTAACTGTAGATATAGATTTAGGCCTTTTTCTTTTTAATAATTTATTGTTATTATTATGTTTCTGAAGGAAGAAATCACTCCTTGGAGACTCCAGCTCTGCAGTTAGCACCAGAGGCCCCATACATTTCCCAAAGCTGAACCTCATTTACCTGGCAGTGAAGAACAAAAGCGTTCCCACTCCCTTTTCCTTTTTCTTTTCCATTCCCCTCACTAAGAAGAACCAAACAGCTTCTCCTGGAGCTTTTACAGCAATTTTCACCCAAGCGCCAGCGAAGGAGCCACGGGGCCGGCAGTGGCAGCACTGCCTTTGGGACTGCAGCTTGCGACGGGCTGGAGCGGAGCCCCGGCGGGACCAACGCGGCTCCCTGGTGATTAGTTCAGTACCTGAGGGTGCTCTCTGCACAAAACTGTGCATTGAGTTTCCTTTCCCTTCCCCCCGCTGCTGATCCCCAGTGCTGGGCAAGGGGTGCAGGACATGGCCCAGGTGCAGGGGGTGCTGGGCTGTGCACCAGAGGAAATCACGGCTTCTACACCAAAACCTTACAGAAAGGGAGCAGAAAAGCAAATACAGGCTTGGGCTTTGCATTGGGATAATTATTGCCCTCGGAAGGAAATCTTAGCTGCGATAAGAGCCTGAGCTTAAACAGCGCAGTCTAAATCAGAAACCTTCTCCCTCTCCGGGGAAATATCCTTCCTATTAGTGTGTTTAGCTGCTGGCAATAACTGGCTCAGCTCAATAACAAAGCGCCCCAGGTCCTGGCGTGCTGAAGCACGCGCCTCCGCTCCGTCCCCCTGCTTCCCGCCTGTGCAGGAGCTGGCCCACAGCGTGGGGCTTGGAGCACACTGGGGGATGCCTGTTTTGCAATGAATTTCTCCTCCTGCTTCAAAGGACCTGAGCCCCCCGGGTCCTCTATGGAGATGGAGATGTTGCTGCTGCTTACAGAGTAAACAAACAAAAAACATCAGCGGGGCTGGAGGCCTCATCATCCCAACAAAGAAACCTTGTGCGAAACGCTTCTGCTCTTTGCAAGTGCACGTTTCATCCAAGGTGTTCCCTGAAACCACGGGAAAGGCTGGGGAGCCGTGTGCTTTGCTCGTGGGACGTGGCTGCGGCACAGCCCAAGCGCTGGTGCTGGCGTGGGAGCCCTCGTGTCCTGTCCCTGTGCCCTGCGGTAGACCAGGTTTTGTCCATCGACCATGGAACACCGCAGAAAGGTGCTTTTAGCTCACACATAACATTAGTGAATATATCAAGTGCTGGGAACGGGGCATCAGCTTGGTCTCGGCTCCGCAAATAATTAACTTGGGTAGTGCAATGGAATTACATCCGTCTCATCTGCAGGCTCCCCCCGCCCCGTCCCGGGAAGCTTCTGTATGATACAGAGAAAGAGAAATTAAGAAAAAAGTAATATATGGGATATCAAGAAGCTGCCAGGATGAGGAATGAAAAATCCGTGGTGCAAAGTCACCATGGTAGGATCAGCAGGAGCGAGCTGGCGGGTGAGGAGCTGCTGTCCTCCTCCTCCTCCCTCCTTGTGCGAGTGCTGGCTGCATGGGCCCCACGTGGGACCTCAGTAGGTGGTGGGGAGCATTGGGGCGCTGGTGGCTCCCACTAAAAACTCCAGTGGCTGCAGGACTGTCCCTCTGAGGACCTGCTTCCTACGAGAGCTCAGGACCAGGGGAAGGCTCCCCCTGAAGGTCCCTTGTCTGCAGGGCTCCGCAGTGCTGGCAGGGACACACTGCTTTGCAAGGTGCTCGCTGCGCTGAATTAATCACAAATTGTGCGGCTCTTAGGAAAGGTTTGGCCACTGCTGCTTTGCAAACTTCGTCCTGAAAAGTGCCGTGGCTGTACGGTTTCAGATTGCCCGTGCCGGGCTAAGCCACATACCGCAGATGTTCATCATAGCACCTTGGAAGCGAAGGAGTCTTTTCCTTCTCTGTTTATCCAGTGCTAAACACCATCTGCATTGCGGGCACGCGGTGTGCGGGAGGGCGAGGGCTGCCCCCGCGGCCCACACCTCCCCACCCGCGCTGCCGCGGGGCTCGGTCACCTGCCGATAAACCACCCTGCTCCGGTCCGCACCTCTGCTCTCCTGGCCTTGCGCAGGGCGCTGAACAGCCCTGTGTTAGTGTTTCACTGACTGCAGAGCAAATCGTGCCAGCAAACCGATCACCCATCCCACAGGTTTCACCGGTGTCCTGGTGACCAGGCACAGCCCGAGCATCCCGGTGAAACGCCGTCGGGGTTGCCTTCTGCCGGGTGGGCTGGGAGAGGAAACGCGTGAGGACACCGTTTGCTAGGAGGGAGGGTATAGCAATAGGGGACAAAAAGGTGAGAATTCTGTTCCGCACGAGGAGGAGGAGGGTGGTGGGTGGTTGGTGTACCCGTGTCTCTCGCCCGGTGCCGGCTATTGGGGGTGCTGTTGTGTAGCGCATCCGCCGCGGCGCTGGCAGTGCTCAGCGCAGTCCGCTGACGCCGGCTTTGCCGCTAGGAAAGGAAAATAAATAAAGGAAATCATAGCTGCTTTTACCATTAAAAGAGAAATCAGCTCGTGCCGTGCTCAGCCCCCGGTCTGCGGGCCCGGCGCAGCCAATCTGGTTTTATTGTTTTGCAGGACTGCTCTGCAACCCAGCCATGACAAACACCAGGAATTAGCGGAGTGTAATTACTCCGTATTAGCTGAATTCACAGTATAGACACAGATCATAAACAGCCATTGATTATTCCTAATTCCACATTTTTAGCATTCTGAATTGCAGCCATTATGCCTGTCCGAGGGAATCCGCTTCTCTTCCAGCCCTCCAGTCCCCAGTCGCTGCCCTTCCTTTAAGACACTTTTTTACTGCTGGAAAAGAAGACGTTTAAGAGAATTCCCTCCCTACTTCTACAACAAAACGCCCCACCCAAGTCCTCAAACCCCTCTGGCTTTGCAGCCCCAAAGTTGCTCCTTTTGTTGCCAGCTGCTTCAAAACGCAGATGGGTGCCCGGGGTGGTCTGTAGCTATAGCTTCATGCTTCATTTCACCCCGGTTCGTTGCAGAGGCTCCTGGTGCGGGGTCACGGGGATGCCCACGGAAGGGACCAGGGCAACACCAGAACTTGCCGTCCATCTCCTGCTGCCAGTTGGTGCCATGCAAACAGTGCTACTGGTTTACGTGTCATCCCTTTTCAAAACATGGTTGCAGATCAGGATGTGATTGACAAATGCTTAATTTGTGCCTCCAGTGAAACTGTGCGGGGGGCCTCTGTCTCCAACCCAATAAAGAATGCCCCCCCCCCCCGCCCCGGTAAGATCAGTGAGAGGAGCTGGTAGACCTCAGTATTTTCTTGTTACAGAGCACAAGCAGTATTAAAAAATGAAAGTAGATATAAATTATTAATATTTGCATAGGAAATTTCTAACCCTATTAGTATCATATCATTAAATTTGTTTCTTACACACAGGCAGTGATTTCATTAAAAAGCGTAGCGGAGCATAATGCCAGCTCTGCAGCACCGATGCCGTCAATTAATGGCGAGAGGGGGAAGATCCTGTTGTTTACTGATGGCAGAGCCTTTGGGACTTTGCCTTTTGCATTGCCCCTAGCAAACACCAAGGGACGGCAGGTGACCACCACCGGCCACGTGCTGCACTCACAGAGGTGCTGGGGTGTTAAGCCGGGTGCCCCATGGATGTGGAAGGGAAGGATCGGACGGGTGCGCTGGCTCCTCGCACAGACCGTGGGCTCCTGAGTTATCACAGGACTTTGGCCTGACCCACACAGCAATTCTGGCATTTTTATCTATTTTGACATGATTTGCCCACCCTGGGCTGTGGCAGTGCAAAGGGAGGAGGGTCCGGAGCACTTCTCCCTGCCAGCATTGGGCAGGGAGTTATTTATTCCAGGCAGTGGCTGTGGCCACTGAGCAGAAGCACAAGTTTTTTATTGCGCCCACTCCTAGGACACTAAAGAAGGATTATGCATGCTTCCACCACACCAGCTTTTTATTAGACTGCAGGCAGGGGTTAAACTGATCCTTGTCAGCACGAATATAATGCCCAGGGCGATGGGAGCAGCATAAATTGAGGACAAGAGGTGGCCGCTTTTACCGCTGCTCTCGAGAATGCTCTGCTGTTTTACTGCATCGTTCGCTTTTTAATTGGGACATTTCCCTCTGGCCAGGAGATGTCTTTCCTTTTTTGCCAATGAGGTGCAATAAATAAATGGGCTAAGACGCGGACTCAGAGGAGCTGGAGGGCAGGTTGGCGGCTGCACCGAAGCCCGCTGCATCTCCCCGGTTTGCCACGGTGGCACCAATCTTGGTACAGCCTAGGGACGCAGGGGCTGTCCCATGGTGGCGGGGGCTCTGCAGTAGTACAGATCCTACAGGTGTCTTCATCTATTCGTCACCTGCATTTTTCCCCAGAGTACTCACGTGCGAGCAGGAGGTCATCAGCGATGGGTCGGGGGGGTGAGTTTAGCCATGGCTGGTCCCGCTGTGTGTGTGCCGTTGAACAGCAGTACTCAAAGGAGCACACGGTGACTGCGGTGCCTGCCTGGCCAGATGTGCTTACCGGTAACGGCTGAGCAGGACTACGGGGACACATCATTGGAATGCTCCAAAACTGCTGCTGTTTGCTGTAATAGGCAGAGCGAGCCATTAGGGGCTGCCTCACATGGGGAACAGCAGTGGGACACATGGTGACATGGAGCGTGCGAGCCTGCCGGTGGAGATGCGGTTTGGGGGGGGGGCAGACACTGTCTGAGCCCTTGGCTGCTCTCCTGGCCCCACAGAAAACCTTGCTGGGGGGCTGTGGAGGACCCCAGCACACTGACCGGCTGTCAGAGGGGGCTTTGGGGGGCTCATTTGTCTCTTTATGCCTCTCCCAGGAAAAGCTCGTGCAGGCCAGGTCTGGTGTATGCGGCAGGGCTGTGTGGGGGCTGCTGGCACCCAGTGCTGGCAGCAAATTGCCATAAAATAGATCCCAGTTACTGACAGATGTATCTTTTCTGGTTTGGCGGCTGGCTCAGAGCCAACCTATCGTACTCGCGGGGGCTCATCTTTGGGGGCGAGTGCTGCATCCTCATGTGCGTCATGTAAGCATCCCTCCCTCGTCTGAACACCCTCTCTTGCTGCGAAGATTAGGTGGGGGATCTGGTTGCCAGCCATAATGTCATTAAAAAGACAACAGGTACACACTTCCTGCAGTTCCTCATTTTATATAAACAAACAGGTTTTTGAAGGACTGAAAGAGCAGCAGGAACGCCTTCCAGATGCAGCTCCCAGGTGCAGGTACAGCTCTTTGGAACCACAGATGATCAGTAGCCACCTTGCTCGGAGGAGTAAGGAAGGGTAAGCAGGTAAACCCACCAGCCATAGGGGGAAGCTAGGGTCTGGCACCCGGCCACCCGGCTTGGGACTGCACGGCTGCTGGGGGGTAAATAAGGCACTCATTCAGCTGTCCTCTTATTTCCATTTGCCTACAGTATCAGCAGATTAATTAGGTACCTTCCACCCCTACTCCCCCAACCTTCCTGTCCTTGCAGCAGAGGAAATCTTGCCTCTGTGCTGCTGGTGGACCTCACCGACGCAGTAAACCATTACAGTGCAGACAAAACGTCTCTTTAAAAAGTGCGACAGAAATTAAAACTCTCCACTGAGAACCAAGCCAGTGGGGCTTTTTGCATCTACTGTTTTTACTGTATTCTGTAACATTTGTAAAGTAGATCACTTTTATCGAGAGAGCCTATCTGTTCTCCCAAGCTGTAATTCCTAGACTTCTTTAAGAAGATTTCTGCTCACAAAGGAAATAAAAGATAGAAACACGATGCTCTCTGACATTTGAACACACTACTGAGAATCTGAATTAAAAGGAACAAACTCAGAAAGTATCATTTATACCGCAATCAACTTTAAAAAGTCACCATCTGCTAAGAGTTACCACCCGGTGTAACTGTGTCTTTATTGCTAGACAGAGAATAGGAAATAACTCGGGGAACTCTTCTCCACCTGCTGGGTTTTTCTTGGTGGCATACATACACTGAGCGGCGGTGGCCGGCCTGCCACGGGGTGCCTATTGCCACTCTCCTTTCACTCCCGCTCACCACAGAATATAAATCTGAATACAGGTGCCATTAGGAGGAATGATTTGGGGTTGTTAAAGTTAGAGCATAGTGTCAGCTTTTTGAAAAGTCTAAAGGGCAAAAGAAATGACCAGAGCTGGAACAAGGGACCTGGCTCGCATTTATATATAGAAACCTGATTTTTTTCTTGCTTGCTGCTCACCTCCTTGCTGCCCCCCACCCCAATGACAGTTTCTGGCCTCTCACAGCCTTTTCTAGTTTTGTCTTGCCTGTTTTATCGTAACTGATCATAATATTACCAAATTCTTTGCCCTGTGCAGCTTGACTAGCACCCACCTTGCAGGTTTTTGCCTCACATTGGTCTTCCACTGCTCATTGTCTCCTAGAAAGGTTGCGAACTTTTCGATACAAAAATTTCCCATCGAATTTTATGTCTTCCACCAAGCCCGCTCTGTGTTCGGGTGAGCCTCAGCATAATTTAATCCTTCCTGCTGCTACTGCCCAGAGCCGTGCTTGCTCGCTCGCTCTCAGCAACGGAGAGGTAGAAGGGAAACCATCACCACGCAGAAGACTCAACTACAGCAATGCAATTGCGTGCAGTTCGCATTCCTCTCCCCTTTTAGGACATTTAAGCCTCTCACTCCCATCTCTCAGGAGGCCACCGCATCCTGTCTGCTTTGCAAGGTGTCCCCTCCCGTGTCGCCCAGTCGCAGAGTTCAGGGACGGTTGAAAGTCTTTGGTACCGTGTTGCTTTGTGTCTGGTGGGAAAAAACGTCTTTCGCCATCACCCCCAGTTACCCATTCCTGTGTGTGTGCAGCATCGTGCTGGGCTTTGGAAATGAGAGTGCCTGCAGTCCTTGTTGCCTTGCTTTAAGGGTTTTAATTGCATTTAATCACAATGGTCTAATTAAAGTTTGGAGGCTTTATTTGAGGGCAGTTAATAGATAAATTAGTTAAATTAATTGTGGTTTGCTGTGTACAGACATACCCTTGGTTTGGCAGAAGGGCAGCCAACAAATGCTCTGATGACAAATATTTCCAGCCTGACCTGTAGGTCTGGAGTGCCCGAACTCCAGGGGCTTGATGACTGCTGTTGGAAGATGTGGGCCTGCAGGTGTCTTCTGCCTTTCTGTCATCATCACCCACATAACCTCAGTTCCTGCAAAGTGAAATAACTCTTTGAAAGCTGAATGGGAGTCTGGTGTGAAGCACACAACCAACTTGCACAGGGGCAATTGCCAAGTGCTGAAATGGTCGAAAGGGTAAGTTTCAAATTTTTAAGCTTCTTTTAAGTAGAGGATAAACCTCAGGAAATTTCAGAAAGCAGGGCGACACTGCCTTGAAGGACACCAAATAATATCTCTTTTTTTTCCCCTGTAAATCAGCTGCCTTGGGAACTCACATTACCATTTCATTGGTGACCTGCTTTGGATTTATCGCCGGGAAAAATCGACATGCGCTGAATTGCCTATAATCCTTCCTCAGACAGAGGGGGCTGAATGAGCTGGGATTTTGTTTCTTTGTTGAGATGAAATGTAATTACTTTATGGGGTTTGCATGGTGTGTTAAACTCTGCCAGTATTAAAGCGCGATACAAGTTATAGAACTGTGCCGGTTGCTGGAGATTTATGGAATAAAAGGTATAATTTCACACTTCACCGCGTTTTATTTTGAAGTTGGATGTTGACGTGCTCTTCAGTTGTTTAGATGTGTTTATTTAGCCTTTACTCTTGGTTAAGACAAGTACACTGAGGGATTTGATGAGCGAGAGGCTGGAGCTGCCTTCCTCACTTTCCGAAGGAGGTGCCCAAGGGAGCACGGTGCCCCGCGCTCGAGTGCCGGCCCCAGCGTCCCATGCAGTGAAAACGCACCAACAGCTCCAGCATTATGGCCTCAGAGGGCAAAAAGTCTTTCTCCTGCCTGCTGTATTTCAATAGTTCGTGCTTCCCCAGCAGGTTTGCTGTATACTAGAGGATGTTCATCACCGATACCGTTCGGAGACATCACAGCAGCAGCTTGGTCCTGGAAGGAATGGCTGATGCTGCAAATGAAATGGTAGAACTTGCAAAGGCACAAGTTGCTCCAGAGGATTTCTGTCCAGATTGGCCAAACATGAGGGGCGCTTGTGTGACACATGTAAAGAAATTCCCTCCTGACTGAGGCAGTGCAAGATGCTGTTTGCCCATCAATAAATGGCACTTCTAGAGCATCCAAAAACTCGCCGCTGGGCTCTCCTTACAGCTGGTCTCCCGCCTTTGGCTCTAGAGAACCGGTGCCAAAGCTAATGGCTCTTGTTAATGAGTGTGTGTCCACACATACACACACACACATAATGCGTAGCTGTACCAAGCAGGTTGCAAACTGCCTGTACTTCTGTCTGTATTTCTTGGAAAACTGCGTGGCTTTAATATCCATTAACTTCTATGTAGGGCAGCACCTCGACCCGTTCATTTTTAGGAACGATTCCACATGCCATCTGGTACCGCTGGCTAATTGCCTGAAAAACTCTATAAAGAATTTTTTTCATGCAGCTTCACAAGAAAAATCTGGCTTTTTTTTCCCCTTTTTTCTTCCCACCTCTGACAGTCACTGAGCATCCATCCGTGAGCTGCGTGGAGAAGTGGTGCAGCTCCGGAGGCAAACTGTCCCTGCCGGGTGAGAGTCAAGGCCTGGGGGCTGCTGGGGGTCCCTCACCGCAGCTCTGTTGTTCTCAGGAGTGCTAATCTGGACTAAAGACACCCGTATTTCTTCAGCTCATGAAATCCAAGCCCCTTACACTGCATGCACTGTGGTCAGCTGCTGTTCTCAATGCCTCAACAATTCTTTCCCAAATAACATCACTTTTAAGAAGCTGGTGAATAACGGATGTCCCAGCACGTTAGTGATGTGTGTCGGGGAGCAGCGCTGTTTGCACCAACACTGATGGCTGTGGCTGCATCAACGCACAGCGCACGGGGTTCAGACCAAACCGCTTCCCCGAGGCTTGTCAGCGTCTTTGTCCTTCGAGTGACTGTCCCAGCTCTGGCTTTACACCACTCCTCCATGAGGAACGCCTGCTGTGTCAGGAAAGACTCTGCTTTTGGACACGGTTGACTAGAACAAGCAGTCGTTGGTGAGCTTCCAGCATGCCTCAGCCGTAAAGCTTGACCGCCAGGAGACCATTCCTGGAAGAGCCGTCTCACGATGCGGTGCTGGGGGAGAGTTACAGGAAAGGGCCACCGACGCTGCCCTGTTCCTGGCTCCGTGTCCTCAGAGGACAGCAGGTTTAGGCACCTGCAAAGGACAGCAGCTCCCTGGCCCTGAGAGCCCTGAATGCGCCTTTGCATGGCGTGGGGGGGTTTGCTGCTGCTGTGGGGCCGACAGCGCTGCCCCTCGGCCACCGACACCTCCTCTCCAGCGCTGCATGTGCGGCCGAGCCGCTTGCCCAGAGCATCCCGGGGCTCTCCGGCCTGGCCCCCCGCGCTCACGCACACCTCGCTGTGTAAGTATCTACACGGGCAGGAATCTGTAGATGATCTCTCCTGGCAGTAGCTGCTGGGTCTGTCTCGGCAGAGACACCCCGGAGCAAATGCAGCGCTCGGTTAAGCTGAACTGAAGCTGCTTTACCGTCAGGGGAAGGGCCGGGGTGAGCACTGTGCCTCCGTACTCGCTCATTAGGGTGTTTGGTGCCTCGTTACAGGCAATAAACAACTATTATTAATATAATTTCCATTTTTTCCACACTAATTCCCCGAACTCATCAGCCTTTTCTGGTAATAAGATTTCTCCCTCGTGCCCTCTTTCACCTGATTTAATATGACTTCATGGGGTTTGTTATCTCCTAGAAGACCTTACACTTGGAAGGCATTGCAATGCACCAGGAACACGGGGGAGGTAGAGCTCTACGGGGTATGTACGCATGCAGCCCACTGGTGTGCTTCTGCCACAGAGACCCCTTCGAGCTGACCCACGCGTGATGTGCTGCTGCTGCTGCGCTTCACAGCAGTGTCTTGATTTTAACTGTTTAATGGAGGCTTATGGCTGTTGTCTTAGAGAGCCTGCGTCTGTAATTATTTTCTTCACAAAGTAATTTTGGTTTCACAGGTAAACACCAATCTCAGCAGTTTCCACTTTTAATATATAATTTGATTGAGGACTAAACATCCTCCGCCTGCTAAATAGGTATTTACTACAACCAAACCTGCCTGACACCCTTCCTCCCTTCCTCACCAAACATTTTTCCACCTCCCTCCCCCCATATAATAACCATTGTTAGGGAAGAAAAAAGTCATACCACATGCCTGAGGGGAACCTGACCACTTTAACAAGGTTTAATGACAACATTAGCCATGTGGGTGAGGCATCCAAGTAAACAAGCCATAAATCAGCCCATAAAATGAGCAAAATAACCCCCTTCCACCCACACTGACTGCAGATTGCACTGAACAAATGGTGTCCTGGGTGTTGCTATACGCTGATTTGGGACACCCAGGAGGTTTGCAGACACACGTGCTGCTGGGCTGGTTACAGCCACAAACGTCCCTGAGCGCCGGGTGTCACCTCCCGTCTCCCCAGGACCTGCTCGTGGGGATGGGGCACTCTGCTCCCTTGTCCCACACAGACCCCACAGCTTGCGGGGTGCCAGCAGGACTAAGGACCTTCTGCCTGCTTGGCTGTGGGCTGCTTCATTCGTCAGCCCACTGCAAACAGCGTGACCTCTCCGGCTTGGTTCTCCTACGGAAGCGGTGACGGTCTGCAATACGCAGACTGGGCTTTCAAGGGGAACTTTGGGAACTTCCATGGCGACGTGGTAGCAGGTGGCACGCTGCCCACAGGAGGGAACTGGCACCAGACGCTCGCCCAGAACCACTGTGGTCAATAAACCGTGAATTAAGAAGGATTTACATGACAGTCTGTGAGAGCTGTTTAAGAGTTGTTAGAGTATGCTCAGTAATCCGGTTACAAAAATATGCCAATACGTGTGCTTGATAAAAGGCTGAAACTGCTTTAAAATACGGTTACGGGCTATTGCACAACAGTAACTTAACTATTCGCAGGCGCTGAATGTGCTTGACTTTATAATGTGTTACAGTGATTTACACAAGACATAAAAAACAATTGTCAAAAATGCGGAAGAACAATTGGAAGCCAAAAGCACAGCCATTCGTTCTGAACGGGAACGCGTTAATGCAGGGGAAGAGAAGCACCAGCGCTGCACACGGAAAGGGACGGTTCAGCAAGCGAAACTGTCACTGGAAACAAAAAAATCCCGCAGAATAATAATTAGCCATTAGCTTTGAAATCACCTCCAAATTAATAGCTGATTTCCTAGCACGCTTTTTCAAAGAAAACAAATCTATCACTAAGTGCGTTTGCATCTCTTACACTTTTTATGTTCGTGATTGGGTCAAAATAAAACCTTGTTGCGGACGGATAGAAAAAAAAGATGCCTTAGAAGAGTAAAAGGCTGTAATTCAGCCAATGTTTCCTAATGACACTGCAAACCCACCGCAACGGACAGAGAGCCCTGAGACGGACACAGTGCCTGAAGGCTGTGCAAAATCTGTCGTCGTCAAGGGCCTTGCCAATTCATATTTATGAGGTTTATAAGGTGTCACGTAGCTGCACACTTTGATCTCATGGCGCTGAGTTTACAGCCGAGGGAACTGCAGAGACGGAGGTATCAGAAAACCGGCAAGGGGAAGGGAATTAACGACTTACACCGTTACCCTCATTTCGCTGGGCTGCTCTGGGTGCGCCGGAGCTGTTCGTGCCGGAGCCTGCGAACGCCCATGGGCGAGGACTGCCGGGCCGCGGGTGCCCTGGGGTGCACACGGGTGAGGCTGGGGCCAGCAGAGCCCGAGGAGCGGTACGGCGTGTCCCAGGGAGCGAGGCCGGGGCGGCAGCTCCCCTGGACCCCCGGCCTCCCTGGGGCCGAGCGCGGTTTCCCTGCCACGAGCAACGGCAACGCTGCCGTGGCTCAGCACCGCCAGGACTGTGCCTGGGGTTCAGCGCTACAACTCCAGCTATAAATTTGGCTGTAAATGTCTCTCTGCCATTTAAACAATGCATCGTTAACTTCTAAGAGCGGCAAAGTGTTTCCACGCTTACATTCAACACGATCAGAGCACAAAGTAACATCAGTCCCCACATTTCACCTGGAGGAAGGTGTAAATACCTTCTGTCTGTGCGGGTGGCTTGCGGGTGGCTCTGGAGGGGAAGTCGCAGCAGGAGATGGAGCGATGGATCGATGCGAGCTGACGCGCCCCTCTCGGGTGTCTCAGCACCTGGCTTCTGTTGGCTTGGCTCACGAGCTGGAAGTTAACAGAAGGCGTCAGTAAAAGATGTGTCCTTTGAGCACCTTACAGACCGATCAGACATTTCCTTCTATCGGCACGTGAGGATTTACAGATCACGTTAAACAAGGTGCAATGCACTGCGAGAGAGCAGGGCACTGTAACGTGATGTATCAAAGGCACAGTAGCTGCCAGGCACTCACCTCCAGCGGCAGACCCCCACGGGCAGGATGAAGCTGTTTCAGCGCAGAGATGGAGGAGTCTCAGTGTTTTGCATGGAGTCGAGCGTAAAGAGTCGCAGCCTCGTGCAAACGCGCACAGAGCAGGGGAAGGGTCTGTTGCTGTAAGAGACTCCCTCATGAAACACATCCCTCTGAGCAACGTCTGTTATTGCTGCTCAGGAAACAACGCCCTGGGCTCGTGCCTGGGAGCCTCTTGGCAAGGCAGACGTTCAGCTCTGGTCCCTTCGGTATTGCCCCGGAGAAGGCAGCTCTGGGGCCGGGTGCCCCGGCACCCCTGATGCATGGGGGAACTCCGTGGCACTGCAGGAGACGAGCAACTCGTGGTGGCAGCCCTTCATGGGTGTCCAGGCTCTCACACAGCCCCTGTCCACCCCGGGTTTCCTTCGCCCAGTCCCAGCAGCACGGTGTGCCGGGGAGGGACAGCCCATGCAGGTGACATGCCTCTGTTTTACCACACTTCACGTTTCATTGCTTTTCCTGAGCAGGAACCTGCCCTCTCCGTTCACTCTCCATCGTGCACCACTGAGTACTGCAAATGAATTGCAAAAGTGTAAGTGCAGCAGCAGTTTCGCCCTGGTGACATCGAGCGCTGCCGGGCTCTGACAGCGTAGGGAGGAGAAGCCCTGGGGTGCAGGGTGCGGGCCAGGCACAGGGCGGCTGTCCCTGCTCCTGGGATTTACGGTTGCAAGTAGGAGGACAGGGCTGAAAACTGAGCTGGGATGGAGCGAGTGGTACCTGGAAAAGTAACGCTGTATTTCTGAGGGGGGGGTGGTGCCAAACCTCTCTTTCTCGCACTGTGCTGTGATCTGCATGTCTCTGAACAGCACTGAGGGTGGTTTTTATCATAGTCATCGTTCTGATCCCAGCTCTGTCCCAGAGGACACGAGGTGCGTTTGGGTAAAGGTGCCTGGGCCCTGAGGGCCCATGGTGGTGCCCAGGCTGTGGGCAGCACCGGGACTGGGGGTGTGCACGCACTGGGGAGCCTCTCCGGTTACTAGAAGGGAAAAACAAAGAAACCCAAAAGCTGGACCGTCTTCTGGTATTCCTGTGATCGTCCCACGGCTCACCCGGGCATTAGTGCTACTTCAGAACTGGCTGTCTCTGAAAGCTATTTGGGTGTGTGGGTTTTTTTTTTTTTTCTTTTTCCTTTCTTTCTTCAGAAAACAGCAGCTATTTTAATCTGGGCTTTACATGGATTCATGGGAAATGCCACACAGGTACCTGTCAGGCCCTCCAGCCAAAATCCATCCTACTGAGGTTGGAAAGACAAAAGGCAGTGCCACCCAGCCACGTGTTGAGCACGACAAACCTACTGACACGACGGGGTTCCTCCTCAGGGACCCCCCTCGAGCCCCGGCGAGAAAACAGCAGCCTAGTGTAAAGGAAACTCTTGCACGGGACATTTCCTGAGCTTTACGAATTCATTAGAAAATTACTCAGCACAATAATAAATGCATCCAGAGCTTTGATAGCCGGCACATCAGGTGGTAAAACAGTAGCTGTGAATAGATTGCCTGTACGAAGATTTTTGCCTTGAGCCCTGCAGTAGCAGATGGCCTAATAAATATGCAGCGCTCCAAAACGACGTTTGTAATTTGCGTGACCTAAGGTTTTTTTGGTCTCCCACACAGATAAAATGCACAATCATCCAATAATAAACTTTTTAATACATAAAACCCCTAAGCAGTGTAATGTAAACGTTGTTTGAAGTAGGGTAGCAGTACTGGTGCAGTAAGAGTTGCGCCAGGAGCCGAGCTGGTTTCCTTTATGGAAAGGATTTCATTGCGGCTGTGCCTGGTCAGCGCAGAGGACCTGCTGCCCGTATAGCCCATCTCATCTCCGGCAGTGGCCAGGGGAGGAGGTCTGTGAGGAGCGGGATGAGGACATGCTGTCAGTCCCCAGAACTCCAGCCACACTGCAAAAATAAAATTGCTTTTTATTTAATGGCTCTCGATAGCATTTTTCCTCTGCTGCTTTGAAACCACATACCTTTCAAACCTGTCCAGCTCTTGGCAAATGAAGGTGGCAGCAAAGGAAAAAGGTTGAGATCTGCCGAAGAGGCCACGGCTGCAGGGATGGCTCACCAGCCACTCTGGCTCCAGCAAATACCCAGCCCCTCCACAGACACGCCGGACCGCTGTGCCCGATGGCCAGGAGCTACCACCAGCTGTCCAGGTGTCACCGTCTCCTTTTCTCTTCCAGTGACGAGGGTACTTCTGTGCAGAGAGGTTTAAGGGCACCAGCGCAGGGGCTGTGTGAGCAGAGGGACATATCTGGGCCACATTTTGACAGAGTTAGAAAAACAACCTTTATCACAAGCACCATTTTGGTGCCCTTAGAGCAAAAAAAAGAGGTGGAACTGCTGGGGAGCCGTGCTCAGCTGGGGCACACGGTGTTGCATCGGCCTTGGACTCACCTTCAGAAACATCCCTCGGCTCTCCAGCATCCCCAGCCTGGGTTCGCTCTCATCTGCCATGCAGACTGGATGGCACACACTTGGAAAGGGATTAAAAGCATCACAAGGTTGTTGATTCACCACTGATTTACCGCAGGAACCTTCATAATAATTCTCACCGTGTAGTTTAATGTCCACAGATTATTTTTGCTCTTGAAAACTGCCAAGAAACCGAACTGCTTTTAGAGTAGCGTAAGAGCAAAATCCTGCTCAGGTCTTTGCATCGTGGGCTGCTGCATGCGACCCCTGGGGAGCTCACGGCTGTTTCTGGGGTTTCACCCAGGGCGTTTGCATTTGCACTGGTTATAACGCCTGCAGCAGGATCCCAGAACATCACAGCTAGAACTGCCTGTACAGCTGCTAACGAGCAAGTTAAACACCGAATAAGAAAAAATGACAAGTATTGTTGTTACACTTACGTACTCCCATGGGTATCGCAAAGCCAAGCTTTCAGTTTATCAGGGAACTGAATTTAAATAGTTTTTTTCAAGGTGCCAAAAAAGGTGGCAGATAAGGATGCCAAGTTACTATAGTAACCAGGAGAAAAGTGGTGATTATCAGCAATACCACATAGAAGAGACAGACCGGATTGTCTTCGTTTTACATGTAGCCCATTGCTTAAAAAAACCCACCCCTTTTCTAAAATAAAGCAATACCATGGCAAAATAACTTGAATATGAAATGTATTATGCAAAACTCTTTTCAAGTATTTTTCAGCCTGTGCAAGCTTGTCATTTGACCCGTGGTTTAGAGGAAATGCCCCTAAACAGAACGCTTTATGGCTGAAGGGCATGGGAAAAATAAAGCGTGACTTTTCAGGGTTTTTTACCTAGTTACCAGGGCAGCAGGGGGGAAAAAAGAAATCAATATTGATGTCCTACTGTACGCTCCTTTGGACAGAGCGTGTTCTTTCTTTGGCATGATGAGGCTCACGCGTACACACAGCACTCAGGTACAAGTGCTGCAGTATCAAAGATTACGAAGTCCTAGCAGCTGCTCGGAGGAGTCCGTGCCCGCGCTCACATGTACCGGGTGTCCGTGACCTGCACCTCAGTGCTGCTGCAGCCCAGAGAGACCTAAAGGCTGAGACCTCGTTATCTGGGTGGGCTTCGGAGAAAACCTTGGTGCACCTAAGGCAAAAGGAATGAGAGAAATGGGGAGAATCATTCCAGTGACACAGGAACACACTGCTCTGGGCTGTGGCTAAGAAGTGTTTTAACGATTTCTTCTTCTCCCCGAACTGACAGCTGGGTGACGGTGGTTTTTAGCAACTGGAAACAAAGAGATGTCTGTCACACCTCACGTGTGCAAGGGACATAGAAAGGCCTGAGAGATCAGTTGACTTGGGATCTGTTGACTCCAGTCTTCAGTTCCTCTGTTTTCAGTGCACACCCAAGAAACATTAATGAAGCCTTACTAAAATGTACTGCATTTCAACATTTCTGTTCCCAAAAATCATAACTGATGCTGGGTCTGTAGAAATAAATCCTTATAGTTTTATTAACTTGAAACTTTATGTCCAGACACAAGTCTCCCCACCTGTTGGAAAGCACGCTCCAGCAAGAACTGTGTGATACTCATGGACTAAAACATGGGCCGCGTGCTAGGAGCAGATCTGTGTTCTTCATCACTTGCCATAAATGCAGGCTTTGACAAATTAGCTAAACAAAAAGCACGCTGCGTGCCAGCAGTGCTTTAGTTCTGGGTTCGCAGGATGATCATTAAGAAAAGCATTGTGAGCAAAACCTGTAGCTAAGCCTTTCATGCCGCTCAGCGCCCGGGTGTTGCTCACAGCGTTACGGCTATCAGCTCCCACGGATGCTGAAGCCGTAAAGCTACTAACTAGAACACAGAGGGCAAGGACCCCAAAGCGCTGATTTTGAAAAGGACTTACCCACCAAATACAGCTGTGCCAATGACAGGAGAACAGAGTGTGTCTGGACCCGCCTATGCACCTGTCTGGAGCAGCAGACTCAGCCTGGACCTACCTGCCTCCTTATCCCATTAAAGGTGGGGATGAGAGCGTGGAGGCTCCCAGGACTCCCTGCTGCCCAAGCTTTGGATGCCCACTGCTTTTGGTGTTGCTTCTTTCTTTTTCAAAGTGAGCGGTGATCTCAGCAGCATCAGTGACCCAGCCCGGATTCACAGGGGTGCCCTAGGACATCCAACCACTCCTGTGAGACATGGCTGTGAAAGGAAAATTAACACCACATTTTGAATAGCCCTCACCACAGGTACAAGGAGCACTGTCCTTATCACTAAACGATGCTAAAGAAGAAAGTAGTAAGATATGCACAAGCATGTACAAGCTAGCATCTGATCTTTGAAGGTCAAAATTATGATTTCATTGAACTTTTAAACTGATCCTGGCCATTAGCAGGAGCAGGTACAAATCTTTCTGTGAGAAACAGGCTACGGCAGGGTAAGTAAATTATCTCAACACAGATTCTGTCTTCCTGTGGATTTTGGTGCTACTCTTAGGTGAATCAATTTGTGATGATATGTTTGTACCTGCCACAGAAGCCAAATACACAATCTGATCTTATGCCAAGCCACTATTAACAACTGCATTTTCAATTGATTCCAGGATATTCATTAACTGGGATCCATAATTACAAATAATTTACAGACACATCATTTTAAATCACTTGCCAGTGAGCTTACTAAGCGCACTTTATGACGTTCAAATACATTATTCTTAAAAATTCACTAAGTAATCAACTTGCAAATAATTACAGTGGAATGGCGCTGGATATAATCAAGTAGAAACTTAGAACAAGAATCACCAGAAATGCCTGCAGATGACTTTTACCACGTTATTTTGACATTCCCTTCACTGTCTCCAGAAAGCCATTACGTACTGAGCTGGCGGGTTCCAAAGCTGTCCCACTAACTCAGCTTCGGTCCCTTCCAACCCAAACCATCCCATGATTCTGTGACCTCCACTACAACACAATTCCATAGGCTTGTTGTTCCATACACAACCCCTGCCCCACACCTTCTCTTCACTACCAGGCAGCTGATTTTTGAATGATTTACTTACCCTTCGAGCAAGTGTCCTGCTGGCTGGGGGGCTGCTAGTGGCAAGCAGCGCGGCACAGCGTTGCAGAATCTCCCTTGCGCTGGGGCTGGAAATGCCGGGCACCGCTTGGAGCCACGTAACAGCCATGGCAGCGCAGGAAACATCAGGATCAGGTTAACTGGTCTTCAGAGCAGACAAAGCTCATCTTGACAGGTCCCCATGCACAGTATTTTATTCATTGCTTCTGCTGATTTTATTTTGGAAGCCTATGTACAGTTTGGTTTATATCTATAGCCTTTCTGCATGGTCAATAGGGATATTTTATGTAGCACAGGAAAAAAAAAAAAAAGCACAGTGATACAGACAATTTAAATCTCTAAGTTGAAATTTTAGGACCCTCACTGCAAAACCCAGTCCAGATGGGTTAAATAAATTACATTCTTTTATTTCAGGGTGTAATGGAAAAACTAATACAAACACCTAAGACCTGGACGCTGAGCACAGCTTCCCATATAAATCATATACACACCTGCTCGCCTTACCTGAAACAAGGCTCCAATTTTTGAGTGTTGAAACAATCACTCTTACTGCTCTTCAGTCCTATGTTAAATTATATCAGTAATGTAGACGGTGGCTGCTACTCTCAGAGCCTGCCATATTTACTCTGTTGTGGTCTAGATTTATAAACTGCCCAGGCACACACCTTGAAGTACACCGTGCCGTGCACACTGTGCCACCCCACAGCTTTGACATCATCCCACTACTGTAACAGGCAGCAGCAGAGCATTTCTTGAAGATGAGGAAAACACTGCTTTCGCTGATGACTACAGGGAGAGAGTGAGCTTATGAAGTAGAGGCCTTTGAACGACACACTGTGTATCGTAGACTGCAAAGAATATGATTGCTCAGAACCAATTAAAAATACACAGTAAGCAAGCAATGGAAAAAATTAATTTTATTTGAGTAAAACCATAATTTACAGATGAACACCAAACCCTCTCGATTCCACTTCCTTTGTTTCCATATAGAACCGCTGAATATTGGAAATAAATCAGACTAACAAATAAATGTCTTAGTCACAAGGAACTTCTATGTTATGTGATTTTCCACTGCATTACAACTTCATACAAAACTATAAAAATAAGACATTATTTAAAAAAAATATTAATTTGCAAAACTATTGGTTAATTCAAGTTTTAAGTTACATGATAAATTATACAACTCAGTCACACTTTACAAACAGTTAAAAGCAAAACCCACTCTGAATACAAACCGACATCCTCTTATGATCTGACTATGCCAATTCATAGTACTTCCCAGAATTTGGATCAAAGTAACAGTTCAGACAGGGATCATAAAAAAGAGTCAAAATTTCATCATCGTCTTCAGCACTGAGGTCATCTTCACCTGTGTTAAATGTGAAAAGTAAGAATAAATCATTCTTCTTCACTTAGACAACAACATATCTGTCAGACATGGCAGAATTTTTCTTTAAAGCGTATAATCTTTTGACTTCTGAATTGTTACCTTCAGATAACAGCAATTCACATTCTTTTATTATATTTTTGAAGACTTGTATTTAGTTGAGGTGAAACGACGTCAGTCAGTTCCCTTAACAACTGGACTTTACAAAGTCCAACGGAGCAGTTCACCACAAGTACCTTTACTGATAGTGGATCAAAGCATTCCTAAGTGATATTTCTCTTCAAGAAAAATGTTTTAGGTTGAACAAAGACAGTCAGTGTGAATTTATGGCCTGTAAGAATGAAAGAATTTGAATGTCTGGTATCCAAGATGTCACCTAAATGTCCAGTATAGGTAAATCTGTACAAAAGAGCTTTCAATACCAGAGATGAAACAAGATTCTTTCAGACAAAAAAAAATTTAAAATCTAGGTTGTGTGAAGTTATGTAAAATGCAAGAATGTTTTCAGGTAACAGAAATGAATCTTTAGCCTAAAATACATTGATAAAGCCATACAGACTTTTATTACAGATGCTTTATATATTGTAGCTCCTTTTCTAAATCTGTCTATCTTTCATATAAGCTAAACCTAAGTTATATGACTATAGCTTTTGGACAGGAAATAATTCACAGTTGAACCCAATCTGTATCTCGAATTCCATCATAAATGTTCACCCCGTTCTCAGATTGCTAACGCAAACTGAATGCTTTGTATGCCCTAACACTTCATAATAAGTAACGGCCTGTTATGCTAACAGCAGCAGTTTCACAACGCTCAGTATCTATTTACAGCCAGGATCACACGACGATATATAGGTTACATTATCTAGAGACCAGAAAGTAGGTTGGTGCGTTTAATGCATACAGAAGAAGTGTGCACTTCATCAGTTGGAAAGAGATTTAATTTTTGTTTCCCCAGTAGCATTAACAAATGCCATCAAAAAGAAACCGTCCCTTACTGTAACCAAAGGTAAAAAGGTAAAGCTAAATTGTTGACCTCCTTGCTGTGGGTACTTCATCAGGCCTGGGAAGCTAAATGAGGTTAAATGAGATATTTTTGTTTGGATAGCTCTTGGGAAAAATTATGCAGTGCAGAAAGAAGCCGCAGAACTGAATGTCTTTTTCTACACTTCAGATCATAGTGAACAAGCAAATGGTATTCGTGCCTCATTCCCTCACACAGCCCTACATTTTCACCTGAAACCAGGTTGTTATTTCCACTGAATTCTTCCTTTTATTATTTTGCTTTTCCCTGCCTATGCCTCTCTTCAAAATGATTCTTTTTTCTTCTCTTAGCTTAAATCTCCTTCCCACTCTACCTCAGAACTGGCCTCTCAATATACTCCCCGGTTTGATTCAGGAATAAGAAATTCTTCAGACTCATCAGGGGTGTACCTCTCAAGTGTATGCCTTGTGTTCATACCAAATTCAGAACCAGACTGCATCCAGGACTAGCTGGATTGATACCTTTATAGCAATAATTCCCTGCATGTATTTTCATGTGAAGAAGAGAACTTCATTTTCTAGACATATCTTGTTTTTAAAGTTATGCTTCTTTCTTCCTGCATCTCAAAATATCCCCAAATGCATTTTAAGGCGTTTCTAGATGTTGCAATAGACTTCCAGTGGCAGCACAGAGTATTCAGTTTTGAACAGATTAAAAAACCATAATAAAACCTCACTTCTGCTCTACTTCCTAAAAAGAAGCACTAATTAAATTATGTGACATTCCTCTACAAGACTCAACTAATGTGTAGTGGTGGTGTTAGAAGGCATCTTTCTACTTTCAAATGGTTTATTGTCTGCAACCTGGCCATACGCAGGAATCAAGTGTCTGTGGCCAAATTAACTGATAAACAAGACACTCCCAAAGTTTCCATAGCTGGTTATGCTGCCACCATCCGCACTCTTGGCGTTGATGTTGCTCAGGTTGCAGGCAAAAACCTCTCGGCAGTTTAATTTGAGTATCACTGTGAAAGCAAAATCAAAGTTTTTGTTCTTAAATCACTATAAAATTAAATGGTATTTTAGGCTAGAAAATAGTTTGATTTTAAATGAAAACTTAAGCCTGTGATATACATTATAGAGGGATGAGGATTTTTTAGTTCTGAGCTGAAAGAAGACTGCAGACAGGCAAGCCCTGAATACCTGTCATATTAAATGAAATGCTGCCCCTCTGAAATCAAGGGAGCTTTTGTCTTTATGGAGAAAGGCTTTTGCTCAACATGTCTAAACCTGGATAACAAAGAACGGAGATGACATGTAGCAGCTTTTCCCAAACTCTGAAACATACAAATAACTCTGTTGTTCTTTGGATTATAGTAACACTGTTTACGTAGTCACCACAGCCTGAAGAATGAAAATAAGTACTTTCCCTTTTCACAGAAATATATTTTCACTGTACTCCAGGTTTTAATATTATCCCTTTAAGATACATGGATCATATTCTGACCCTGATGTAAGTCCACTGCACTGGATCAGCTGTCAGCAAAAGGGATGATGAAAAGGACACTGCTAGTATTTTCTCCGATATGATCCTTGAACATTGAACTACAGTGCTCAAATCTATCCTGCCGTCCTGGATGGCAGGGTTACCATATGACGCTTGTCAACAGCTGTAGTCCAAGAAAGAAGACTATCGAGTGCTGTGGTTCCTAGAGCACTACCTTAAGACAAGTAACAAGATACAATAAAGTAAGTTCCAGAGAATTTATGACTCTGCCTTTGTCACTTACTGTGGAAACTTTCTTGTATGACTTGTTATGCCAAGATAAATGAAATTGTCTACAAATAAGAAATATCAATGCCCAATAAGGGAAAAATCTATGGAAATTTATCATATTTGTGAGTCTAAATTTTCCTCTTGATTGTCTTGTGAAACCTGTCAAATAGAAGAGACTGCTTCTCATTACATCTCCCTGTTTAACTATGTACTATGGATGGTGCAAACATTAAGAAATGAACTATAGAGTAAATGCTTTCTTAGAATTGAATCACCTTTTTTCTCCGAAGTCATGCTCCAGCTTAAAGATTTTTTTCTAAATATAAGAATTAAGGAATTTTTATAAAGACACTAATGCTATACTACCTAATTTTCTTTAGGGATATTTTTAGATTAAATTACTATCTTGAATACTTTATGACATACTGCAGATTTTCAGTACTGATAATATGCTTTTGTTATCCTGCGATACTTGGAATACTGAAAAATGGCATACAAACAAAAAATAATCTTGTGACACTTAAGTCACTTGCCCACATGAGAAACAACTCACTTTCTAATGTCATATTTTCAAAAACACATGAATAGGGCAACTGAATTTTTTGGAACAAATCTGAGCATTCAGTTTGTTGATCAGATCTGGTACTTAATTGCCGGTATAAAGCAGTTCTTTTGTCACACAAATAACTAACCTCAAATGAAGTGATTAAGGAAAAAGAGTTTTTTTTCTGAAGTGCTAGAGGTGTATTACAGGGCAAGATCTATTTAACATCTCTTTCAAAAATGATATCCCAAACCACCTAGTTACCATGGTCCATCAAGGTTTTTTTAAAACCAAGGTATCTGGGAAAACACACAGGTTCTAATGTTTGGTGGGTATAATCTCATCTGACAGGCATGTATTACATGGCACTGCAGTGTCACACACCATCATATTATGTCATAAGATCTGTGTGTAGCTTAAGTGTATCTTTCGTGTGAGCAAAACCACGGCAATTTTCGCTCAACAAAATGGATAGACATTATTTTCCAAGGACTGTAAACAATCAGAAAGGGAGGTTTGGAGTTGCTTGAAGATGCTGTATGTTGTGGAGGTACCCCCTTACTTTGCCAATCAGCTCCCCCCTACCCACAGCTGCTAGTTACTCTGCTGCTTCTCTGCTACTTTAATACGGAAGGGTGTCTAGTAGTTCAGAAAAAATCCGAACTGTCCTGTTTGGGGAGGGAAGTCCATGGAACGGCTTTGTGGTTCTCTCTTATTTCCTCCCACTTCTCGGGGAAATGAAGCTTGATCACTTCAACCACTACAGCAGGTTTTTTGGAGTATTTGGAGATAGAAAAGTTTCTGTGTGAAGTTATCAAAATTCCAAATATCATACCTATACATGAGTCAGAATTTAATTTGATTGAATAAAGGTACAAAAATAAAAAGCTGAAGTAAAAAGCTATGGTATATAGAGATTTTCTGTTTTCCAGATGTCCAGTTATGGACACATGATGCAAAATATTTCAGCATAAAGGAAAATGGGTTTAGGAACAATTTACAAAACTGTTTGGAAAATCTACTGTGAATAACAGAAGAAATCTCACAAGTTCCCAAGTATACTTTTTAAAGCTTTTTTTAAAATTTACAGAAATTCTAGCTTTACTGCAGCAAGCCTTGGATTTCATAATACTAACATAAAAACATTCTCAGAGACCTATCACAAATTTATGTGCCTTTTACTCAAGGATTACTGTCCAATTCTCTTCAGCTTACTTAGGACCCTTAACAAAACATATTATTTGATTCTTCAAAGCAAGGTCCCTTCCTGACAGCAAAATTCTATTTTGCTGTCATAAACAATCACAAATATACATCTATGAAAACATTTCCAATTTGAGAGGCTTAATCTATTTTAGGCAGTGAATCACTGAGACATCTTCATCCCTCGGGCAGCCAAAATACGCAGGCCAGATTTATGAGATTTCACATTGAATTCCCCAGACTTGAAGAAAAATGTAGATATCTGTCCTGTTTCCTAAGACAACCGGTAATAAAAAAGGGCATTGGAAGAAAACAAGGTATTTGTTTTATTTTGTTGTTGTTGACTTTCCAGTTTCAGCTAAGTTCTTTGCCATTCTCTAAGCAAACACAATTAATAAACAAAAGCTGTAACACTTTAAGTGGTGACAACAGTCTTTACTCAGGAAATCACACTGAGATTTCATTTAAGGCTAAATCTGAAATTTTTCTTCATAAGAGAAGTATCACTTAGGTAACTGTAATTGTGCTTTGGAATAAGAATGTTTAATCTTCGTATTCTTCCTTTCATAGGTTTGCCATCCCCACTAGCATAAATTCCTTATTTTAAACAAACAAGACACATTTTTTATGAGCTAATCCATATCGAGCCAGAACATCAGGCAACTGCAACTGCAAAAGTTACTCTTTTATCAGAGGCAAATAATACTACATGGAAAATTCAGCTAGCTTGAGCTGAGAATAATAAATAAGAGAATCTGGAATCAAAATGTAACGGTATAGAAAACTATGAAAAGGCAGAACCAGCACTACAGAAACAGCATATAGAAATGTCTTTCTACCTAGGTCCTTTCTCGTTTTCTTCATAAATTCTTACCTGGAATACTCTGATTTTTTGAAGATTTAGTGTGCTCTTCCAGTTGTTGGCTTCCAGGAATGATGGGGGGACTGAACACATTCAACCAGTCTCTGAAAAATACAAATCAAAATATCATTCATAAAAGCACAGTTTGTGTTCAAATTCTTTTGATCATTAAAAATAATTTCAAAGGTAGTCGAGTGTGATGAAATACAATCAAGCTGGATTTTATTATTATAAAAATAAATCTTATAGTTAATACAATTCTGAAATGTTAAGGCTTCCTTCCTTCGTCTTTTCACCTCTTCCGTTCCTGCTAAAAATCTGTGTTTTAAGTCAGGTTTGTTTTGCAGATTTCAGCTGGTATTTCTCTTCAGCCGAAGGTGTACATGAGGTGTGATCCATAATCCGCAGAGCTATACTCGGAAAGCCTACGAGACTCATGTAAGACTTTTTCTGAGGAACAGAGACTTGGAATGAACAACCTGTGCTTGATGAGAGATTGTGGGGGTCAATTTCATTATAAATTCTCACCCTCTCTAAGGAAAAAGGCTTAAAGACAATTGCAAGAGATGTGTTTGGTTACCACTGACTTGAAGCCCCTGTAGCAGGGTGACATAGCAAGTGGTATGTCATTCCCAGTCTCGATGGCTGGTGAATTAGAGCTGAGCTTAGACATGCAATGGATGCCACTAACTGTGTGATGCCAACTCAATGGTCATGAACTGACAGACAGCTGATTCGTATTAAATAATTTAATCTTTCCAGTTTAACTTTAAAATTTTTCACTAAAGGGATGGAATTAGTGATCAGAGCTAAGAATAATATACTAACTGTTTTCTAGTGTTTTTAAGAGGGCAACATTGGATTGAGTCAGGATGTTCTTGACAGTATTGTTGATATTGCAAAAAGCTTTGTTAGGTAAATACATGATAAACAATTGTTAATAACAACTTTTGTTAAAAAATATTGTAAATAAAATTTTTGTTATTGAGCATAACATCATTTGAGCAATTGGGAAGACTATACTGAGGACTCTTGTCATCACAGCTGTCACATAACTATTTTGCTTCTGCAAAGAAAAAAAATTTTGATGGGATCTTTACCACAGAGGAGGGAGTACAGACCTTCTTCACCTATTCAATTTAACAGGCAATTTATGTCTCTCCTGAACACTACTTGCTGATAGCTTTTAAAAATGATTTTCACGTTATTATACAATCATGCAAAGTTCAATGTTCATTTCACATACACCACTTTATGATACACCGTCTTTGATTGTTACAGCTCAAAGAAAGGAAAACAGAACGGTTTTTATTGTTATTGTTACTGCTTTTTACTGCAAACTGAACTGCAGATTTTTTTCACTGAAAAAGTCACTCATATTGTACTATCAATCAGAGAAAGATAGCCCTGGAAGGCCACATCTGAGTCACAAAGTTAAGACATCCCTTGTGCAGGTGACCATGTCTTGTAATTCCTTTCATACATGAAGCTAATGTCTGTACACTCTGCATAGCTGATGCTTCCGTAGGTTCCCATCTTTCCTCTTCAACAATGAAGAGCTGTAACTCATTAAAGCTTTCATATAACCATTAACTAGACTAAAAAAAAAAAATGCAAATTAACACTTGAACACAGAATTTGACAGACCTCAGTAAATCATCTCATTTTGATAGAACTAGATCCATCCTTTTTGACCAACCTATTTTGCTGCAAGGCAAGGGGAATGGAAGGGAAAAGGGGTCTTTAAATTCCCTTATGTTTGCTTCATGCTCTTGTGAGACCCTACCTGCAGTACTGCGTCCAGCTCTGGGGCCCCCAGTACAGGAAAGACACAGAGCTGCTGGAGCAAGTCCAAAGAAGGCCACAAAGTTATCAGAGGGCTGGAGCACCTCTGCTACGAGGACAGGCTGAGGGAGCTGGGGTTGTTCAGCCTGGAGAAGAGAAGGCTCCAGAGAGACCTTATTGTGGCCTTCCAGTACCTAAAGGGGACCTACAGGAAAGACAGAGAGGGGCTGGTTACAAGGGTAGGGAGTGATAGGACAAGGGGGAATGGGTTTAAACTAAAAGAGGGAAGATTTAGATCAGATATTAAGAAGAAATTCTTTACTCTGAGGGTGGTGAAGTACTGGAAGAGGTTGCCCAGAAAAGCTCTAGAGGCCCCATCCCTGGAAGTCTTCAAGGCCAGGTTGGATGGGGCTTTGTGCAGCCTGATCTAGTGGGGGGTGTCTGTGCCCATGGCAGGCGGGTTGGAACTACATGATCTTTGAAGTCCCTTCCAACCCTAACCACTCCATGATTCTATGCTGGTGGGAACAGTGCAGCTCTGCAGAGCAAACTGAACTTGGTTTGGGGTTGATTCAATGTCTGTCTGGCTACGGCTGTTCCAACAGCCGGCACAAAAACATTACACATGCAAACTTGTGCTAGAGGCAGAGAAGATTAGTCAGAGCTATAGAGGTAATTTCAACACCCATGGCTTCCTCTAGAAGGGATGATTTTTTCCAACACTTGACAGATTTCTTTACATTGCAAGACTGTAATTGTCTCAACTCAATTGTCCAACACCAAGTAAACAGGTAATGTTTCTGAAAAGCCGTGATGATCTCATGTAAGATTTGCTTCTGACAGAGAAGTCTGGCAAGGCTCAGTCACGTGTGATAAATTGCTAAAATACACCAACTGCCTTTTTTTTCCTGTTAGTTTTTCTGCTACTTCTGGACTGTTTACTGATTCTGCATCATCTCCTGTTGGCATGTACGAATAATCTGGGGTGAATCAGGGGACAACCCCCTATCTGTTTGCAGTCAAAATGGAAAAAACTAATTTTCTGCCTCAGGAAACAGAATTGCTGGTGTAGAAATCCAGCAAGTAGTACAGCAGATTTAAAGGAAGAGATATTGAATTTTCCATCATTTCAATATGTAAAAAACATACTTCGAATTTTTTTTTATACCATCATATTATTTTCACATATGTGGCTAACTTCACAACCAATCCTTCTCTCCTTCTGCTGTTCAGCTAATGCCAGTGAGAACTGGTACAACTAATCCACACAGCAATATGCTTGCCGAGACATCTCACTATTAGCTCTCTGTCATTGCTCACCATATTTGCATTCCCAAATACAGTCAAAGACTCTGTTTACACCAAAGCTTCCAAAGTTTTTAGGAATAACAGTAAAATGCATGCTGTGATATCCAGTGACACGGTAGAATATATTTTCCATTTCTGCCATTTGCACGTGTGGCTTTGTGCTGCCTCGGAATCAGCCAGCATGAGCCTAACGCTAGAATCTGACCACGCTCGTAGGATGTAGTCAGAGAGCACAAAGCATATCACTTACCTGATTCTCTACAATTGCAAAAGCTGGAAAAACTGTGATGATTTAGAAAAAGTAAGGAAGAACTATTAGTGCTAATCTACATCTTTGCTTCCCAAGGTAGCCCTTCCAAATTCACTACAACTTTTTTAAGAGACAGTGATGTTTGAGATCCAGAAAAGAACTAGAATATTTTTGCTAGGAAGACTGCTGAAGCAAAAGTAGTGCAAGGA
The DNA here is from genome assembly GCA_013399095.1 of Psophia crepitans. Classification (NCBI taxonomy): domain Eukaryota; kingdom Metazoa; phylum Chordata; class Aves; order Gruiformes; family Psophiidae; genus Psophia; species Psophia crepitans. The sequence continues at coordinate 311,897 of VWZZ01003022.1, forward strand.
CAGAGGAAAGAGAGGGCTTGCTTCTAAAGAGAATTCTCTCAGTCAGACCAACAAATGGAGTTAGAAATGTAAAGAAGCTTTAGAGTATATATGCAGAGGAGTTTAAAGATACGTGTTTTTCACGTAGAATATGTATCAGAGAATTTCCTAGAAAGCAAAGAGGATGTTAGTAAGAAGTAAAGAAAGATAATAAGGCAATTACCTCCAATGGAAAGGAAAGAGAATTCATTTAGAGAACATCAAGGGAGGGAGGTAATCACATGTCATTAAACCAGTACTTCTGTTAAATTAATAGTCCTTATTACTCAGGAAATCTATGAAATTTAGTTTGAAGTCTCATCTCTGGAAGGTCTTCCTGAAAGATCAAGTTTGAGAAATCAGAAATGGGCTGAATTTAAAAAAAAAAAAAAGCGCGCTCATGTGTGCTGAAATCTTCTTGGCTAAACTGCAGTAGAGAGTAAATATTGGCAGTTGATTGATAAACCCCTGAAAAGTGGGTTTACAGTGGTAATTCTGATAGATGTTGTAGTCTAGCAGTCAAAACAGACTTTCCCACAATGAAATCTGCAGTTGTTTTTAGGAAGGAACTGAAGCGTGCCCATGTGAGTCAGAGGGTATGAGTTAATTTATATATAAAAAAAAAAGCCTTAAAAATTTGTAGACCTTGCCTAACTGTAGAGCCCAGCATGGAGGCAAGTGGCAATATTCTGAGAAATGCAGACTGTTTTTATTCTGACTGAAAAAAAGTATTTTTTGGGGGAACTTCTTAAAGAAGCTAGTTTATCTCCTTAAACCAGAAAAGCTAATCACACATTCTGACTAATTAAAGATACTATTTATGCTATCAATGCCTCCAGCTGTAATCAATACAATCAGCATGCAAGAAACTATCTAGAGCTTTCCTGGTAACAATGTGGAATGCCAAGTATTGTGTTTTGACATTGTGAGTTTCACTGCACAAAGGCTCAGAAGAGCTTCCACACATACTCGAAGTATAGTGCACCTTTCACGCTTGCACTGAAATTCTTCAGTATTCTGAAAGCTATTCTGCATACCAAAATATAATTTTAAAAAAATCTTGTTATGTTATGGGCTTTTCTTAAAAAAATGCTTTCAGAAAATAATTGTCATGTACTGAAATATCATGATAGCTGAACTGTCATGGAAAGCAACATAATCTTTTGGACTTACGAACCTTGTTTTCAGTTTTATGACAATAGTTAAATTTTGCAGACAATAGCATCCATCAGTAAAATCTCTTGAGAAAATCAGTGAGGCTTTCTTAAGTAGCCCTTATCAATAATGATTTATCATAATTATTGCCATCAACAGGAATCTGAAGAATCAGAGGGTTTTGATTTACATATTACTGAACATCTTTGATACTTTGGTATTTTACAGGTATTTTTGCTTTTTAGTCTATCCTACTGGCTGGACTGAGAAAATGGCAAGTCTGTATAAAGATTTTTAACGTCGCTGTGAATTGAGATAGCCTACTTTACCACTTTTTTTTTGGGATCAGATTTAATTTGTATTACTTAAACCAATGGGATCATTTAATCTACATTATTAACAAAATTTAAATGCTTTCAAGGTTTAGTATAGCTTTGTCTAAAAATTGACACAGGAATTAAAAGGTATATTCAAATTATGAGGTCAGCCTGGTAGTATCCTTAAAAAGTGAAAAAACCCAACATTATATCAAATGAAGGAATGAAAAAAGCATCATCAATTTTGTATCATTAAGAACAAATCAGATTGACAGACAATTAAGCACCTGAAGAGTACAATCAATAAAGAACACAAAAGATGATATTTAACTGCATAAACTACTTAGTAAACCTTGATAAATGCTAGAGAATGGCCTCCTGCCTGAGGGGTAAAAAGAGGAGCACATTTGCTGAATTATTTTTTACAGTGGATAACGTGATGAACTCTGTGGAGGGCCAGAGAATGCCAATGTATGAATTAAGAGTATGAAAATAATTTAAAGAAAAAAGGACCAATTCTTGACATCTTGTGCAACTATCAACTAAAATCTCAGCACATACTTCTCTTGTATTAGAAATATTTAATACTACATGAAGCAAATTCTGCTGCAAATGCTCAAAGTGACTAAGTAATACCTTACCATGATCCACTGAATGCAAAGTGCCAGCTCACATCAAAAGTATGATTCAGAATAGACTAAATATTCAATTCAGCTAAGATGAAGACATATTTTTCTCACTTGTTTGGATTTTTAATTATGTCCATTTAAGAATGGTTGTTAGAGACTAACTCAGTTGTGAGATAAATCAATAAAAAGTCATTTAGCTTTGTAACAACTCTCATGTATTCCCTGCTACGTCTTTTTTGGAGCATGTATTAGTTATTAGGCTCCTCTAGATTAGCAGACTGAATTTTCCATTATTTACGTATCTGCTGAACTTCACCCATATGCATAACCTCACTAACTAAAATCACATTACCTATACATACCTATTTGGGTTCTGCTTCGTAATATATTAATGACATATGCATACTGGGAGGGTTTTTTTTTTTAATTAAGTATTTCCATAGAAATAAACTCTTCAGTAATAGTTTTAGCAGTGAAGCAAGGACTCACGTATGCTATTAACAATACGATGTGTTTGTGTTATGTACAAATGCAATCATATTTGAAGAAACGTTGGAATTAAATTTCAGGTCCTGCCAATATATATGTCTGTAATGACAGTGAAGCCATCTTAGCCTTAAATTGTTCATTATTGCATCTAAAAATGCTTTGAACAATTTCAATTTTTGAAGAGTCTAAAGTTCTTACATAAATATGCCATAAACCAAGAAACATTCAATATTAATTTAGACATCAATAACTGTTCACTGCTACTCAGCTCCAGGTGGGAAAACCAGTATCTTTATAATGGAAACCTGAGTGAATATACAGAAGATGATGATAAAGTAGCCAAAGAATACAGGGTACACTTATACATACAAATCAAGGATTTTTGAATGCACATTTTACTAAAATCTTGAAAAATAACATAAATATACATGTCCATATGACTTTGCGTGCATTGAAAGCTCCATTTTAACAAGAAACACCCTAAGCATTTAAAGGCAACCTGGCAATATGTTGATGATTAAAAAAAAATGCAGGCCATGAGCTACATTGCATTATTCTCCTGGAGTGTTATTGTAGTTTCAAAATATCATTAAATCAGCACAAACCAACGCTTACCATTTCCTGCACATTTTTCACAGTGAGCTGCATTCTGACTATGAGTAATCTGTTAATCTGTTCTTTGCCTCACAATCCGTCAAAGTGACAGATTCATTCCATCCCTAATACATAATATCTTCATTTACTGTATGCCTTACTGGAACTTTCTTTTTTTGCTAGCACTAAGATTTAGAAAATCACAAGCATATTTACAGAATGACTTTTTCCTTCTTTCAAACCACTTCAGCAAGTCCAGTCTGCCAAATACCATACTTCTAATGGAGGCAGAGAGACGTCCTTAAAACCTATATGATTTAATTTTCAATGAATTAGTAACTAAAAGAGAGATCATAAAAAGTACAAGTGCAACTGTGCATGAAGCACTTGAATCTGCTCCTCTTAAAGTCTTAAATCTGTAAATGAACCGGCTTATGGGGCTAGATTAGATTCAAGGATAACAAAGGAAATGTGATTTCTACTTATTAAACAAGATACTTAGATAGCGTAAGGTGCTACTACAAGGGTGTACAGTATCATCACGCTGACTGGTATTAGCTGGAAGTTTGACCTGTTAATGTTATCCTGTTTTTCTTTCGTTATCAAAGTTCAAATGATAAATTTGTGCAGGTTATTAAAAACATACAGTCATCTACATCAGTCTAAAAATATGAATGACCCGCATTTGGAGGTTTATCAGCTTAGTAATTAATATATTGTGCTATTTGGTCAATGTTTTGCAGTTAAATATGTGAAACTTGTACCACAGCTTCTTTTAAAGAACAGTAACATTGGAATTTATTTAAGGACTTAATCTGTAGTTCATCACCATGTTGGCTTGCTGGCTAGATTATAGTCTTGATATTCACCAGCAATATACATGACACTGGTAAACCATGTTTTATTACACAATTTAAGTAAAATACTGGTCCTTTCTTCTTTGCTAGCTTTGATTCATTTATCAGAAGATCAGCTGTATAAATTGGAAGGAATGAATTTGCAAAGATGTGTTCGTATTAATCTAATCTTGAGCAAGCAAATTCTAATAACTACATCAGATATTCATTGATCAGCGAATCAAATAGATTTCCACGTTTAACGAAGAGTTTGTTAGGTAGGGCACACTTCCTTTTTTACATATTTTCAATAATTAAACCATTCATTTTTAAAATTGTATTTCAATATTCTACCAGTTCAGGAAGCACCGGACTCTAGTACCTAATGAGTCTTGTTGCAATTAATGTAATTCCTTCTTCTCATGGCCAGCCACCAACAGCATCTTACTGTTCTGTCCATCCCATTTTAAAAACCAGATGCCTTTTAAACGTCAATGGAGAGACACGACTCAGAGCATTAACGTTAATATTAGCAAACTTGTTAAAGGTGATGCTGTTAAATGTTCCTAGTCTGTGAATAGAATAGAAAACTACCTTTTCAGAAAAGTAAAAAAAGTATGCAAAAAACTCTGACCTTTTAGTATATTACTGCATGAAGCTGGAAACTTAACCATCACCACAAAGTGAGAACTATGCTACCTCAGTTTAATTCTTCAAAAACATCGTTTTGTCACCAACAAATGTCAAAACCATAAAGGAAACAAAACCAACACTCTTGCACAAATGATACCGGAATAGCAGGGAAGGGAGGTGCGGAAATGCAGACAGTTTTGCTCTGTAAGAAAATGTCGTATGCATAGGGGATGTCAGTCAACGAGCCTGATTTGTCTGTATTTAAATAAGCTTCCAGTTCAGAAGGAGGATGGAGGAATAAATATGTATTTCTACAGATGGGGACTAGTTAGTGGTAGTAAGCTGCTTCTCTTCAGAAAAAGGAACAATACAACTAGTACAAATCCATTCGGAAGCTTGCCTGCCCTGTGAACTACCCTAAAATCCCAAGGCTCCCAAGTTGTCATAAGTTGGACTCAGACCTCAGGTGCTGGCTTGTGGCTGGACCAAGGCATCTTGTCACCCGCAAACACTGGTGACCCTGGAAGACATGCTGGCAAAGGGCGATAGCAACAGTTGAGCAGAGTACTGCAGGAGAGATTGCAGCGCTCTGTGAGCAGGGAATCCCAGGCTTGGTGCAAGGTAAGACCTACCTCTTCCTTTCAATCTAAGAGATCTTACAGGCATGTAAAATCTTTTGCTGCCTATTCTCCATCTCTACATATAAGCATGGTCAGACAACTCTGTCTGAATGGCGCAGGAATATTCAGAAAAAGGATGGAACCGATAAAAGATATTCTCAGTAAGTCCTGAAGTTCAAAAAAAAACCCAAACCCCAAACCCCCTACCTTATATTAACATCAGTGCAACTGCACACTTGAAAGCATTTGCCATGTTTCATATTCAAACCCGTAGTGTACATGCTGCCACATTTTCAAGTTCTCAGATTCCCATACAAGGGAAAGCCATTTTTAGATTATTTTAACAAGCTTTTACATGTTAGCCACTTCGTTCCCAACAACCTTTCTGCAGCTAAGCTTTTAACCACCATGATTAAAAATGTTAACCTTTTAAATTAGATGCTTCCTGTGCCATTTGCTTCTTTTGTCATGTTCTTTTTCATGCGTATTATAGCCTGACAAAAGCAGCAGAATTTTGCTAATTCAGATTAACGACTGTGAGACCTATTGCAAATTACTCTATTTTGTGGATGAATAAAGTAACTGAACAAGTACAATGAAAAACCAAAGTATATTTTGTGATACATTGTTCTTGTTCACTTATTTTGACAACTGTTGTGTAATTTTATAATACTTCATAATGTAATATTGTCTGTTTTGCAGCAGTAATGGAGTTGTATAACTTTGATCCTGTAATGAATCATAAAAATAAATATGCTTCTTTGTTTGCAAAACTCAATCTTTAAATGTGCTTCTTAAGTTATTCTGCTATTTAAGCCTTTGCTTGGCAATACGGGAAACAAAGACCTTTTGTGTCTGAACTTCACAGCATGTATGCTGAAGTCCTGGTGTAGTGAAAATAAACGTTACGGTTACAATCCTTTTACTGCACCGCCTTGTAGGTGAGTTTAATCTGTCAATGGTATTACAACACATGCATCAGCCACTGGGATGTTTCGTTCTCATCTGGGATGGATGAGAGTATTTGAATGGCAGGCTCAAAGCTGAACATACTTTTAATACTACAGAGTTTGTGCTGCAATCATTGATATATATTATGCAAATTTCAGGTGCTGTGATAATGGCAATATTCATGGCAACAATAGGTTCTAAAAAAAGACTCCGCTACCAGAAACTTTTAAAGAAAGTGAAAGAAATAATTTACTTCCTAAATTCAAGAGAGTGGTCAGTTATGCATAGAAAGAGATGCTCATTATATTTAACTAATATACCAGCATTTTACCAATAATCAAGTTTGAAAAGAAGTTAAAACATGTTTCAAGGAATATGTTTATCCATTTCAGGATACATTATCTGAACTACTGTGTGTGCTTATCATTACAAAAATGAGAAAGTCACACCACTTGAAAAAGTAGAAATTAAGGCTGAGTTCTGCTTTTTTTTTCTTAAGATAAAACCTACAACTTTCTCTGAGAAGTTTATAGTTATTGCCCTCCTCAAGCAGGTTAATCTCCATATCAATGAAACATTTCTTTTGTGATGATAAATCTCAAATCTATAACATTTATCATAATTGGAGAGATAGCTTTACCAGAAAAGGGAAGAAAACGTTCCGAGTTTTCTTTGGGTTGTTTTCGGTTTGGGTGTTTATTTTTTTATATTGTAGAGGAAAGAGAATGATGCCAACCTGATCAGTCTAATGTAACACACGCAGGTTACAATGACAAGACAGCTGCTTTAGTCAGCCTGTACCAAGCCCATGTGAAGCGAGGTCAGTGACTATTAATCATTTGTCAAAGACTGTGGGCCCTTATCAGCCAATTATAGATACAAGGAACTTTATATCACATCCAGAAGTGGCAAAGCTACAAAGGACTTAAACCACAGTACAGTGGTGACACTTTTTATAGATTAAAAATAAATCTAGACAAAATGCTGACCTGAATTGCACCATATTTCCATTCAGCAATTTTAGTAAACACTTCTTATCATTGATTTTCCTTAAGATTTTAGGGACCTCATATGCTCCTTAGTTTTAGAGATTTCTTTTTTATTCACAACACCACTGATGGAATCTAATTTAAACACAAAAGAACCCCACTGAAGAAGCAACTCAGTTGCACGCACAGAGCAGATAAATCTACCTTATTTTGCAATTTAGCTACTGGACTTGCTTGCTGAAGGCCCTGAATCCTACTGCTTTAGAGCAACTGTAACACCCACTTTCACACCACGGACGCAGGTCAGAGCATCACGGAGAAGAATAAGACACTGAAAAAGGTAGATGGGAACCTGATTTTGATTTTAGAGCTGTTAACATACAAAACCTGCCAACCACTAATATGGACAAGTTCAACTTCGGTTTTAAAATTATTTTCATTTGCGAGTGAAACAGCTTGACCAGTCGTTCTTTGTTTTGAGACCACTGATAACAGACGTTCTCATAAAATGATGCCTGTGCTGATCTTTTATTCTCGGCTGTAGTTCACATCATGCATTTACTATTACCAAATCTCTGTGCCCACAATTCATGATGGGAATACATTTTTTTCAACATGTGTAGTTAAAAGTCTGGGAAAACCTAACTGGAAATTTGCCTGTGTACATTTTGTATGAAATTGCTTAAGAAAAATATACTTCTCGTGAAAGGATACCAAATGAAATCCTGAAATACCTGTGTCCTACTTTAGTGTGGTTTCTGAGAAACAGCTGTTTGAACTTCAGAGGAACAAATTTTATTTGGTAGCTTGGGAAGAGTTGAGTAGGATGCCAACAGAGGATCTGGTGAGGCAATGCTTACAGATAGGTTTCAACTTACAAAAGACCCCTCTCTCAAGGATGGAAAAAACAACTTTTATCAGAACTAAATTTTCTGGAGAGCATCTGTAGAAGTTCAGAAATATCTATTTATAATATTAGGCTCAAGTGATCTTTTTCAGAGAGCAGCTCAACATTTTGCAGTTCAGCATGGCTGAAATTCCTCTAGAATATTTACTTTCTTTCAGTATTTCTTTTAATGAAACTTCCAAACCTTCTATGACACACAAGTATTTTGGAGGACAAATGCTTACTAAGTAGATGCAGGATACACAGCAATTTCCAGCCCCTGCACCGGAGAAAGAAGTAACATGGATAGTTACAGCTTCTTATTTGAAGCAAAGAGAGCAATTCTGAAGTTGAGCTAGGACCATACAGCCCATCAGTCAGTGGGAAGTGCATAGCTAAAGCTTGAAACATTGCACATCATCTTGCTCATCTGGCGCTGCAGCCTCTGCAGTCAGCCTGTCTCCTTTCATTAACTGGTTCTACGCCTTGCAAAGCAGCATGATGTGGAGGTGATTTGTATCGCAGTAGCAATATTCTTGGCAGACTTATGACCTTTACCCAGTGGAACCAATGGAAAATGAGTCTAGCTGGGTCTTTTTATTGACTGCATTTCCATTATCTTCACAGGTGCTTTCTTTCCTGGCTTGTTCTTTTATCTTATTATGGACAGAAGCTACATTTACTGGACAATAGCCTCCACATTGCTCTCTCCATTTCCCATAAAATATCACTACACCTTTTTAAAGTTACTTGAGACCTGTCAAATTCTTTATCACTCTTTACAACAAACTATTTGTTGTTTCAGTAAGAGCATCACGTAACTGTCTCCATGCCATAGCATTTATACCCGCTCATCTACATAAGATATACCAATTTTTCAAATATTCTGTGTGTTCCCCTACATAGCTACAGTAGGCTTACAAAGACAGACATTTCCCAGTTCCTCACACATTACTTGTTAAAATTGGCTTTAAAAACAGTTTTGGAACTAAGTTATAGAATTGCCATTAATTTTATCTCCCTCTCATTTAGGTACACACCCTCTGTGAAAAACATTACAAAGTTTTCCATCATAAATGAAAGGTAATGATGTGAATAATGGTATTCAAGTCACACCATCTCCAGTTTTTATATCATGATGCAAACTGACCTCATAATTTTGTCATCTTCTGTATTTACAGCCCAATAATGCTTTTCTGGCAGTTCACAAGGGCTACTGAATTTATGAGGCACTTGCAAGTCAGGTATTTTATGAATACTTTGCCTGCATTTCTCGAAAATGATTTCTAGAGAAATTTAAGTCCACTGTGTGTACTGGATTAAAATAGCATAAGAACTAAGTCGTAATTTATACTATTTTGTTTCAAATTTTATTATATGGAAATACAAGTTTTCATTGTTGATCATATTAACTTGATATGATGAAATGCTTTACTTTTACAGATAAGGGTGTTTATTCTGTTTTTCAGTATATAAAATGTACCGAGTACTAAATTGGTTTAGCACATGCATAAAAATAACTTAATAAAAGCTGACTCAACCAATGTATGGGCAAAACCCAAGACAAACAATGTAGCCTGCACTAAAATATAGGCAATTATAATGCCATCAGAATTATAAAATAGATTCTGGAATAAAGAGTCCTCGACAAACTGTCAGTCACAAGATACCTGATACCTTGCTCTGTGGACCACAGTCAAGTGTTATTTGTCCACTTCAGCCACCGTAATAATTCCTAAGGACAGAGAGAGTTCCTCTGATAACCAGCACCCAAGGCAGAGAGGTTTTCTGGACCAACATGAGCACTTTGATATACATGTGTAAGGGAACAGGAATCCAGGATTATACTTTAACTCCAGTAATACATTGTGTGCACTAGGAAACATATGGCTGCATGTTGCAATAACTGATGTGTCTGGGTGAACTTGCAGAGCAAGTTTCATAGTGTTCACTTCATAAAATCTAACAAGATGATAATAAAAATGTGGATGGCAAGTGAGACAAGTGACTGAAAACACCTGTGTAAGGAGAAATGCATATTATCCTGCTCAACTGACTGGCAGTGCACTATCATAAAACATTTCAGACTGCTGATAAAAGATAAAGAAGTTGTATCTGAAATGTCCACTCCCAACACACATACATTGTCCAGTTAAAACTTCAACATGCAAAATCCACGTTAATCACACCAAGTGAAAATGAAACGGGACTACATGTTAAAATAAGTATGCCTCTTGTTCAGGCTGTTAAAAAATTGACAAAGTGACACTGGGGTTTCACAGGTACAAGGCAGTTCTGAAACCAGACAATTAATTTTGATTGTCTCAATTTGATTATTTCTCCCTAGCCACCTTCTCCACTTGTCTTCAAACCCCAATCTCACCTTACATTAAAGTCACAGGGATTTTGTTGCCGATTCCAAATCAAACAGCAAGCTAAAAACTTAAAAGCCAAAACATGCTGTAGACAGTATCCCTTTGAACTATCCCACAGTGTTGTAAAACCCTCTCCTCACTGGGCTATCTGTTGAAGAGTCCTGTCTAAATAAGTAACATTAAAATATTTCGCAACAAATGGATTCCCTGACACCGACAGTCATACAGAATTCTAGTTCCACGCCTTCAAAGCAGAGAGGGGGAAAAGGAGAAAGAAATAGGTGAATGTACATCAGATTTGCTGAATCACGCATCAAAGCAAGGCCCATGTCAGTCACTTGAAATACACAGTGGTGCATCCAAAATGTGCAGAATTCAGTTCTGCATTCCAGGACAACGCAGCCATACTGCAGACAATGACTAAAACAAGCAATAGTAAAGAATTCTGAGAGGAGGTTGCAATTGAAAAGAGATTTAAGATTAAATCAAAGAATGTCACATTTAATATTCAGAATGCTCTAACTGAATCCTTACTGCCTAGGCTATGAATTGAATCTTACCGTGGGTTGGAATGCGAGAGTGGGCTCATTTCTTTCTGATAGTGGTGCTCCTGACTGACGGGCTATGGAAAACAAAAAGTAATAGTGAGAAAATAACTTTGTAAGTATTCTCTGAGAATGTTTAGAAGTATGTAAGAGACCTTTTATGAGCATACACTTTTGCAGCTTCTAATATTAGAATTTTACAGTCTTTTTTCTTATCTGTGAAATTTAAAAGGGGTATTCAGATCCTAACTGTGCAGAAGTACAGCTTCACAGATCATTCTTTTCTGAGTGGAAATACATATGAAGGAGTCATTTCTCAACTGTCCCCTGTATGGAGACAGAGCTGGAAACAGAGAGGGAAGGGGGACAAAGTGTTATCTGAGAGAAAAGTCAGGACTGTACGGGTATAGGAAAAGCAGATCAGGGATTCTTAGTTGGATCTCCACCAAACAACCATTCTTAAGACTAGACAACACTGAGCCAGAGCTAACAGGGCTGGCACACATGGTTCCTCTCTCCGCGGAAGCACCATTAATTAACAGCAATATTAGCAGTCCCAAATGAAGTTTGCTTTAGCATGTATGCTTCTCTATGGCACTGCCAATTTGAAACCTGGGTTAACTGTTCACGAACAGCTTAGCGGTGGACTATGTGAGCATTCATACAAAATACGATCATTTTCCAGTGTCTTCAAATCTCACCTACCTGTTGTAAGAATGTGTCCCAAAGGTTTTAAACTACATTTGGTTTATGGCATTAAAACTAGTTATTTGCAAGAAAGACAAATATCATAAACTTGTACAAAAAATTCAAGACTTAAAATTCAGAAATACATTTTCTTTCGGTATATATATGTAGTGCTTCCAGAAAAGACCCCCCCCCTTGCCATTATCACACACCTCAAACAATTATAAAAAAATTGAAGCAAATGCAAAGGAAGTGAATATACAAGCATACACTAACAATACTCATACAATTTCGCACATGAAATGCTAAAAATAAATACTAAGCATTATGAAAGCAATTGCTTTTTTACAGAAATCAATATAAAATGAGTAAGTTCTCATGGCTTCGGGAAGTAGGGATGGATGTTGTAAAATATATGTTCAGGATGAATGACATCCTAATTACTGCCAAATATGAGTCACTGCTGGGCGGTGGATAGTGCAGTTCCCAAATGATGGCTAGTGGAAGACAAAGGATGAGACAGAAAGTGAATTAGTCAGTCTATGAACCAGAATATCTGTCTAAATAATTTTTAGTCTCATTTCATAGTAAAGAATAGTCTGCATCAGTTTTGCAATTTGACTTGATGTGAACAGATCCCTTCAGGGGTTGTCAAACTGAGCTCTCTGTTGGAATAATTCCGGGTTTAAATATCACTCCTCTTGTCTGTCAGACTTCAGTTCTGCCAGACTGTTTCTGTGTTAAGTGGCTTTCTTTTAGGAATCATTACAAAGGAGGCCAGATGACCTTCCACAAATTAGTTACGAACCTGGAAGTACCCTTTCAGATATTTTGCAGACCAAGGCCTATGTGAATTTCTTTTTAGGACGTTGCTTGGGCAACAAGTAATCTTTCTTCTCTGTGAGCATCCCTTACTTGAATGACAGGTCTTAGTGGTGAGCATATGCTGGAGTTTGCTAATGGAGCATTACACCACTACAAGCTTCTGGGATGCATCTATGAGCAATCTTGGAGAATCTTCCTTCTCCTTTGCATTTTGGACTGAGATTCAGGGACCATATGCAAGAAGATATCCTGCATTCTCTTCTATATGACCTTGCTCCAGAATGTTTGTGTCATATGCGAAGTGGTGCCTGAAGCAGGGAAACTGCTATTCAAGAGTGGGCCAATTCCCTGACAGGGCAGGAAGGTCTTACTGGATCTCTAGAACAAAGCAAGGCATTTAAGCAGACATATTTTGTAAGCTTTCCAACTTTTCTTGGATAATGTGTATGTGTGGGTATAAACTTCACATGATACCCTGCAATATAGAGAATCGTGTCTTTCATACGGTTGCAAAGCTAACATGGAATTTCGTAGACGTTAAGATTTAAGAAAACGTTCAGGTAAGATACCGTCAAAGAAACTCTTTTAAAATATTTAGTTCCACATACACATATTATTGATTTGGAACTGTGCCCCACACATATTTTACAAGGGTTTACAATTTTCCTTCAAAATAAATCCATTTTAAAATAGAAGTTTTTCATATTTATAACTGATAGCTATGCTGGGTAATGTATAATATTCAAAGGCATTTTATTCCTTTTTGGCTGTCATAGTTTACAGCAGCTGCTAAACAACTTACATTTCAATGATTCCTCGTGACAGCATATATTCAGTTCTTGGTAAATGATCATAGATTATAAAATACAGTTTTAGTGTATCTGTTTTATAGTTGTTTAAGGACATCTGTTCTAACTGCAACTTAGTAATGTGATTGATCTATGTGCCTTTACATTCAGAAGGGTTTCTGAGTTTCATTAAAGTCAGTAACATGAGAATTTTCAATGAATCTGGAAATCAGACTAACAACGGCAAGTGATAGAAAAAAATAAACTCACTAAAGTGTGTTTTATATATAAAATATTACTTTGATACATAAGTTCACAATATAACATGATTATATCCTGCCCTGCCTTGCAACATGTCACAGGTATTTCAAAATGAAAGATAAACGAAAAGCTGCCTTCTGGTGGTGCTGTTGCCATAGATTTGACTAAAGGACAAAAATGTATAAAATGAACGAAAATTTGCAATAAATATCTTCCTTACTTATCTTTGAAGAACATAAGAGAAAGCAATAGATACTACTGACTTAAATAATCAGAAAGATACAACCTGGAAACACATGTATGCATGAAAGTTTAATGATGACAAGAATTTCAAGCGATCCCTAATTTCTCAAACTACAATATGAGCATTATTTCTATTTCTATTTCTTCTCTATATACTGCACTGCTACAATCATTTGCCTGCACAACTGAAAGATGGCTGCAGGTATATACAAACTTTCCTGCAGTTTGTACATCTGATTTTGGAAGGATTGATCATTTGCAAATTCTCTTGAATCAACTCAAATGAGAGCAGTACTAAAGATCAGTGACAAAAACAAATTTGCATTTATTCTACTCATTTTTTTTTACATAATACATATAAGGAATAAGTATATATATATATGAAAGGAGCACTTATTGGTAAAAACTCGAAGCTGAAGAAATGATGACTCTCCTCATATTATGCCTTACACACCAAGATCATGCATGGCAAAAGATCAAAATCCAGAAGGAACAACCTTCCAGCACATTCTAATCACTCTAACTAGCTGCATTTTGATCTCTCTGTTACATAGACTCCCTACGCATACAGTAACACATTTACTGCACATGTGAGTGCTGTGTGTGTGGATTCTCTGAAAACAGCTATATGAAATTATCTGACAGACGGATGGATTTGAAAGCCAGAGGGAAGACTTAGATCAACTCATGACCATGACCACGTCACAGGCTATTAAACTGTAGATCACCAATAAAAAACACTGAACATCATCAGATCTAGAACTGAATGAACCGTGAAGTGGGTCCTTCTGAACACACTCTACTCACAGATAACTCCCTCCTGACTGCTTTTGATACTTGTTAAATCATCAGTTCTAAATTCGTTCAAGGTGTGTGTTATCAATACTGTATGCTGCTCATTTTTAAACAAATATTTACAATGGTCTTAGCATGTTACATCTAAACAGTTCCCTTATCAATTGTAACTTTATGAAGAATATTAGATTTTTTTGAACAGGATCTATTTTCTATAAAACTATCTTGACTATCACTAACCATACTACCACCCTTTAAATCTCAGTTAACTGAATTCCACACCAGATTTTTCACTGTTTTGACAATGATATCAGACTAACTGGTCTACACTAACTTTTTTCATGTCAGCTACCCATTTGAATACTGGCACGGCATCACTAATCTGTTCTGAAAAGCTGCAAGCACATCTAAATATACTAAAATTTAACACCAGCATACCAAAAATGACTCTAATTACTAAAGCTTCTGTGTTAAACAATTTGGGATGATTAAATCGCCTTCCCTAATAAATGCTGTTTATAACCTTCTTAGATACTAAAGGTCTAGAAAATGAACTATCACTCTCACATGACTACTGCACATTTTTCCAAATATTGGAACAGAATTACATCAAGCAGTGTTAAACACACAAGCCCATACTCCAAAAACTTGTACCACACCTCTGAATAACTGGTGCTGTGGCAGCTATCTCAGAAAGGAAAACAGAATCAATAGATGCTGTGGACTAAGCGACACTGTACTGGTACAGAGTGTGTCTCTGCTTAAAGGCAGTGGTATGCAGTAGGGAAGACTGCGGAAGCTGAATTTCAGCAGTCTGTTGTAGTGAGGGACCAAGTGGTTAGTCCTTATCTGAGGAAGATTATGTTTACTTTCTAAATGATCTCTTGATTTATGAAGGAAAAGATGGCCACAAAGGACCATTATGAAAAACTACAGCTATATTAAATTACAATTTAAATAACTAACCTATTATATCTATATACTTTTTTAGACTGATGCTATTAGTCTGAAGCTACAGAAGCTGATCAAGGCAGTAAGATCAAAGAACTCTTTGCAATCACATTGTGCTTCACTGAATACTGGAGCAGTATGTTTTAGTTTAAAAGTTCATTTTATTTTTGTCATATAGTTTGTATTAATCAAACCTGACGTGTCTAAATATTCTTATCAATTTCCTTATAATTAAACTACTAAAAAAATTAATGAGACTGCTATTCTCTTTGTTTAATTGAATTCCATTTGTGCAGTCTTGCAGATTTACACCATGTTTCAGCCTATTTAGTGAGTACTGAGAAGACGCATTGGTAACATGATGAAATCAACCGAATGTGTAATGTTGACATATCTCAAACAGCCAGAACCAACATGTTTCTCTGATATCCTGCAAAATACTACTCTGTAAATCAAGTTCTTACAATTACCCAATTACAGATACATCTCTTCTTATTCGAAACCTCCATTTACCAGTGTACAAAGTTCCAACACTGTGTTGATCAGTCACTATGGAACATTGCTACTACAGGCCTCTGTGTGGGCCCTATAGATCCCATTTTAGAGCGTTTACTCTACCATAGTTTGTACTGGGACAACACAGCAGTGTTTACTCTTCCAGCCTTGGATTTACCTCAGAGTTGTGTTGTGTGCTTTACTCAAGCCACATTCATTGTTTATTATTGTTTCACCTGTAATAAAATAAGAACTATGTTGCTGAGATATAAATGGAGTATGAGGTTGTCAAGTTTTACAGCAGCTCTTGCAAGTACCTTTATATAGTTGCTGAAATGTTATTCTGTGGTTTCACATATTCAATACTCTTTGGTGGAGTGTAACAAATACTCCTCTGCTTCTTACAATAGTACTCTGTCACATAGTGCAGCTGCGTGTGATTTTGTACCACTTTGTACCAGGAGAAAGAAGGATACAAGGTGGAAAATACAGAAGGATCACATACTAAGCACTCGGAACTACCGCAGCTTTTTGCCGCTGGTCTCCTGCT
The DNA here is from genome assembly GCA_013399095.1 of Psophia crepitans. NCBI lineage: Eukaryota > Metazoa > Chordata > Aves > Gruiformes > Psophiidae > Psophia > Psophia crepitans. Next base: position 328,529 of record VWZZ01003022.1, read on the forward strand.
TCAGTCCTTTAAACAGTTAGCTTTTCAGTAATGAGACTATCATTGTGAGAAGCAATTATTTTCCATTACTCACACGGAATGCAGTTGCTGACTGGTGTATCTGGGTTTCATTCTTTTTGGAACTATTTTAAGTACTATATCACACACCTGCAGGTTGTCAGCCACTATTGTGACAAGCTGTACAGCCTACATGATTATTTGGGATTCTAGGAAGGAATGTATGTAATAGATTCCCTCTTTGTCCATGGTGGTACTACAGAACCTGCTGGAAGTGCCTATATTTTGGTTGTGCATTTTACTTGGTAAGTTCTAAAAAATATTTGGTAATGATACCTTAAACTTCAAAGCTTCTCAAAGAAATTTTAATATTCAAGATCCCTGACTCTCAGACTTGAAAAAATACTGTGGGTTTAGACTTACTGGTGGGAAACAAGAGTTCCAGGTTGCTGTATCATCACTGCTTGTACTTATGCTAACATTGCAGTTGTCTATCTGTGATGCGCTCAGCCCATGCGAGATCCCAGTATCCCTTAATTCTTCATTTTGTTGTCTCTTCATGCTAGCCAGCATCTGTAGTTCAGATGAACTCATTCTATCTGACTGGTAGTTTTTCCAGTCATACTCCTGTGAAATAAAATAGAAAAAAATCAACAATATTGACAGGATCATGGAACAGAATATGAGAATGTAACCAGATACCTTGGAGAATCTCTTATTATTGTAGCTTCTTGAAGATTACCCAAAAGAGAAACAAAATGTTTACTAGAAAAGATTAGTTAACAGATTTCTGTCCAGCTATGAAGATCAAGCATATTTACACATAATTACAGGAAGGAAGAAGAATGCAAACACTGCTATGGACTGCAGTTTGGATGCAGGGTGTTTTGGGGAAGTTGCTGTTCCACCGCAATTAAAAACAGAAGATAAAAGCAGCCTTTCAGAAGTTCAAAAATTCAGCAGCTAAAAATGCTTAATCATTAAATGCAAATCTTGAAATAAGCCCAATCACACAGTTATCATAGTATCATAAACACCATCAACATAACATTTAGTTAGTTGTCAAGCACAGCATAAAATTTCTCTGGAAAGCAACATGTCAGCAATAAATTTTAAAAGTTATTTTGGCAACTTGCTAGCATATATATTTTAAAATAAACAATACTATTTTCATTTTTCTTCATATTCATTGGTTGAATTGTTAATGTAACTCTAATTGTTATATCAAACTTGATCCACAAGGTAAAAACATGCATTTACTGTAGTTAATAAGTTCAATTACTCAGCTCCACAGAGGTATGACGTATTTAGCCCCCAAAAGATGTTATACATTGGACATCAATTTCCTTATTTTAAGGAAATCATGCAAAAAGAGATGTATATATCCTAGACTTTCATGTATATTGCTTAGTATTTCACATGCAAAATGCTCACTTTCACTAGAAAGATTATATAGCATCATTGCTGAAAAAGGAGGTTATTTTCAGTGACACACGGTACTTTTTTTCCTCTTTTAGGGAGTTCCATATACCTTAATAAAACTATATTTTCTGGGAATCAGAAAAGCATTATTGTCTGTCTGATCTCCTTTCCTGCCAGCTTTTTTGTCCTTGGGACCAGAGCAAAGCCAGATAATGAAGGATGCTACATTACTTATTTCTCCTCCAGAAGTTTAACTGGGGATACGCTCATAGATTCACTCACAGTGTTGAACCCCAAGGACAGGATGTGCAATACAATGCACACTAGAAGGGAATTTTGGATCAAGGAGAGATGTAGAAACCCTTCCTTTTTAATAATACATGTAACGGCATCACGCAATGAACAGAATGAATGAACAGAAACTTGCTTTCAGCTCAAGCTCTTCAATACATATTTTTAGAATAAAAACATGTACATGTTTTTATTTCTTCACAGCCGCCATAAAAGAAATCGAGAGTTATTACCCTAATAGTACATAAAATAATACTTGGTATTTTAATCCTAGTTAAGAAATTAAGTATCATTCAGTAAAGATTGCTGTCCAGCATTAAGTTTTTGGGAGTAGCAACTCTACCATGTATTTCTGATGTTTCGTTCTCACTAAGAGGTATTAGGTTTCACTTACAGCCATCTCTTGCAAATAACCGGTCAAAAAGAAAATTAGCACTGAAATAACAAAGTAAACCACCTTTGATGGGAAGTGTGCCTGCAAGCTGACAATCAGGCGTAAATATATCGCGTAACACTGGATTTTTGGCACAGATAAGTGTAGTCTGCCATTTTCCACAAGGTGTAATATGACAGATATATTAGTATTCTACCAGATCTGCAGCTGCTATAACTTACTGATCTTACTGAAGATGCTGATTTCCTCTTAATTTTCCCATATAGAAGCCTTATGCATTTATTTGATTATTACAAGAGAAGCTTTGGCTTATCTTTCTTACCCTAATTGGTATGCACTCACTAAAATGACAGCACAAACTAGCGTTATGCAGAATAAAAGCACTAAGCACTGAAAGGACATTTCTTATTCTCTTTTTGATAAAGGCAAAACATTGCCCAGCCTTGACTGTCTCTTCCTTTACATCTATGAAGAAAGATGTATAGATTTTTTTTTGAATTTTTACAAAACAACTCAAAACATTTGTTGAGTTTTTCTCCATCTTATTTCAGATTATCATTCTGTTTACTTTTTTTGCAATGTCTCACTCTAGAAATGCCGTATTCAAAAAGGAGAAAAGATCTTATGACAATTTCCTGTCTGTAACATCCTGTACAATAAACTCCTTGTAATAAAGGAGAGAAAGTTTGGACTATTTATCCTGTAGCTTCAGGAGACTACTACAGAAAAACCTCTTTGGAAATTTTATATTGTTAGCAAATTTTCAGTGAGAGAATTTGAAAATTGAATTCGAGATTAAGGAGAAACTTTTGATGTAAGAAGCAATTTTGCAATGCTCGTAAATTAGTCTAAAATTAATATTTCGTTTAGTAATTAAAAGCTTATCTTGTCTTTTTGCATATCCTCCCCTTGTGATAAAGTATTTTTATTAAGCACTTAAAATTTTTGCTGGATTGACAAAACCTGTTGTTTAAAAGAATATTTTTCATATGTAATGACATTTGCATTCTTCCAAGTTCCAATGATTTATTCAGAATTGTTTGATTGTAGTTATATGTGCAGAAAACTTTAATTACCAGCTATCTACATACTTGCAATATTATCCAGAGGGCTGTAGTACTTTGTTAATTAAAAATATTTGAACTTAATAATAGAGAACTCTTAAAACATGAATAAAACATTACAAGCAACCAGGTCCTTAAAGTGTATTAAGCAGCCAGCATATCGACTCAGGAAGAGCTGGTTAAGCATTTTTTTTTTTCTCTTTACCAGTCCTTCATATGAGCAAATTAGAAGAGACTACATCTCATTCTCACACCCTTTTAACACAAAACTATCCTTTCAATTCTTAAAACAATGAACAGTGTTTCAGAAGTGAAACAAAATAATTACATGCCCACAGCCAACAACACACTCCAGTGCTGACCCACTGTAGTTAACAGTATTCTGCGTCAGCATTTCTTTTCTTGAAGCTTGTGGGGGCTTAGAATAGTAGTTTCTTCCTGCAAAACTGCTCCAGCAGTTAGAAAAAAAGCTTTACATATGTATGTGGTGAGAAAAAGGCCAATTTCAAATAGCTTATATTAATTTTTAAATTATTGGAAGTATTCTTAATAGTAATTAACATATATATTTGACTTTATTCTGTAAGCGCTAGGTGAACACACTTCCTAATATAAACAACCACTGTTTAAAAGGCCATCATGGGCACTCAAATTTGGCTTCAAATTTTGACTGCGGTGTAGTACAAAAAAGTCTCCAAGGAAGAACCCCAAGAAAAGGCTTCTGACTGGGAAAGTTTTATTACTTGATCAAATGAAGCATGAGAGCTAAATCTTCCAGATACTTTCATCTTATATTTTGTAGAATAAGACAAAGTCTGTCACTCCTGAGTTTCTATACATTGATAATAGGCTTTGTCCTTGCAAAAAAATACTCACAAGCAACAAATTACACGTGCAATATGTTTAGAGCTACAAGTGCAGTATGGTAATAGCCCGACCGTCTAATTTAGTAAGCAATTATTTATCAAACAGGGAAAAATGATAGTTCTTTCCCTTCATCTTTTAAAACAAAGTATCATTAAAAAAGTTGTAAAATATATCTAACACTTAAAAAACTTAATTGCAATCCACCTAGGTAGTCTAAATTTAGTTATGTTCCACAGGAAAAATTTTGATCATTGCATTAAACACTGATAACATCTTTTAGGAAAGTAATCAACATACTTCAATTGGTATGGACAAATAGATTACAGTTATGATTAGTAATAAACATAGTTGAGTTTTAAATGAAATAATATTCAAAAACTGAACAGAATCAGGAGACAAGGGAGAAATACATTTAATCAAAAATGTGAATACTTAATGGAAACTAGAAAAAAGAAATTCCTATGGATAAAACTAGGAGGGAAAGTGAATGTAAAATGTAAAAAAACCCCCAACAATTATGCACTTACAGATACAGGGATATTAACACATCTAAAAAATAAAATAAAATATCAGGTTATCAGTATCAACCGGGGTTTTCCCTGTCACTAAAAATTACAGAAACATTAACTTGGTCCTGAATACAAAAGAACACATACGTTGCATTCTTCCACATTTTCTACATCACTAGTGGCAATACTAATGTCTTTTCCAGATAATATGTAGAACGTATGCTGCTATTGGTAGATTTCCTGTGCTTTTAAAAAAGTTCTTTTTTGTTGTCTTTAAGATTACCAGCCACTAATAGTTTTCATCACCAGCACGTCTCAGCACTGCTTCTGATTTTCACCTGCATTATTGTATTTTATTCCCTTTGCTTCCCTCTAATTTGCTTTCTTCCCAAGGGAAACCAGTCTCCACACCATTGATGGAAAAGGACATTCTGGCTTTATCATGAGAAGTGCAGGGCCTTTACACAATCCAATAAAGTACTTGCAGAATACAGGAAGAGATTTCTAGAACCCTCAATCACAGAGACTTTGAGATACAAAAAATGCAACCCCTACACCAGTACTAAGAAACTCACTTCACAAAAAAAAAAAGTACTGAAGCATCAGCGGCATGGCAGTATGTGCATTTCCTTACCAAAGACACACAGAAAAGCTGAACAGATGCTTTCCTAGCCACTATTCTTTCATCCAATGCCCAGTTTGGATTGCTCTTCCTAGCCCAATGCCTAGATTTCTTATCCACAATTAGCTACAGTGCTGTCCATCCTCAGCAGCCAAAAGCAGGTAGGGAGAGCCATTCTGCACGATGACCCTGCCCCAGCAGCAGCCTTATCCCATGGAATTAGTCACTTCGGCTTTCCCTTTCACAGATGCTGTTAAATCAGATAACTAAAATTAATGGTATCAACAAGTAACAGAATCGCTACTGATTAAAATTCCCATAGCAGAATGACAGCACATCCCCCTGGGTGGAACGGTGACTGTGACATCTGATAGCAGATAAGAAAATCTGCAAGGACAGAAAACATAACAATGATGGAAGACACCCATTTCCTTCATGAAAACAAGGTGTATGTCACATCGTAAGATATTACTGTAGGTTAATTTTTCCAAATCACACATAACTGCTTCATAGAGCCACAAAACAGAGAAGCATCTATTCTTTTGGTCCCTGTCAGTTTGCAATACCTGGTTCAAGATACTACTATTCAGAAAACACTCTTACATTAATGCAATAATTAGATTCAACATCTTTGGGTAAAAATTATTAAAAAAATTCATGAAACAGCAATCCTAGGAGTAAATACCACAGAACTCCTTGACCGGTAGAAAAAAGAATGTGGGGTAATACAATGTACAGTCATCAAATAGTAAGTGGCACAAGTAATAATAATTAAAAAAAAAGATTAATAATTAGGGTTTTTTTATAATGAACAGAAGAATGAGAAAGAACGAGGAATGACACACTGATACATTTTTTTCCCCCTACAAATAGCAGTTAAACTCTGAAATTTACTGTCACGAGGCAAAGGCCAGATGGATACAACAGGCAACTACACAAACCTTTGGAAAAAAAATTCCACCACCAGTTATTTAACACAAAAACAACACCTTTCACTGAAGAAACTGTTAAACTATGCACTGCTGGAAGGAGGCCTGCAGGGTATGCTGGTGAGGTATCGCTGGATGCTTGCTCTGTCTTTGCACTGCTTTTTGTCCCTAGCCATCTACAAGTGACTGCCGCTGGACAGAAGATGCTGGCAATGTAACTCTTTGGTCTCATTAGCTGATGTCTGAAAAAAGACCTCTGAAGCTTGAGGAAGAAGTTTGGCCTGTTCCATTCTCAGATGCTCAGGAATAAATCTGATCTACTCATAACACATTAAGAGAAGAGGTCACATGTTAGAAGATACGGATCTGCAGTAATTCTAAGCCCAAAAGAATTCTATCCAAAACCATGGAACAGTAACATACTGTCTCATTTGTGATTTACAGAATACACTTGACTGTTAAGCTCCAGTTCCTGATTCAAAACACAATTCAAAACACATCATTATGAGCTGAAAAGACAAGAATTACCTGTCAAGAAATATTTAAGAATATAAATAGCTTCAGACAAACCTGTTCTCTAAATTACTGCGTGTTTCCATAAGGAGAATCCAGAAAGAAAAAACTAGGAATAAAACACCGCTTCGGTGAATGCAACAATTCCTTGGCAATCTATCCTATGACACAGCCTTACTGCTGGCCTTCAATCACACAATTTATTATTTTCAGGGCTGCTGCAGAGACTATGAAGTACCCAGATTAACGCTCTTTCTATGGTAACTCATTAATATATCAATTCAAAGTCTGCCAGTTTTCCTCAGTAATCTTTAAGCCAAATCTACTTTCCAACTCATGTATTTCCAAAATGTGAGTTGCTCAGTGACACATCTTTTATCTATAAACGTCTGTGGTTTCTGTCTTATTTGGAGTACTACTTTGTGTGCCACAAAAAACTACGACGCCAACTTTCAACAGACTGAGCTCAGTAAATACCATTATGATGAAATCAGAATGTATCTGGATGAAAGATTTCTCACTTAATGCAAATGGGTATATCTAATATGGCTTCTTTAGACAATCGTAAAGTCACTTACACAAGTCTCTGTTGTCAGACGTGAATTTTCTCTGGAGATTTTCTTGAGAGACTCTTTACTGACAGATCTTTTAAACTGACCAGAAACTCCTTCGTATCTTTCAGTTTTTTCAGATCCACTTGGAATTACTTTAAAGCCTTCAGATTTACTTCCAGTTGGAGAAAGAGAAAGAGTAGGCTTTAAGCTTCTCTGAGAGCTAACAGAATCTGTTTTTCTCACAGTGGAACTCTGTGGCTTTGATATGATGGTCTCTTTGAGGTTATGTTTGCTGTGTCCCTTATTCTTCCAGCATTCATTTCTCCATGACATCCTCTCTAATGGGATCTCTTTAAAGACTGCTGAATCAGATGTTCCTTGGCTGCTGTGGCTGATCTCAAGGTTCTCAGCACCCTGGATGAATTCATTGTTGTCATCCTAAATTTAGGAAACAAAGGAAGAGCGATCATATAATACAGTTTTTACATAACCTTAAAATTTCAAAATGGCTCTTTAATCTCTGCTGCCTAATTCTAAATTTCAAGGATCCTGAAAACCAGCTGCTCTTCTTGGCAGCTACACTAAGTATACCATAAACATATTCTTAGGTAGTAAAAACTACAGAAAGAAGGAGAGGGAGACAAGATTATACTTTTCAAAATGTCAGCCCAAATTTAGAATGCTGGTAACCTTCCAAACCTTCGTGTCACATGATAGTCAATTTCAATAAGATTTGTTACAACTGTAAACTAAAAGTAAGCAAAAAGTCCACAACAAAATCTTTCTATTGAGTTACTAATACTTTAAATTTTCACACCACATCTTCAACTTAAATGTAGAAATAATTCCTGCTGAGATCACTTTGCTCACCTCTGGTAATAGCACTGAATATCATATCCAGTACATTTGAGTAATTTCCTTGAAACAGAAATCTGTATTTCCGTCTTTTTAATGGATTTTTTTTTTTTTTATGGTATAAGTTATCTTAAAATCTGTGCTGGAAAGCCATATTAAGTGAGGTTAACTTAAGATGGAAGCTTACTAAAGAAAACACTGTACTTTTTCCCCATACATTAGAGATAAATGGATAACTGATTTATCTGAAGCTTAAATCCCTCTTACCTTTCCGACATCTCTTCAGAGACAGATATTTAGATTCTAGAATAATTTCTTAAGTATTAAATCATGAAATGGTCCCAGAAATGTCAATCAAGTTGGTTTGATTAACTATAGTGCAGCATATGTAAACTGAAGATGAGAATGATTTTCCTGAGGAATGAGCACTTCCACTGATGTATTGTATTCTTTGAAAGAACATGCAGATGGGCAGTTCTGGATACATAAAACTGATTGTTCTTGCCGGGTTGTAATTTTAAGAGCAGCATTCTAATGACTGTAGAGGCCACCTACGAGGAGCAGATGGGATATAGTCCCTTTGTACGCTGAGCTTTAATACCGAAGTATCAGAGTGAAATGATCTCTCAGCCCTTGCAAGGGTACATTACCTTATTTAATCTTACTCCTTTAATATTTGAATTGTATAAGGACAGAAACATTCTCAATTTCTTCATTGAAGGTTTCACGATGAACTTACGTAAGTTTTACTTATATTTTCCAGGAGAAAGGCAATTTATGCTCACATGCAATTATTTAAACTGTAGGTTGAGATACCTATCTCATTTGATATCGTTCAAGAGCATGTACATATCCTTGTGTATAATACACAACGTATTTGAATTTCAAAGCAAGCTATTATTGTTTCTCATGACTGTTACATTACAGTCTGAAAACCTGTAGCAATATGGCTTATTTCAACGTGTAAGAGTAACATTTTTTGAAAAAGCACTGTAAGATTCAACAGAAGTAAAATATTTCGTCATATATGTGAAGTAAACTGGGAAACACGTTAAGGTTGGGCTAAAGAATTTTGGTAATTTTGCAAAGACGCCTTAAACTCCGACAAAATAGATACTATTACGTTAGCAGGCATGTTCAGCTAGCATGGCTCTTCCAGGATCCTCCTTCCTGTATTTTCAGTGCTTGAAATAAAACCTGCCTTTTAGTTTACTTCAGTAATTCAAAGTAGAACAATCTGAACATTAAATGTGTATCCAGACTATCAGTACAAAGCTGACTTCAAGAAGCAACACAGAATGTATCTGTACAAGGAAGAGGATGAATATGGGCAAAATATGACTAAGTAATTTGTTGGTTCAGTGACTTCTTTCACATGAAAGAAAGGCTTAACTATGAATTACTAATGCAGTAGTTAGACTGAGAAAAAAACCCTCTTGATAATTTGCTAGCATGCTGTAGATTTGTTTAATGTAATTAATGTTCTAGACTTGTAAGTTTAATGCATCTCCAGCTGCAGTGCTGATATTATTTAATGTAGTTTTGCACCCAAAGATAATAGTTGAAACAAAGGCTGTTCCCTAGCACATCTCTAGCACGTAATCAAAGAAATGTTGTTTAGTTTATATAATGCCTTCAATTTTTTAAAAGACAGAGACCTTCTATCAGTCTCTCTTGCATCAGCCCTCTAGAATAGCCATTAGTGTGGTGCCCCAGTGGTGGTGGTGTGCTATAAAAGCAGGAGTACGTGCTTTCGCTTTGTGTGCTCGACACTGGATCTGTGGAGTAGGACAATAGCATGGAAGGTTAGCTATCTTCTTCAACAAAAGCTTAAGCACCAGCAAAGCTTAATGATTAATTGAGCTTTTGATTAATTGATATACGTTTGTCTTGTTTTATAGTTCATCAGTTAAGTATGCCATATGCACAGTGTTTTGAAAGACAGGGTTTTTTCACTCACTTATCGTAGCATGGCCTTTACTGTTTGGTACCTCTTTGGAAATTTTTGTTTGCCATTTTTACACTGCTTTGGAGATGTTTCTTTACGAAGGGCTTTAATACCATGACCACACCTCACCCCACCAAAAAAATAAAAAATGCAATCAAATTGGAAACGATTGAAACTGAGTAAATGACCCTGCTGGAAAGTGCTGTAATGCTGGAAAGCTTTCATAATTTTCATGCTATGGAAATATTTTCTTGACCTAGCTTCTAGAGTAACCTCTCTGGCTTTTCATGCGTATAACAAAGAAATTCTTTGAAATACAAACAGTTCTGTATCTTCAGAATGGTATTGGCATGTACTACTGCTCATGAACTATTTGGTTTCTCAGAAATACAGACTATAGAGCAGTATTTCTGTTAAATTCAGTCAGTCCATCTTGCTATTATGTAAGTTGGTTGCACTTTATTTCTCAGCTATTAGCAACAGATTAGAATGCTAAGAAACAGATTTTATAATTAAAAGTGAGATACATTAGAATGTTAATAAAGGTAGAAACTGTTAGCAATTACTACAATGACACAATGCAACTATTTGGTGCATATTTGGAGAATTTCTATACGGTATTGGTTGATACATTTGTTAAAAAATACATCTTTTCTTTCCTTAATTTTATTGCAGAAAGATTTCCACGTTGCAAAAGAATTCAAGTTGGTGATGCTGACACAGCTCAGACAGGATATCTAGCAGAAATACCAATCATCAAGTGACATTAAAAAGCTGAAATTTCTTAATTCACTTTTGACAATGTTGGTGAGCAACAGACCCTGCTCATGCTCAGTTTTAAAAGGCACAATGAAACTTTATTTACTGCACTCTTGCTCAACCATAATGGACTTAGAACTTGCTCAAATCTATGATGCAGGCTTTCCTAAAATCTTTTTTATTGTAATGATGCATGATACTCACATCTCTGTTAGCACAGGGGCTGACAGAGAGTCAGGTTTCTTTTGTCCACTTGTTCCAAAGGCTACACCTGCATTTTCACTCATGTATCCACTTACACACAGCAACCCGACAAAGAAAAATCTACCTGTAGGTATATGGGGAAAAAGATGATTTATCCTCTCTGTCTAGCTTGCAGACAGAATCTCATTCTAGGAGTTTTAGGATGAAGACTACTTTATCAAGAATTAAATGTACAAAGTGGCCTACCTCTTCACTGCTGTCAGTTCCTTGAAAGTTATCTTCAATTTGGGTTTTCCTATGTACTCCATTACTGTCTTGCTTCAAATCCAAAGGGAAAATGCAACATTCTGGTGACATATTTGGAGACTTCCCATGAGGCGCTGATCGAGGTCTTGATGAAAACGTGAAAATTTCTTTATTATTCACTTGGTGAGCACCCATTTCATTGCTGTGATGTTCAACAGGGGCATTCCGTGGTGAGCTTAAATTATGACAGGCTAAATCTTCAGTAGTCACAAACTGCTCACTCCTATCCAGCTGAATAGTCTCAGGGAAACTTTCTGGAAACACCCATTCATCTGAAATGTACAATGCTTGTTTTAATGTCAAATATGTAAACTGTATTTTACCCTGATCGCTATCTTTTTCTCTGGAAGTTGTACAGCAAAATAAGTTTTTATAATACAGAAACATTCTGCTTATCAGATTTACACAGCTGGAAGAGTGACGAGGATGCAATGAAAAAGATCATGCTGCTTTCTAAGTGAGGCAAGGTTAATCAAACCATTTCCAGATGACAGCTCAAAAAATCCACAGGCTGTGATGTACGACATGTAAGCCTGGACTTTGAAAATCTGAAACTAATTAGCTGTTAGAGATTTGAAACTTTTAAACTGAATTTCATTCTAGGAAAACAAATTTATTAAAATTGACTATCGATCTTTTTCTATAGGCATTTTTTGTGGCAGACAAAAAAAAATCAAAAAATCACATATAGTTGGTGGAAAGTTCATAACATTACAATTTGCTGCTTCTTTATTGCTGAAATTCTACACTTTCTTTTATGTACAGAACTTATGTTTTAAATCTCGATTTCAAACTACAGGTCTGATGAAAAAGAGTGTGACATGAAAAATGTAAGATGATATCTGTTTCACCAAGTTTCCCTGAATACAGGCAGTACTAATCTGCCAATTTTAAAACAAACAATAAACTACAGAAATGGATTTAAAGATTGAGTGCACCAGATAAACACGAAAAGGCCATTTTTATACTCTTATTGTTAACTTATATTTTACTGTTTGGAATGATGGCAAAGAAAAAAATGTCAATTTGATTGATTAAAACCAATCTCAAATAGCATCTGAGAAAAGGAGAATTGCTCAAGTATGCAATACTCCCTTATCTTCATTAAAGGTAGTGTGGTGTGGATTATTCACTAGATCTTGAAACTTTCTGGCTCCATAAAACAGAGTTACCACTAACCGTATTAAAAAAGCCTCAATAAAAATACTAAAAACATAATAAAGTTGCACTGCAAAAATAAAATGCTTGCCATCACAGAAGACAGTAAGTTTATTACGGTATTCTACTCTTTGTTGTAGTTTTGTTAGAAATAATCATGTTTTCAGGCAGATCCAGCAGCCTTGGGGATGGGCCAGGGAAGTCTGTACCACCATAAGTAAAGGCAAAAAGAATGTGAACGCTAGGAGAAACAGCTGTATTCTGGCTTGCTGTGATTTTTCCAGTTTACTGAAGATAGTCGAGCTACCATATTCCAGTTAATATCCTAAACAGTACTTTGTTCTAGGAACCAGTGAAAAGTAGGGACTTAACAGCATTTGTACATTCATGGCTTGCACCTACTCGTTCCACAAGAGACTATTTTTCATTCTCGACATGAAGACCATCTATAGACAGAAGTCCCAGAGCTTCTCAAGTAAACTCTTTTTCTATTACATAATCATGCTGGTTTAAAACAAACTAGTAGGACATTGTCTATTGCACGCTAAGTAAATATAAAGAAATCTCACCTTGCTTTTAATTAATAAAAGACTTGAAAGATGAACATGTAAGTAATACCCTTGATTTTACATGTATTTTGGACTAGTTTTTTCAAGAGCCTCAAGAAATGAATCAGATCATTTGAAACTTTTAAAAACCACCCTTGAATTGTATTTTTTCTAAGGCAATATTAAAATTTTCAACTTCCTGCATTTAAAAAAGATATTTTACTAGGTTTCAATGGCAGTGGCTTGACTAAAAATCAAGATGTGTAACATATCCTTCTCTACTATTCAGAAAACCTTTTCCACCATCATGAAATTTGATTTAACATGTATCATGCTGTCTTTGCAGTTTTCAAATATGCACAAATAGCTCAGAGTGCTGTGATGAGCTCTCTGTAGTATGGTGACACATTTAGTGTACAATCTACTTCATGAGCATCTGCTAATTTTCATGCACAAAGAACTGTGAATGAGTAGAGAGGAGTGGCTTAATTTTTATTATGGCCTACTGAGTGCCAACCAACTTCCCTAACTGCAGTCTCACTCGTACTATTCTCATTCTAGAAAGACTTCTAATGCAGTTGTTGCTGTTTAATTTGTAGAGATCATTACAGATAAAATTCTATAACGAATTCTGAAGCAAAAAAGGTGTTAAACCACTTGGCTTTTGTGATTGAGTCAATTTTAAGTATCAAAATATAAAACAGTTTTTGTCAAGCACTTAGAGGAGGCAGTAGGAAGCTTAAATTCATGACTTATACTCCTGGTCTGACACAGACATCCAGAAACTTCTTCTGTATCATTTCACTCACCATTCTGAAGCAATTTCTTCCCCCAGATCAAAAGTTAAATGCAAATATTAGTTTGTATACATCAGTATTTAAAGAAACATGCAAGGGGAAGACAGAAATTCTGTAAGGCTTTACAATGCTATTTTATACTAGCATATGCTAGCAGAGTCCAGGAATTTCTGTAACCTGTAGTCAGTGTAGCATGTTGTTAATAGTCTTCATGTGAAAGATATGGGGTGTTTTGGACCAAACCAAATCCCATTATCTCTCCACCACAAACTATACTGGAATTTCTTTTTAACACAGCATTTCCATGTCAATTGTAATGAACAATTCGGAGTATCTTCTTAGTAAAATATGCAAATTACTATGTAATCACAACACTGCAGCAAACAAGATAAATGCAAGAATGATCACCTAAACATCTAATTAGTTCTACACAGTCAGACTTATGCTAAAGCTTCTAATTACAGCCTAACATTTTAATGAGGGTTTCGGCACTGCATAAATAAGACTGGCAAACTATAAACAATGCTCACTCATTTAAATTTTTCCCCTTGCTTAAAAACAATTTACCTTGGTAAAGGTACTGCACATCTGCTACAGAACACATGCTGATTTGAGGTCTATAATAAATCTAAAAGATATTATTATAAATAGCAGTGACTAACATCCAAGGTAATATGAAGAATCACTTATGAAAGTTCCCCTGCCCCCATGAAGTTTAAATTAATATTTACTGAAGCTAATGGCAGAACAAGTGCACTACTGTCCCAAGATCACCATAGGAGATGGTTGCACAGGGCTCAAGAGTACTAAATGCCTGGTGATAAGTGTAGTGTGTGATAGACTCTTGTTGATTCAACTTGTTTTGACCACAGTATAAGTGGGGAGCCTGAAACCATGTAAGTAGTACAGGATAAAGAAACTATTAAGTCATCTACATATAGACAGACATCTTCAAATATTGAAAAGAAACCGAAATAAGCAAACTGAGCTACCAGAGCCAAGCAATCAAAAGTGGATAAAAAAAGGTTGGAGAACTGTAACTTACAAACTCTCATGGTGCCTTTATCTGCCTGTACATACAATTAGGACTAGATAGAAACAGTTTTTCTTCTCACAAACAGTAAAATAGCAGTTCCTATACATAGCTTTCTTCCTCAGTTCTCTGCTTCTGAATTTACAACAGGGCATTTAGATGTGCCAGTCTATTGCGCTCTGTCTTTTCCTATCACTTATATGTACATAAAATAACACGTGTTGATTCAGGTTTTTTTTTAAATTCTGGCACTACATAGAGAACAAATAAGACAGTGATTCCTGCCTCAGAGTCCTCAAAATTCAAGCAAATAAGAAGCAATTCAAAAATTCTTGCCTTAGCATCTTCTGTTTCAGTGAAATTATGAAAGCCACAACAGCAATTATGGATTACTGATGTTGTCATAGTATATAATTGCTTCTAAATATCCCAAAGTTTAAACAAAAGGGAAATAACTCACACTGTGAACGAAAATGTCCTTGGTCAATTTTGGGCAGATTTGAGTAGTCTGCTCACTTTACAGGTTGGTGGCTATGCCTTTTAACAAAAAGGAACACTGCTTATTCACAGAGACAAGGACTGTTTTTCTCACAATAATGTACTTTCCAGACACATGCAAAGCAAGTTGATTGATAATGTATGACAAAAAATATCCACACCTTTTGGCAGATAGGTGTGAAAGCAAAAAAAAACAACCGTAGAAGCTGAGGTGTCTTTCTGTGAATAAGAAAATTCACCAGTGAACTTTAAAAACAAAACCAAAACCACACTGATATTACCTGTATACCATAATTAATATCTTAAGCCCTTATATGGCACAAGCAAAATTTCTCCTATGTTTGATGTTTGGAGTCTCTAGCATTAAATTTAATAGGGATTTAAAGAATAAATGGATAAGGGAAAGTTCTTTCCCTTTAATCACAAGAGCATGGAATTTTTCTTTTTTTATTCATTCACTGCTTTGGTACTCTGCTAAATCCTGCAAATCTTTATCAATGCTCAAAAGCAATTCTGTTGCAGGGTGTTTGATTTCCATAATCACCCACAACACAGACATTTATATTTATATTCTATGTGAACTGCTCCTGGGTCCTTTGAAATTTACAACAGATAGTCCCCCACATCACACATAACTGTAAAAGAACATAAAATGAGCTCCATACCATTGGTTATCTCCCATGTGGCTTTGGCTGCATTTTTTACAGATAATTTTCTATGACTGTGCTTGTCTACTGTTGGTCCTTGTGGTGAGGCAAGCTGAAAATCTGCTCTTCCACTCTGAGAGGTTTTCTGAGTCTGAATTGCAGGGTCTGAAACAGAACCAGAAGCTTATGAAATGCCTGGGAACACTCATATTGTGTTTTTCTTACTTGAAGCATAGAAAAACAGCATATGGAGCATTGTCCTGGGATACAAACATCTTCCCAACGGCATGGGAATTCTGTAGGGCAGCAGGAATAAGACAGTCACAAGAAAGTGAAAATTTAACACTAGGCATGGAAGAAGGGCAAATCATAGAAGTTATAAAAAATAGGCTTGCAAAAGTCTGCGCAATAATCAAGAACCACTGTAGTAGCCCACTTACACAGCATGAGGGAAAGCGGAATATCTGTATATTCTGTAGCTACTGCCAGCAGGTGGTGATCCCTGGCTCAAACACTTAAAATACAAAGACCTTCAGAGAGAATGAGCGTTTATTCAAACTCATACAGGAGAATAAGCCACAATTTAATATAAATGTCTTCAGTAATTAACAAGGTAGCTAAAGAATTACAAAACCAGAGAATTATGCCTTACATTCTGAAGCCAGAACCATGCAAAAAGTTTGGCACTTTGTGAACTCTTCACGTATTCTTTGCTTTATGATCTTACCATTTTGACACCCATCTTTAGTTGCTTGGCGAGTATTTCTGTTGCGTCCTTGATCGTTGCACAGTGAGAATCTCTGAGTGTCTTGTATGGATTCAGTTCCCCTTCCTGAACTCTGAAGTCGGCATGATCTATTACTTTTGTTACTCCAGGTCTTTTTTACCTTGAAAGACATTATTTTCTTAATGAAACAAAAACGTAACAGCTTTCAAAATACTCAAAGGTAAACATACATTTTGAATTGAGCTTATTTTTCAAATAAATGTTTCCAAATCTTCCCCCCCAACACTATCTTCTCAGGAAATTTTATGGTAGGTACAGTTCTGTGCGATATCTTCCATCTTTACAGTCTACTAACAGGCACGGTTTTTCTTCCACTGAGAGTAAGGAAAATAAGGCAAAGAAAAGGAAAAAAAAAATTAAATTTCACTATCTGAATAAAACAACAGTGAAACTTGTGGCTCTTCTAGAACATTCAAGCATTTTATTTGCCATCCACTAGATGTTAGAGTGTCTCTCTTGTACTGGCGGCCCAGGACCAAACTCAGTACTCCAGACACAGCCTCCCACTGGTTCTGAAAAAACCCCTTTAGTGTGTGAATCCTACAAATTTTAAGAGTTTGACAAGCAGAGGAGTGGCAGCACTTCTTACCTCTCCAGATATCCTTGTACTGACTCTTTTGTTTGAAGATGGAGGTGGCCCAAGGATCTTTGATCCAAATGCAATATGTGATACATCCTGAGTTTTACTGCTGTGCATACTGCCTTGTCCTCTATTAGCCAAGCTACCTAAGAAAAATAACAGTCTTTTTAAAAAAATGTTACGATACTTAAAGAATAAATATTAATAATTTTTCAAATAAACAGAAATAAAACAATTATGAATACTAAACACAAAAATTACGTTCCTTTATAGAACAATCCCTAGAAATATGCAGGAATACCAAATGCACATTTTATAAAAGTGTCAACATATAAGCAAGAAACTTTTGGGCTATTATATAGAAATATTTCTAATCTCCTTGCTTTGAAGAATTTTTTTTTAAAGGGCCTTTTTATAAACAAAAAAATTTGTTTTGCAAGATTTCTATAGAACATCAGTGCAAACCTAACTTGTGACAGGAAGAAAAAAAACCTCTAACAAATAACAGAATAAATAAATAATAACAAGAAAACTGAGGTAAGACCATCAAAGTATCACTCAGCTCAGAGAAGAACTATTTAAGTGTAGCTTGCTTTTTGAAATTTCTGAATCTACTGTATTACCAGGGCTGAGCCCTAATATTGCAAACATACCCTATTCCTGTAAAGTGTTCTACCCTCTTCATTACCTTTTTTTTTTCCTATTTAAAATGTAGACATATTTCTATAAGTATTTTCAAGCAGAGAAAATATCAACCAGTTTGGAAGGCAAACAAAAACTAAACAGAGAATGCAGCTGAATGTTCTGAGAAAAAAAATGTAAAGGGAAGGACAGTAAAATAGTTATGCATTAACCTCATCAACAGGGTTGCAGAAGTGTACGCAGTTTCTTTTTTTTTTTTTTTTTAATTTTTCACGGCTGTCAGTGAATTCTCCTTTCCAGAGCTGATAAAAGAGGGTATCTTTACATTAATTTAGGGTTAAAATTTACAATGTCTGAAGGTTTTTTTTCTTGCTACAACTTCAGTGTTAAATTACTATCTCACTTTTGAGATCAGGCGCCTTCATAATGCAATAAAGTAGAAACAAAACATTTTGTTAATTCTCCTACGCATTTTTCATAGAATTATTTAGTCTTAATTCAAGATCAGCTTTATTTCCAGTGGCATCCAGGAAATGAAAAGAGATCATGCATTACCCACCAAATATCATAATTTACTGTATGAATAAGCACAAAAGAAGACACTTTCTGCCATTACTTTCTTCCCTTTTTCCTGATGTGACATTTGGTTGCTGCTAACAGCTGCTATTTCACAAGATTACATGACCTGCCTTGGTCTAACTTCAATTTCTTTAATTTGCTGACTACCTTGGGATGTTGTTAGCTCCGATTATAAAAGCTGATTTACATGAAAATCTCTGTTTATGAACACATTAATTGACTGCAATTAATTACCTACATCTACACATAACAGAGTGTTGATGGCATAATGAAATAATATGTGTAATTAAAAGAGGATGAGACTAAAAATAATTTGAGCTTTTGATTATGAAATAAACACAAAAAGTTTAGCACATAAAAAGAACACTTTCCAATTAAAGTGTACTTAAACATACCAAAACTTCCGCTTTGAACAAGGCCAACTTCTGAAATTCGAAAAACATTTCTGGAAGAACACATGCTATGTTTGTAAAATGGGATTAAAAATAAAGATTAAACCTTAAACTGAAGGCACTTCATTTTCATGTAGGTCAGGGATGTTATCATTAATTACTTTACTATATATACCTAAGGGTTACATATCTCTGTAGTTCAGACAGTAAAACCTAAATCTTATTTTAAATTAACATTCATTTTTCTGTTTAGATATATCATTCACACTATATTTAAGTTTTATAGTCCCTTGTATTCTGACAACCCAGCTAAGTAGTATTGATTTTTTTAATAGTCACCCAGAAACTGAATTCCAGAGTTTCCTCTGCTATTTCAAAAGCTAACTTACAATCAAACCTCACATCAGAACATTGGCTTCATTACTTGTAGGGCAATAATGCTCTAAAAATATTATTTGCCTTTTAATATTATAAAACTGGTACTTGTGTGTAAAAAAACCCACCTGGATGCAATGTAAGTAAGTAAATGTATGAAGGGCCTTACTCTAATCAAAATTTTAAAACCCCTCCCATTCACTTCAACTGCGATAGGACAAATACTTCCATTACTAATGACGTATATCAAGAGGGCAAAATTTAACAACCTGAAAAAGCATCAGCATGGTAGCTCAGTGCAGATGATAAAATCTTTATAAGTTGGCTTTTTTCATATTCCAGTAAAAGCAGAAGAAAAGAAGTTTAAAAAATACTTTCTTAAACTTTTCATCTTATCATGGTTGTTCTCAAAGAAATACTTCTTTCAAAGTTTATTTTTCTTTAGACTTTCATGAGATGCTACACCTTAAATACTATTGTTGGCTGTAATAGTTTTGTCTTTTACAGTGTCAAACTTCAGCAGTAGTTATCATTCCATGTAATTTATCTTATTCCTTTGGTCAATACTTTGCACATGTATTTCCAGAGCATTTTAACAGAAATGGTGAAAATGATTATTCACCGAATTCAAACACCAAAGATGAGAATCATCAAGACTGAGAAAGTACTAAAACCAGTAGAATAAACCTACCTTCCTTACCTACAGCACCACTTCTAACATTGCCTATACTGATGAAGAAGTATTGGTAATGGATTCTTTAACTAATTTGCTTGTTCAGACCCACTTCCAAGCTACTTCAGACCTACTTCCTTCTCAAAAGATCTTGTATTACCCTGTTTTAGTATGATGAATCAATGACTCATAAAAGGTTGTACAGACTGAGGGGAAAATGAAAAACTTTAAGACTCTGCAATTATTATATGAACCAAACTAAAAGCTTAGTGTAGTGTCTCATACAGAAGCCAGTAATAACATAACAAGAGAGTAAAGAGGGTGCCTATAGAGAGAGATTTCACCTGTGTATTTTTCTAAGATCTAGCAGTAAGAAGTTTATGTACTTCTCAAGTTTGAGCTGAAAATAAGAATCAACTCAACATTTTAAGAGGGGTGAAATCATCAGTTCTCCATGAAGGACATGAATCAGAACATACCAAATATTCTCACTTTAAAATCCATTATAACGCCTTTTTTTTTTTTTAAGAGGTGCTTGCACATATTCCAGGATATTTACTGTTCCAATTGGATCTACAGAATAACTTTAAAAAAAAACCCAACAGATTACTTATGTGCAACTGGATTTACAACAGTAATATCCTGGGAGTGAGGAAATTATATTTTTGTTGTGTTTAGAATTCTAATCAATGAAATGTACTACTAGTGAAAAACGCCTTTTTTGATTTAGTTCCTCATGGGAAATGTAGCTGATATCTCCAAAACTCAACAACTGATTTAAAAAAAACCCTGATTTTGCTCAACCACAAAAAAACCTGGCAATAGCTAAAAATTTTATTTCACTCTTTACAGTTACTTTTAGTGATATTTTAAAGATCACTACTGTTTATGAATAATTTCACAGCTGCAGAGTTCCATCAATGAACACGAACAACTTTTATCCCTTATTCTATTGCTGTTATTTAATGGTGATCTGTCTCATTACAAAATTGTTTTAAAGAGATTTAATTGTTTTCAATCAAAACATTAAGGACTGTAAAGACATTTGCCTTGGTGAAATTTTGCTATTGGCTTTCCTGCAGGTAGGAAGCCATGAACGGCTTTAAAGCAAAATAGCAGCTTTAGTAAAAAGCAGTCACTTTTCCGACCCAAGTCTAGTTAAGCAATTTCACATTCAAATCGTGGCATTTGCTTCTACATTTCAGTTTCTACCGATTCTTGGCTTACAGATCTTACGCAGACAGACATGCCAATTTAAATATAAAAGTGCAGGAAGTGCTATGCTAGAACAGGCCAATAATGTGTCTAACATCCAGTTTCAAACAATGGCCAAACCCAAATGCTTCAGATATAGCACAAGATGATTTCAGTAGGAAGTTATGAAATAATCTGCCTTCAACACAGTTCTTACAGCAAGGTTGGAAAATCCTAGAATTTTCCCTTCAGATTTTTGCTGGTACTAAATACAACATGGACATTACTCTTACTCATATAAATGGTCAGCTGACTTTGGAATCATACAAATTTCTTTACTTCACCAGCTTACTGTAGCAATGGATTCCATTTTTAAATCGTATTCCGTGTAACATGGTACTTCATCAGTTTTTAATTTTCAACTGCATGATCACATCAAATGATGTCTTTTTTTTGTGCCATGACATAGGAAAAGCAGCTTTTATTGAACTTTCTTTGTCTCACTAGTTACTTTACAAACTTCCTTAAGCTGATTTTTAATGTTTTCAGCGTATCTTCATGTGAGAGTTTTTCATTCATGCTTCCCTCTGAATCATTTCTCTGTCTGTAAAATCTTTTCTGAGATGGTTTAACTGACAAGTATTTCAGATAATAATACAAAACTGATTCAAAGGTTTCGTAACTCTTCTGTTTCATCTAAATGCTACCCAGTTATCTTCGTTTTTTTAAAATGTAGTTACATATTAATCTGAGAATTCCACTGAGCTACATGTATGGTGATGATAACCTTTCTTCCTTGATTCATTTAATTTTGACACTTTAAAGCTTAACTGTAGGTAACATTTCTCCTCAATGTACAATGCTTTGCATTTATCAAAGCTAGATTTTACATGGTATCATGTTACACATTTACCTAGTACAGTGGGCCCCAGATCATAATTTTTCACCACAGCGGCAACAAGAAATAAAGACAGTAAAAAAACTCCAAATTTGTTTAGCAAAATATGAAGTTTCCTGCATCTTAGCTGCTCTGTAGTGTTTTCAATGAAAAAGTACAGAAGGGATTGCACATCTTACATGTTTAGAACTCTCTGATGTCCCACTCTTTACTAACCATAGTAACTGTATCATATGAAAATTTTGCTCCCACAATTCACTTCTCTTCTGTGATTATTCACAACTGTAAACAACAGAACAGATCCTGGAACAAAGAATTTTTGAGGCCTCCTGCTGTTAGCCTTCAGCCCTAACAAAAATTTAAAATTTGATCCTCCATTTCCTTTCTACCTCTGAGGTTTTATCCAAGTCAATAGCTTGTATCTTGGCACACAACTGCCTAGCTTCTTTTACAAACCTCTTCTATGCAATGCTGTCAAAGTCTATGTCACATGTTTTCTTATCTTCTAGCTTACAGGAACATTCAAATAACTCCAAGGCACCCATAAGACAAGATGTCCTTTTTCAGAGTATAAGCTGAGGAGACTATGCATGCTCATACTGTTGGATGAGTTTCATTAACATAAACACACTTTCAAAAGAATAACTGAACAGCCACACTTCAATGTACATTCAGAAGACATACCTTAAATATCGTTATAAATCCCACACTTGAATTAGAATTGTTCAGGCTGCACATAGATCTCAAACTATAGAACAGATGTGTGTCTATGTGATATTACAGCCACGCAAGAGTTGTAACATTTTATTTTAAGACACTGGAACTCTTAACATGCACTTTTTTTTAAAAAAAAATCCATTATTTATATGTGCACTGTATAGATCATATTAACAGTATTTTAATACAACAGAATACCTGTTTCTTGCACTGTTACTGGATATCTCCTGCATTTTAATTCTTCCTTGTGAATTTTAGTCAGGTTCAGCAATTGTGTAACTTGTGGTACATCTGTATTTAGCTGGCAAGTTCGAGGAATAACATTTGTGGGCTCATATGGCATAAATGGAACAACACATGCACCTAGAATCAAAAACATGGGCTTCAGTCAGATGACAAAACAGAATTAAATTTGACTTAGACTATTTGTTAGATTACATGTATTTTAGCCCATACTGTTATAACAGTTCAATAGATTATGGCCATTTAAAAATTACTGGAATTGGTCACTTTTAAGACAATAAGCATGTAAATTTTAGAATGATATTGTGTAATTTTTAGGCTAAAAATTTGAATACATTTAAACTAAGAAATATGCACCAATGACTGGAATAGCCATAGTAAATCAACTTCTTTGATTTGGCAAGTGAACAAGCAAAACAGAACCACAAAATAAATTTTGTTAATTTTTATTACAACTCAACTTTAATTCTAACACTGATATACTGATTTTCAGACAAAATGAACATCTGAAAATGGTGTTAATATTAGTGGGACTGAAGTAGCAAATAGAGAAATCTCCTATACGCAAATAAAGAATTTGATAAGCTTTAAAGTCCAAACACTGGATAGTATTACAGTTTCACAATAAACTACAAAGCTGTCAATCTATCTGTTCTTGTGACACCAGGCACTAGTAGAACATTATCTAATTGCTTCTGCCTTCCCTTTGATAACCAATATACACTGAGTTTATGAAAGTTATTCTCTATGAAGAAATGTATCCAGGGTCAGAACCAGTCCTGATGTTCTGATGCAAATTCATTCCAAATTTCCTAAGACTTGAAGACAGTAAGGTAATGAATATTAGCCTCTTTTCCAAGGGTTAGAAGAGGAAAACATAACCCCGAAAATTAATAACAGATTAAGTATTGAGATCCTACTAGAAAAATTCAAGTGTCCCATGTTATATTCCAGTAGCAGACATATTTATTTAACTAAGATAAATGGTAGGAACCCTTTTTTACCAAGCCAGTACATTATTTACTGCTGTAAGACAATACTTAGTGATAAAAACCCCATATGTAACCTCGAGATTACTATGGAAACCAGAAACTAGGTATATATCAAACTTGTATGCCTCAATATCATGGCGCAGAGAAGATTAATTCTTTCCTCTTCTATCTCAATGATCTCATACAGAAATAATTTCTTAGTATATGTGGTTTCTCCTTTTCACTTGCTATCATTTTAAGAATGCAAACCGTACTGTGTATGAACTACTAAGAGTTACACACACACATTACACCTTGAAATCAGTACTTCCAACACCAAGGAGGTTTAAGCAAAGAACTTGACCCTCATTACAAGTTGCAATGGTATTGCATTCAGTGGAGCTCAACTACCTAGCCCAATCATCTGAGAGGAAAAAAGTTTTATCAAATCATGATTGTTAGCTATAAGTTAATTAATAATCCCCCCGAAAAAAACTACTATTGTTTTTCTGTAATTGGTTATGAAGGATAGTTATTTTAATACAGGCAAATCTTGAGCTGTAATGTAATTTTAAGACTTGCCTAGATAAGGAAATTCATAAGCATACAGAAAATACTAATGCCCACCAGCTGTGTAATAATAATAGAATTGATAATCCAGTAATTAAAAGTGTAATATTTTACCATGCGTACAGTTTATTAAAGCTGTCTACTCATTATGTTAACTACATTTTGGAATTTTGGAACTAATTTAAAACATTTACACACATTTCAAAAGCTGTTTAGAATTGAAGAGAGAAAACAATGTGCCAACAGACTTTAATTAAATTAAAGCCAGCGAGGCCTCTAACTACAGTTTCCGCTGAGAATCTACCAGATTCTCTCTGTAGTAATTTTTCTCATTAATATTTTTCCAACCTCACCGAGGGAAAAAAAAAAAGTAATCACCAAGATCACATGCTCTCCCTCACTGGCTTAGGTTTCCCAAATGGAAGATATGTTGTGTTACACTTACAACACTGGTAACTATCCCTCCTTCAGAAATCAGAACCCTTTTTTTCCGGTGTGTTCTTTAAAAGCCACAAAATGAAAATCGGAATGAAATTGAAGCTGAGCTATACCTAGGCCTCCTCTAAAATAAGAAAGTGCCAGCAGTGCTTTTTCAATTCTTCCTCTATTACTGCAAATATCAGCGAGGAATGAGTGCTGTCCCTTGAAAAATAAGCGTTCAGGATTATGACGCTAGCTTGGAGACTGGCAAACCTTTGACCAATATCCTGCTCTATTACAAATATAATCTCTCATTTTTCGGCTCACCACCAATATTACTTTCCCAATGAACATGGACACATTAGGATAAATGGACCAACAATCACAGAGAGGTGTTTATGACAGTTTCATAGCTCTGTTTCGTATAATACTGTTTTGTTACCATTTTGTCTTGGATTATTTAAAGAAGACAAACAGAAAATGCTGCAAAGTTTAAGTATTTCTCTTCCCTTTCAGACACTCTTCTTGGCCAAAACGTGGTTTCTATCAGTGTAAGATAGCTTCATTAAAACCAGCTCTCTACTTGATAAATCTTGCCAGAATTTTTTCAATAAAATGCTTCTAAAGAAGTCAGTGTTTAAAAAAGAGGAGTGCACGCATATTTAACTAGTTGCCTGAAGTCCAACACTAGCAGATTTAATATGCTGTATTACCACTTTTACTTTCATGAAATCATGTAATCTTTCAAACTGCCACCCTGGTGACCAAGAAACTTCTGATTTTATGATACGAACAGTTATGACTAAGACTACACAGTAATTATAACAGACCATCTTCCTCAGCTGTATCTTGAGGCTTGGATTTTAAAGTGAAGATCTTTCTCAGTTTACAGTTAGCTGAAATACTAATTCCATCCAAAGACTGGAAGACAGCTCCTCTGAATATTTCACTGGTGAATGCTACCAAGTCAATACACATATTGCACCACTAGAAAAGAGAAACAATACTCTTTAATACAACCCAAACAGTAATCATTGCAGAAGAGTATTAGTGTATAGTTCTCTATAAATGAAGTCTCTGTGGATTCTCACAGGCTGTGACTCACAATGCATAACATTTTGATATTAAAAAAAGATATTGCTGTATTTGCACTTAGAATTATTTATACAAACGAATCAGAACATATGATCTAGTGACCGCCAGCTCAAGTGAGCTCTGTTACCGAGCATATCCACAATATGGCTAGTCGCTAACTTATGAGAATGTTTATTTACTGAAGGTTTTCTAAGGGAAAACAAAAAAAAATTATTACTTTGTAAGTTAAAGTTACTGAAGCTTAAGTCCTCCAAAAGCTACAGTGGAGATTCTTTGATGATTTCTTTCCAAAATTAATTAAAAAAAGGACCTCTCCAAAGCTGGCACCCCTTCCACAATGAGAACTATCAGGCAAATTTCTAGTATGGACAAGACTCGAGTTTGTTGTAACATCTTACAACTACCTCTTGTTGATAATAAATGTTATCTGTTCCTCATAAGACATTTCCAAAAGACAAATCAGATAATGACAACTGCCTGGGTTGCTGAAGATCCTACTTAAATACTTTTTTAAAGTCTCATTAGATGATTATTCCTCTTGTTTCAGGAACCACTGTTAGAACACTAACATCAGTGTGCTACACTCTCCTGCACTATTGCAGTAGCTCTTTAAATTCTCTCAGTTTCATGGTTTTTTTTCCCCACTTGATTCAACACTTACATATTGCTGTTTTTTATAATACAGAAATGAGCAGTTACAGGTATTTATTTTGCATGTGAACCATATTACAATTCCATTATCCTTCTAGAAAAAAAAGGAGTTTCATATAAAACCAGTAATAGCACACACAGAACAACTAACAAAATATGTTTTCTTCTGGTTTTCTGTTTTCCATTTAGAGCCCTTGGTGTTTAAAACCACATATGTCCATAATTCTAGTGTTCCCAATGATTCTTTTCCACATTGATTCTGATACCTAGTGACGAATGAGGTAATACTAACACATCTTCTGTAACCGGGAAATAAACAGAGATGGCCTTGAGGAGAAATTCAACCATTTTAATGAAATTTGCAGAACTGTAATATTTATATGCTTACATGTAAAATTTAGTTGACCAATGGGTTGAAGTTTATTAAATGAGAATACTGCTAAGACATAACGATTGTACATGCCTCATTTCCTTAAAAAGTCAAGGTAAAAGTACTAGCTTCTAAATGCCAATTAGTTAATATTTGAGAAAAAATTTAGCTGCATACATTACTATTCAGCTTCTAAGTCTGAAATTTTGGAAGGAAAGGAATACTTGAAGACATCAAGCAATGGAATGGAAAATGCAGTATTTAATTATAACTGATATTTCTATTGCTGGTGTTGAAAAATAGAATAATTTGTAAGAATACAACACAGGAAGCTAACATATGAAGATCCACTGATGGACCAAACAACATATTGTATACTTATTCACAATCAATCATACTGATAATCATCAGCTTGCGTATACAGTAAGCTAAACTATCAGAGCCATGAAAAAAGTCTATCTAATCACTGAAAGCAGCATACTACCTCTTTTAAGTAAAAGCAACAATAAAAAGGCAGACAACCATTTAAAAGAAGACAGATATGTACTCAGCTGTACTAAGAAATACAGACCTACTCTTTAAGGTTGGTCAAGCGTTAGGGTTATTAAAATATTTTGTCATTATAACTGATCAGAGCACTTAGACCTCCGATTAATGTTCTATTATCTAAATTAAAATACATAACTGAAGTTCATATTCTGATTCAATTTGACTTGGTTTACATTAATGCATTGTTTAATACTGAAACATTTGTGCTAGCCTGACACCAACACCAACTAACTGAAATTATACTGAAGAAAAATAATTTCATTTCAGTAGATTGTGAATTAATGGCAACTTCAGGGGTATGATCTGATGCACATTCATTTGAAAAACCAACCACTTTTTCCCACAAAGCAGAAAACTCATGAAATGTAAAATTATCACAGTTGCCTTCACCTAAACTATTTTAAAAGATGTCATAACTTCAGAGTTTTTTGTAAAATATTCTTTATCATGACTAGCCTTAAATCCACAGCTGCTTAGTATACTGTTATCTAGTTCTCTTGGATTTAAAATCTAACTATTATCTCCAAATAATTTTCTAAAGTGGTATTTGAGAGTTAAGTCTTTACAAGGTTATATGGTAACCATCAAGTTTTGTATCCTGACAGCTACATATGCTGTGTGTTGTGGCTGAGCATTGGAGAAGGAAACAGGGAGAAGATGATAGCTAGTGTTTTCTTTTCATCAGTTTGACATATACATTGTTTTATATACACCAGAGTCTGGAAGAACCCGAAGCATGTGAAAGCAGCCATTAGCTACAGTTTACCTGCACCTCCAATGACTCTGATAAAAGGTGACTACAGGAGAAGGTACACATGAACAGGAGCACTATAATGAAGAAGCACCAGGGACACAGAAGACTTTGGAGAGGGTGAACAGATAGCAGAAGTAACAGATAAACACATCACAAACAGCACTAATCTTGGAGAACAGGAATGAGCTCTTAATGTTAAAAGAAGGGTAAAAGAGTATTTAGTGGTTCTAACACCATCCAGTAGAGGGGACATACACATGTATCTTGAATCGGCAGGAACTGAATTCTAAACCAAACAGTAATTTCAGCTGGTCTATAAACTTACATAAAACATTTCTGATAAAGAAGCATGCTCAAAAATATTCCCAAGATACCTACTACTTTGCGCTTGATTGTAAACAGAGGAATTTTGGCATGCAGCGAGGTTACAGACAACTCCTTGTGTACTGTTGATAAATACAATCTTCTTTTAATATTTCCTAAATCAGTTATCCTATAAAAGAAAAAGCAGGAGAGAATGGAACAGATCTTTGTCAATTCAATAATCCAGTATCTTTGTGCAATCACAAAAAAACTATTCATATGCAGAACCTTCATGTCAGTGAAACAAATATGGAATTTAAGAATTACTTCTTTTACAAGACAAGTAATGAGATTTCTTTCTCAAATTCAAACTTGGTGGCTATATTCCTGCGTATATAAAATCACTTTACATGCTAATTTTATTTCAACAGTCTACACTCTTCACTAGATTTCCATAGCCCTTCAGACTATGAAAGAATTCAATCTGCACAAACTGAGAACCCAGTAGCCTTTAATAATCACACTTGTTTCTGCCCCTTAAGCTTGTGTTATCTTGGGACACACTGTCACCTGCTAACTAGAAAAACATTCTTTGCTTTCTTTTCCTAAAAATGCCTGTCATTTTAGATAGACTCTTTGTCAGCTTAAAGACAGACACAAGACATTGCCTGTCTGTTTTACTTCCTGAGCGCATATCTTTGAATGTGAATTATAATACAGAATTTTATTGCTCATAATTCAGGTCACCCCCCAATGACACCAGAGACACTGAATTTGAATGTTTCTAATAGATTCAGACCACAGGCATGATCTCAAAAATTAAGTTTCCTTTATAGTGATAAAGAGGCTCATTTTTATGTTCTCTTTGCTTCAAGACTTATAAGCAGCTGTGCTGGTTTTGGCTGGGGTAGAGTTAATTTTCTTCATAGTAGCTGGTACGGGGCTGTGCTTTGGAGTTGTGCTGAAAACAGCGTTGATAACACAGGGATGTTTTTGTTACTGCTGAGCAGTGCTGACACAGAGCCAAGGGCTTTTCTGCTCCTCACCCCACCAGTGAGTAGACTGGGGGTGCAGAAGGAATTGAGAGGGGACACAGCTGTCCCCAACTGACCCAAGGGATATCCCATACGGTGTCATGCTCAGCATACAGAGCTGGGTGAAGGAGGATGAATGGGAAGATGTTCAGAGTGGCGGCGTTTGTTTTCCCAGTAACTGTCACAGGTGATGGAGCCCAGCTTTCCTGGAGATGGGAAGTAGCAGATGCCTTACTTAGCTTTGGTTGCACATTCAGCTTTTGCTTTACCTATTAAACTGCCTACAATTTTTTCTATTTTTACCCTTGTGATTCTCTCCCCCATCCCACTGTGGAGTGAGTGACAACACAGCTGTGTGTGGCTGAGCTGCTCACTGGGGTTAAACCACAAAAGCAGCACAACCTTGATACCCCCTAGCAGTCCTACCTTATTACACTGGAGAACAAACATTACTTTAAAGGCTGCAGTCTGTATGGGAAAATGATGATTTTACCTACTTTTTTGAACAAGCCTATTTTTAACAGACACGTATTTCTCTGTAATTAGCAGCCCCTCTGTTATCATTATTTGTTATCTTAACTTTCAGTCACTACCTAGTGTTGTTAGAAATAATTACTCATAATCATTATATTTAAATGCTGAGATTTATTTTGAAATTGTGAGACTGCCCAGCAGATTTTTTTTTTATTTACTGAAAACACTTTTTCATTAGCAAGGACTACTTGTAGCTAAACCAATGAAATGTTGTCACAAAAAATTTGCATATAACACCCTGAAATGTTCTTAAGATTCCTTAGGTCAACTTAGGAGGGGATTAATTCTGGAGCAAGTTACCTACTTTAGCTATTTTTGGCAATTTAAGAGTTCAACCAAGGACAGTATAAAATATACTGCAAGTATGTAAACACCAAAAAGCTCTACTAATACTGGCGATAAAAAACACAGGAGCATCTTCTTGTTTTCCCAGAGTCATTAAGACTATCATGCACAGCAAACAAAGTCCATCAGTTTTCCAGGACTTGATGATTCTTTCCTTTTCCTTGCAGACAATCTGATCTTTAATCTATTCATCCTGGTAACATGGGTGTGCAAATCAAAAAGTAGAAGAGTCTACTAGCTGTTTCATTTTGAAAGACTAGCTGTTCCTCTCATAAATCATATTCACTTCAAAGGTAGAATTCCACTACTATGCAGGAAGAACATTATATCCTCACTACTGCTATCGTTTGACATAGCAAATTTCAGTATCAGCTGCACATACATTTATGTGTGGATAACTAAAACCATCACATCCTTGAAAACTGATTTCATCAGAAGACCTCACAGTGTCTTACAATGCTAGCATTCTGGGCTTGATCTTACTTTTGAAGAAATTTAAGCAAGATGTGAAATAATTATTCTAAGCTCATCAGCAAGTCGGCTACACAGCTAAGCCTGTGCCCTAGATCAAGGCTTAGTTCCATCCATCTCTTTGCTCCTCATATACCCTTTGATGAAAAACCTATGAATACAGTTTTCAGAAACTCTCCACTCTTCTAAATCTTGATGTTCAGAAATGCTAAGAAATTGAGGTACCAAAGAACTTCAAAGAATTGGAGTAGCAGTTGCCTGAAACTCCCTTAGATCTCCTGGTTATGTGTAAAGCTGAGCAACTGTGCTGAGGAACCAGGTAGTTGCAGTAGCCACAGTGCTGAAACACAAATGAAAATACTATTCCTGCTGGAACTCAAGCTGCATAATTCTCAACGGAGAATGTTGCTTTAAATGATGCTACGACAAAGCAGTATGAGCATATCTCCACACATATTGCCAAACAACTGGCAATAAGAAGTTCACTTTACAGTATTAATCCAATATGTTTAAACTTCATAGAATCATAGAATCATTAAGGTTGGAAGAGACCTCAAGGATCATCCAGTCCAACCATCCCCCCACCACCTATTAACCACTAACCCATGTCCTTCAGTACTGCATCTAACCTTTCCTTAAACAGCCGCAGGGACGGTGACTCCACCACCTCCCTGGGCAACCCGTTCCAATGCCCGACCGCCCTTTCAGAGAAGAATTTTCTCCTCATCTCCAACCTAAACCTCCCCTGGCGCAACTTGCAGCCATTCCCCCTAGTCCTGTCACTAGTTATCTGCGAGAAGAGGCCAACCCCCAGCTCACCACAACTTCCTTTCAGGTAGTTGTAGAGGGCAATAAGGTCTGCCCTGAGCCTCCTCTTCTCCAGACTAAACAAGCCCAGTTCCTTCAGCCGCTCCTCATAAGACCTGTGCTCCAGCCCCTTCACCAGTTTCGTTGCCCTTCTCTGGACACGCTCCAGGGCCTCGATGTCTTTCTTCTGGTGAGGGGCCCAAAACTGGACACAGTACTCGAGGTGCGGCCTCACCAGGGCTGAGAACAGGGGGACAATCACCTCCTCGCTCCTGCTGGCTACACTATTCCTGATACAGGCCAGGACACAATAGTTTTATCTTTCCCCCTCCTGAAAAATACTAGGTACCCTAGCAATAAAAAAGCCATCAGTAAGTGTACAGCTAAGTTACATTCCCAAATGCGACACAAAACATTCATTTAGATAAAAATATACAAGTTTATGTCAGATTGTGATATAAGTCTAAAATAAAATGGGTTTTGTGATGGTATGTGTGCTGTATAGCAGCAGCAAACCTTAGATGTATAGTTATAATCACACCTGAGGAAGCTTTAAATTTATTTACTGAAATAAATTTTAAACAACAAAATACTTCAATTTTACAGGTGAAAGTAGGTGAAACATTTGAAGAACAGGCAAAATTGGAGAAAGATTATGGTATTAAAATTACGTAAAATAATTTTTCCTGGGAAAGATAGTTATTTGAGAGTTGGTATAACTTTCAGACTTTTCAGTTGCATTGCTTCTTGAAAAATAAAAATAAAACAAAAGGTTTGAAACTCACAGGCTGAGGGAGTTGGGCTTGTTCAGCCTGGAGAAAAGGCTCTGGGGAGACCTAATTGTGGCTTTCTGGTACCTAAAGGGACTACAGGAAAGACTGAGAGGAGTTGTTTACCAGGAAGTGTAGTGACAGAACAAGGGGGAATGGGTTTAAACCAGAAGTGGGGAGATTTAGATTAGGTATTAGGAAGAAATTCTTTACTGTGAGGGTGGTGAGGCCCTGGCACAGGGTCCCCAGAGAAGCTTCGGAGGCCCCATCCCTGGCAGTGTTCAAGAACAGGTTGGATGGGGCTTTGGACAACCTGGTCTAGTAGAGGGTGTCCCTGCTCATGGCAGGAGGATTGAAATGAGGTGGGCTTTGAGGTCTCTTCCAACCCAAATCATCCTATGATTCCAAACTCTTTTCTGAAATAATTCAGAGAACAGGAATTAGAACATTATAAGTCTCACTTGTAAAATGACTCAAGAGTACTTGTGGTGAAACTCAACCTTTTTTTCTGTTATCAAAAAGCACAACCTATGTTAAACCTACAAAGGCAAGGAACATCTGCAGCACATATTTTGATTTTCAAAGATGCATTAAAAAAATCTATATAGGAGTTAATGTATTTTTATTATGTCTGTGCTTGAGTATTTATATCTAAGGGTCAGACATGTGATAGAAAAGTAATGAGACCATGTTGAGAAAAATGAGGTAGTCAACAGGAAAATCAACCTCATTTATAATAATATTCCTGTGATCAGCAGGTGCATAACTCTCCCAGCTATGGTCATTAACTGCATTCATTTCACACTTAACATCTACATTTTCAAACCATTTGAAAGTAAAATTACCTTCCAATTCAATTTTCAATTTTATTTTATAATCTTCAACTTTGATTGACTATTCTCCTCACAATGGTAACTACAGTGAGATTGCAAGTAAATGGCAGCAACTACCCAAGAGTACAGATAAACTCATCTTCTCAGATTACCTATTCACTTTGCTTCTGTATGTATAATAATTTATAACTGTTTGTTAATGTTCAATTCAAGGCTTAAAATGAACTTAGAAAAAAATGATGCTGGACTGTTGAAGGGATGCTTCATTTATCAGGCTTGCTTGTTCTTAAAACGAAAGTGTTTTTCTCCTTATAAATGACTTAAACTGGAAGTTTACCAAACATGAAAGCAAGTATTTCATTGATGTTGCTAAGCAAAGAGCAACTCCCATACAATTTATTACTGGAAATCTTTGCATCCTGGTCAGAATCCAGATAAAATCCTCCGGTACAGCTTAACTATTAGTATGTCAGTATATTAATACTTAACAACTGTAGTGCCATTTTCTCCATGAAAGAGTATAAGCTTCAGAAACATTAGGTAGTATCATCATCTCCATCATAAGATTAAAAACCAGAGGAATAGCAATGGTCAACTCATTTGCCATGCTTACAGATTCTTAAATTTCCTTACTCAGGAGCAGTTTGTACTTCACCTATGTTTTATTTTATGTGCTACTTCTAAATTGGTCTTGTAGGAGATACTACATTATTGAACTGGCTGCCTGATCATCTGAAATCTGGAACACTGTATTCTGCGCTCATAAAAACAGACTTAGTTATGTCGCAAATCAATCTAATCTCTACAAAATAAGGATATCAGGAAGATTGATATGTTACCTAGCTTTATTTTTATATAATGGAATTTTCTGTTGATAATTTTTTTCTAGAGAGAATTAAGGAAAACCCGCACCATAATTCCCTACACAGTATCCATAAAAAGACAGTAATACTGGTGGCAGGTGCAAAAGAGAATCACAAGGTCTGGTTGCTAAAATAAATTTCCAAATATGAGCAGTTACAAAGAAGTGGTGATTCCTGGGCTCTCCCTACAAGATAACGTATTTGCCACCAACCCTCCAGCTGAAGGAATGACCTGTTTTTTTTCACTGATTAAGAACAATTTGTTGTGAAAGTTTACTCTTAGAACTTCACAGGTTTCAAAAATAATTCTGGAAGTGGTCATTAATATTCATAACATTCTAGGAACTTCTATCAATATTTTAATAGCCTTGGTTTTGAAATGAGCTCATCTTTGTCTCACT
This sequence comes from Psophia crepitans, assembly GCA_013399095.1. Classification (NCBI taxonomy): domain Eukaryota; kingdom Metazoa; phylum Chordata; class Aves; order Gruiformes; family Psophiidae; genus Psophia; species Psophia crepitans. Next base: position 363,265 of record VWZZ01003022.1, read on the forward strand.
TTCAAATACTCAGTAAATTCTATTTCAAGGCATGGTGGTATGTTCCTCTGAAGCATGGCTAACTGTGCCAAATCATTTAGAAAATCGTAATTCTGGAAAGTAGTTCTTAATTTGTTCCGTACAAAGTACTCTAATGAGTATCAGTATGTGGAAAGTTCAGTGCTTACCTCTTTTCAGGAATCTAAACAAATTACCCTTATAATGCAGTTATTTATGCCTGCAACTAATTCTACTGGCTCTTTAGTTTATTGGCTGCTATTCTTTCCACTGTGTTTCTTTCCATGAACTCATCTATTGTAAAGAGACAATCTGTCCTTTCATGTTTACAAAGGCAAAACGATGTTCACACCTGCTATATGTAACAGTCCCTTTAAGTACAGCCATATTTCTCACATTTAAACCATTTATTCTAATTACTAAGAATTGCTAAGAAGTCTGCCCTTTAAAAAGGCAAAACTAAGCTTTCTTGGTAACACTGGATCTGGATTTACTTTAGCATATGAGAGTCCTGACTAATAAACCCTCACAAGCAAACACGAACAGGATTCTGTTCACTCCATGTTACTTAAATTGATCCACCAATCAAAATATATGCAATTAGTACTCTCTTTAAAGCCCTAGAAGACAGTAATTTATTCTGTAATATCACCAGGACATCATGTAACACCATAGTATTTACTCTATTCATTTAATAGTATATCATATGATAGATTAAAAGACTCACTTCCTAGCAAGTTAAAGCAGCTCTCCCATCAGTTCCAGCAGATCCAACATGCATTTAGACAAAGATAAAGTCATTAAAGTGGTTAAAATAACTACTTTCAGGGCATTTTGAAACTTATGCAGAAATATTGCAAGACAAAGGTAATGGTCTTGTTCTTGGGCTGAAGTGACTAGTGGAAAAAGGGACAACCATACAGACTGGACAGACTGTTTCATCAGTCTCCCTAAGCTAGAGGTACTGTGCTACACTAAGACTGCCTGTAACTGCCCTTAAAAAAGCAACTACACTAGCTGTTCCTTTGCAGACACTACAACTGCAACACAAATCCTGTAACATCAGCCTTCGAGGGTACAACAGCCTGATGAAGGAAATACTCTTTTTGTGACAGCTGTTGACTTAATTGTAGAAATTATACGCAGTTTGAGCTTGGCAGACTGAGGAGTATGCTCTGGTTTGAGGAGAAAGCAATAAGCTATTTCTGAAACAAGTCTGAGAAATGTATTTTTGTTCATCATTCTGCTTTTCTGGTCTAAATAAATGGTAATGCTGGACAACCTGTCCACAAGCAGGCCCAAAGTGATCGGCCAAAAGGAGACTGATGCATGGAAAGAGAAGAGGCCCCTTGCTTACCAAAATGATCTCCCTTTCCCTATCGTTCTTAATCAGCAGTGCTCCTCTGCTTTCACACTTGTCCTGCCTTTGCTTGTGGTCTGCAGATAAACTGTTGCTGAATACTACCTGGAAGACTTTATCATATCACCAGAAGATACACACAGGAAAATACTAGCATTAATTAGGAAAATGTGACCTCATCCAGATTTAGGATGTTTTAAAACAAGTCAAACTTCACAACACACCATGGACAAATATTAATTGTAAATTTATTTTGAAACACTTTTTTCCATAGCTGAGTCAAGAACCTGAAATCAGGACCACTCTAAGTTACCTGGCCCAGAATCTGACTCAGGCCATCTCCTTTCAGGTTTGAAATCAAGTATGTTACTTGGATTATCATATTCTGTGACTGAGTATTCGTTTTCAGAGCTCAATTTACTTGTCACTAAATATTCAAAAGAATGTGTTGGGGGTTTGTGTGAAATTAAATCTGAAGGACAGGCTGTTTTTTAGGAGCCTGGGAATGACCTCCAAAGTTTAGTGGAAAACAACAAGGCCCCAAAGTTATCTAGCTAAGAGGAAGCTTTAGTCAAAAACAAGGTGCTGCCCCTGCACTGTGGCCAGTCACAGGAGCCCCACGCACAGGTGGTGTTTATCAGTGATGGAACAGCAGAGGTGTGGGAACAGAATGCCTGAGCCAATGATTGCTGGACAAGTACTTGTGTTATGCCGCGTGTAGCCACCTTTAACAATATATAAACTTGGAAAAAAGAGCAATAAATGTCTGCTTCAGCTAACTCATATTGAGTCGTCTGATGCTTTCCGAAGGTCCGTCTCCCTGCAAGAATGTAACAGTTTTAAAATTAGAATCTAGTTTAACTTAACAGTGAAAAAGCTGGTAACTGTTTTCTAGCCCCATCCCACAATTTCCTGTAAGATGTAATAAAACCATTCTCATCAAGGTCTATTCCATCAGACTCCCACTGCACTCTTCTTTTAAGAAAGACTGATACAGTGTTCCAATAAGTTAAATTATTTTATCTCCATTTTTGTTCTGATCCCTTTTTGAAGGCAGTAAGAGAATGAAAACATCTCAGAGTCAGAACAGCAAGTGGTGTTGCATACTAATTTAAAATAGAATAAAATATCTAAATGTTAGTGGCAAGATTTAGGAAACTATCAGCAATGGTACTGAGCTCGTGGTGAAAGCCTGCCAATGAAGACCACCCTGAAAAGAGCACAAGGAACCACCTATCCTAATCTGGATCAATTATATGGGAATTTTTTCTCCTTAAAAGGATCCTACCCAGTTAAGGTAAGAATAAAGTTACAAAACACAGCTCCATGTTTCCAGACAGGCCTCAGTAACATTCAGAGAAGTGTGATCTCTTCTCTGCCTAAACTGTTGACAAATTAAAGCTTCTCTTGTTCTCATTCCAGCAGTTCACAACCTTCCTAGGCTATTTAGAATCTAAGAATTTATGTATCGGGCAGAATTAGCTACCATGCCAGCCTTCTGGTTCAACTGTAGCAGAATGTAATGGGTTTTACTTTTTTTAAGCTTGAACTTTATCATCAAAAGAACTGAAGATAACAACATCCAACTTTTTAGCCACCTGATCTGCAGGCGTGAGCAATTTCCTCAGTGTTTCAGGATGCTTATTCAGTCCCACCATTGTAACTTTTCTCACCTTGGTAAATGTGTCCACTGACACATTTTGAACCTATAGTTTTTTTAACAGACGTTTTATTACAAAAATGAGAAACTTATTCTGATGATCTCAGAGGTCCTTTCCAACCTTAGTGATTCTATGATTCTTCAGTTATCAAAAGAGAAAGTACCCTCTTGAGAATATAATTGTTTACAGCTACAAAATACTTGAGAAAAATTACAACGAAAGAGCCTTCTGCAAAAGACAAGTTAAACACAGTCTGCAGTCATTGAAGGAAAACAGAGCTTCAGTGTCTGAGAAAGTTCTGTGTGGAGCACGTATTCAATTCCTCAGAAAAAAGATTATTTGGTATACATCTGTATCTGTCCAGCCCACACTAAAAATCAAGTTCCTTGACTGATAACTTTCAGAAATACAATGGACTCACACTGTACATGGAGAAGGTACACATTCAAATACTGAAAGAAACACTGGTGGAAAAGAAAAATCCACTACTACCCCTCAATGGTACTTACACCTATGGACTCAAGAAGGGCAGAGAAAAGAACACTTTCATGAAAACCCAGATGGTCTAAAGATGTACTGGATAAGGATGAACTGATAATTAAACTGTTAAGTGGCACTCAGAACAAGAAATTTTAGGTCATAGTTAGAGATCTGATAATCATGGAAGAAAAAGAACAAGAAATATATATTTTTGAAGTTCCAGGGCCAAGAGAAAAAAGGTACTTTCAATAAGCAGAAATTAATGTGTGCAAACTCTATAAGATCAACAGTGGAAAAAAGTCTCTCCACGCCTGATGTTTTATACTGATTAATTGAACAAGAAATGAAATTATTGATGTAAGATGACTTTGAACAGTTTTACAGCTCCAGAAACAATGAAAGTCAAACGTGAAAAATTAGAAATATTTGCAGAAGGGTACCATACTCATCCTGTCTAGGAGGAAGAAAGTATCTATCTTCTTTCAGGCTAAGTGGCTAATGTAACTAGTGACATACTTTTAAACTAGGACTGTGCATTTTTATCAGTTCTATAGTAATTGCATGAACCCTTTCTTATATCTGGAAGCAAGGATTTTTATACCTCTCCTCATTACCACACATGCTGTATTGGTACAATAGTGAAAGTGATGACTGGAAGAGTAATTAAAAAATGTTTACCTTCAAATACATGAGTTCATCTCCTTTGCAAGTTATGGAATTTAACATATCCTAGCACTTTTTAGAATATTTCCATATTTCACTCCTGCTTGATAAAAATTCAAGGAGCAAGCCTCATGCTACTAAAACTCAATTTCAAGTAATTTCTCCAGCTAAATCTGTTCAATAAAGTTCACCCCCAGTCTCTATCTAAAAATCTTCAAATACTGTGAAAAGTACACTAAAGCATTTAAGACCAACGTTTTAAAATTAGTAACAGGACAAGGTTTTGCAAGACTACCCAAGATTCATATTTGGATTGTTCCGTATCTGAAAACATGCTGGGTCTTTAGATTAACATGAATAATTTATCCTATCTCTGTCAAAGCAAAAATGATGACTAATTATGATAGCATGTAATTCACATAAATTCAAGCTATTATGGTGTCATGAATAAATTAGCTATGCATGTAAAAACCAGTATGCTCTGGTTATTAAAAATTTGAAAGCAATAAATTTATGTTTACAGAAAAAACTGTTTAGAAAAAGGAAATACGGTACAACAATCTATATTATACTGCACTGTTCACAAGCCTTGCAGTAAATTTTCTTATTAACAAGTACAACTACTATGGGAACGTGGACATTTTAAGCCCTTTTCCCCTGCAGATTCCTCTATACATAACTAGCAAAAGTTTGATGGAAAACTTCTTGAACCTTACCAGGTATGTTCCAGAGTTTGAAACTCCAGAGTTCTCATTTATTCAATAACTCAAGAGTATCTTTGTTATAAACTCACTAAGCTTCTACATATGAAGAAAACTATCACTCCTCAGAGTCAAAATAAGCTACAACTGTGGCTTCAGGACACATTAATTCTGAGATGCAATTCCAAACAGAGTTAGGAAAATGCCAAATTTTCAAAAGCTAATGCCTATCAACTGTGTTTGATTATTCCCAAGTCTTCTAAAATTCTTCTCCCTATCAAAAGCTATGTGAACAAAAAGCAAGCATCTGCCTTAATTCTGATCAATTTTAACAAGTAAAAAACCCAAAACCAATCTAGATTTAAAATACAAAGTCATAACTAACTGAAACATAAATAAGGTTATAAAACAGTCCAGCTGACAAAATGATAACTGAATACAGTACATATTCTAAGATTAATTCCTTTACCAGAAAAGTATTTCTTTATTAATAAAAATATTTCAAAAAATGTTGTGTGCTCCCCTCAGAATATAACAAGTACTGATGCCTTATGGAGCTGAAGGCCAGCTTGTGCAAAGCTTATCTGACTATGAACACTGGGATACTAACTGAGCAAACCTGTTGATAAGCATGTTGCCAGCTGAACCTTAAAAAAGGCTGAAACATGAAGAATAAAAAGACATAGCTAGCATTGAAGCGAATGAGCAACCATGCTGTGATCCTCAGCACGCTTACATTTCCTTGTATCACGAAAAAACAAAGACCCCTACCCATGACAGACTATAATACTGACCTCCTTTGTAGAGTATTTTGAGATGCATGAACTAAGCAGTATATCAAAAATTAGGGACAAACATAGTAGTTGGAACATATTTTGTTGTTACTATCTTCTGTCCTGTCTGGATGCCCAAATGCAAAACTTTTTTCACCAAACCCACAATCTCCCTTATCTGGCCTCTATTCAGTGATGGGATAATACATCAAATATTATATCTGTACTATCAGCACACACTAGCCTGCATATTAGTGAAAATGTACTTGACCAACCACCAGATTTTAAAATTTACTATAATTCCTACTTTTATCACTTCATGTATTTGAAAGTATCATACAACAACGAATTGGTTAACTCTTCATAATATACTTCCAAGATAAATTGATAAATATTACTCCCATAACTTGTATGAGAACTGGGGGAAAAAGGCTGAGCAACCTACAGGGACTCATACAAGACCACAGTATCTCTGTACGTAACAAGAAATAGGCTTCTGATCCTTGCTCATACCTCAGACCAGGCTACTTTTTTTTTTTTTGAAAGGCTATGGCACAATTTGAAGGTCTTTTTCTCATATCAACAGCTCTAGTCATTTGCTGTAAAAATTACATGGTTTATTGTACTAATGTACAAATGTACTAATTTCATATGGTACCCAACATTGAAAATAAACATCAGAAATAAAGTATGACAATGACTGACATGACAGTATTTTAAGAATGAATGTTCGTGTGCTTGATGAAACGCCAAGCAGGAGTGCTAGCACCTGCATGTGTCCGTATATTGGGAGCTAAAAGAAGAATGCAAATACAAGCCAGATGCTGTTCTTTTACACACAAATATTTTTTCAAATTGAGTTACTTTTGTTTTTTCCAGAAAGGCAGCAAAACCTGTAATACTTAAACAATTGGCTACTACATTTTCAACAGATGGCTATATTCAGCATTATTAATAGCTTTGCTATTATTTGCTTCAAAAAGGCTGCATAAATTAGATGCTCTCTACCTTAGCTGTGATTTTACTATGCTTCACCACATTTTTAATCCACAATGTTTTACACACTTTTAGGTAGATCAATACGTTGATTGGTAATGCAGTGATACTCATCTAATCACGCCACCTAACAGAGTATCTAAAATTCTACTTAAATTTCTTCCAAAGAAAAGGCAAACCAGTTAATTTAAACAGTTGTTTGCACATCCAGTATTTATGACAGGAATCTCGCATGACTGGTTGATAGCACAAGTTAGAAGGTTTAGCTCAGCTGGTGCCAGCAGTGATGGATGGCTTTGTTTGCTGATCAGATCAATCACTGAATAGAATGCGAAAGAGAGGATGAAGTTAAAACTAAATTCTTATTTCCATCTCTGTACAGAACAGGAGAGGAAATGTCCCATAAAGCATCATGTGCAGCTATTACAAAACTCGCCAAAGATTTTTTTTGCATAAAGTAAATGTAAAATAAAGTTGATGGCTTGGTATGCTATCAATTTTCACTTGAAGCTACTCAAAGAGTCAATACTAGGTAGTCAGATTATGTAAGAAACTGTCTTGAAACATTAAACTCCAGGAAGTACCAGCACAATCCATATTCTGTCCACAAGCAAGAGATTACTTTCAAAGCATCTGAAATGAAAAGAACTGAATGGCAGTCACATGAAAAAAGAAGGACTTATCTTTATTATTCACTGGATTATCATGAGTCTGGTAGGATAAAATATGGTATCTGTTTTGCAAGACTTGGGAGTTTACAGGTACATCAATAAGTTACAGTTGATTTCTAACACAAAGCTTAAGACTAAATTTATTTTTAAAGAAGTTTTATCAGCTTCTGCATACAGTTGCACTAAATGGGGAACAAATGAGATTGTACATTTTAGGTATATACATCTTTAAGTAGCTCCAGTTACTTGGAATCCATTGATGAACTTTTATAATTATCAGAATAAGCATGATGTGATTACAGCATAAGTAATTAGTGAAACAGTTACCTGAATTAAACACCTATTCTTTTGCTAAAAGTCTACAGAAATGTATTAAGTGAGACTGCTTCATCAACAGACACACTGAAGTCACTGCACATAAGAGAAGGAAAGGGAATTAAGGTTTGTATCAGGCTCTCTGATAACACTGATCTAGAATCAGGAAAGTTATTTTTTACTACGTTTCTGTCAGTTATAACTATTTAAATATGGTAAATTTATACAGTAAATATAGTAATATATAGTTTATCTGAACATACACTATAGCAAATACAAAATACATGTATTTAAGTTTGTAGAAGTACATAAGACTATTACAGAACTATATGTATATTGCTAAGAGGGACATAGTGGTGGGAATGGGATGTAGTGAGGAAAAGATGAAAAGTCTAGATAGGAGCTGGAAAGAGAAAGGGCAAAGAAAGGCAGGAGGGATGGTGAGGAAATTAGAGCACTTGGTTATCAAGAAAACCTCCAAGCAATGAAAAACCAAGAACCTCTTCTCCGCTTTTCTCATTTTAAGAGGTGAAGATGGGTGACAAACAACAAAAAAACCAAACTCAATACAAAACTATAGAAAATCTGAATTCCTACGCCTGTAACTAAGTGTCTGCCATCTGTCTACAGAACACCTATGAGAAGCAAATCTATATACTTGGTTTCTGTTTACTGTATAAAGAAACATATCCTGCTTGGTTTGTCCCTTTTGTTATGCACTTTTGGAAGCAATGCAGCAATTAAAACCGTAAGAGCAGAAAGTGTAACCAGAACTACACTCAGAAAATTCAAAAACAGAAAAGGCAGTGTGATTTGACACACTCTTTGCAACACTGTTGCAGGAAAAAAATAAAGGGTAGCTTTAAAGTCATTATGCTTATATTAGAGATACCTTAATACCTAAGCAAAAGGGTTATTCAAAATAAGGTAAGAAATAAAGAAAACTACTTTGAAAGGAAAACATAACAGAAAATGGATAATGGCTGCAACAGGAAAAGAAATTAGAGAAAGCGAAGTTGCTTGAAAACCTGCATTTTTCTGGTCTATTCAACAATTACCAGCTTGCCTGCCTACAGTTTCTCGCCTTAAATTAACAAAATTTTGTATTTTCTGTACGAAGATCTTGGCATATAGACTCAAAGCTGCCTTTGAAACAAGTATTTTGAGCCATGTTCTCTCTCAAATTTCCATGATTCATGGAGAAGCAAAAATATTCTCTGGTGAAGATCTGCTAATTTATCCTTGGAAGATTTTCTCAATGTTCAGATTTTAAAATCATGTTGGAAATTAAACATGCCACAGAGGAATATATAGTGTTACCAACATGATGTAGATTATAAATGCCCACTAACTCACACACCACTGAGGCTAGAATACCTGCGTGGACTGTTATAAATCCACTGAGGAATTCTAATAAATATGACTCAATTCACATCAGCGTATTCTTCATTAAAATAGCAAAATATTCCAGTATCACTCTACTTACATGAAGGCACAGAAGATAACAGAATTACCCAGCAGCATAAAATAGCATGCCATCCTAATTTCATGAAATGGATTATTCCCATTACAATGAACACTATCTCTACTAAAGTATAGCTGAAGCAATATTTTCTCAGCATCTTAGTTTGCCTTCTTTGACTTAAACCTACAAGAGTTGTTTCCTCTTACTCCAGACACAAGCGAGTTCAGACAATCAAGAAAAGCTGACACCTATGGGTGCAGATGAATGCAAAGTTACAGAAAGACAAACAAATAACAAAATTCTGCACTGACTTTACTCAGTTTAGCTGCATATCATTCAATCCTTCTTTAGCTGCAGGGTTTCCAACAGCATAGTATTTTGCTAATCCAAATGTTAAGTGTTCTACTGGCTACACCAGGGGTGAAATAGTGTCCAAGGATTGACAACTGCCCAAGTTCATTCCATATCAAACTAAAGAAAAAAAGTGTTTCAGCTGTACCTTTATTTCCCTACAGTACAGACATAATTATACCAACTGAGCATTCCACTTGCTGTTCTAGCTTTTCACCATTTGTTTGGTTGGGTTTTCTCCTCCCCCAGTTATTAGAATATATATTTCTTTCTGCCCTGAACCAAAGGGCCCTCAAATAGTTATTTTAAAGTCTCTTATGAATTCAAGAAATCCTCATGAGCCAGTATTTTCATATGCTTGATAAATTCATATCTCATTCTTCAGATTTTTCACCATCTGCATGATTTTTAGAGTTTGTTCTGTCTTTAACAGAATGTTGGTACTTAAAACATCCAACAAATAATGATCTCATAGCTTAATTACTTCTTATTGACTTGATAAATCACTGTGCTTTAACGCAAAATCTGACACCACAATTAATGGCTGCAATCAGGCATTCACTTTACATTAAGTATTCAAGGAAATCTTAGGCATCTTACAGTAACTCAGTGGAGAAGTCTTGTCCCAATGGCACGAAAATCTGAAGTGTCAGAAATTGCTGGATCAGTCCCACTAGAAACAGGAAAAAAATAAAATACATGTGCTGTGTGCGTGTGCAGATGCATGATTCACCATCAAGCACTTCAATTTTGTATCACACAGATACACTCCTGCAACACTATTTCCAAAGGTTCACACGACATATGAACACAAGAAAAACCTGAAGAAAACCAATTCAAACTGCAATAGAAGGAGTGTTTTAGAAGTCCCATCTGTAGCTTTGATTGATTTCTCATGGAAATAAAGGAACTTTCTTTTACTTACAATTCTTGTGTTCCAAGAGCATGTGGACACCAAATATCCCATACAAATTATAAAATGAAGTAATACTTTCCTATCAAGATTATCTTATAGTCATGAAACTTGTGCTCACCTTTCTGACAGTGTGCACCTTGTTAAAAAAATTTTTTAACATTTTGGGTAAAAATGGAATTCAGAACATGACAAGAATGCTCAGTGGAGGCTTCCCATTTTTAGAAAAAGAGCACACGAGCTTAACTGAGGGAACAAGCACAAGAAATCTTTCAGGTAGCTCCATATCAAGGGAAAACAGACAGTACAAAGCTGTCTGAATTGACCGAATGTTGTTTTCTTAGTTATTCCATCAGGGAGGGCACAGGCTGCTACTCTTCATTGACTTAACAAGACTCAACAGTAACATGAGTTCCTCTTGTTAAGAATGCCAATTCAGAACTTCCTTCTTTTGTGGGTCAAACGACACTTTAAAATTTCAAATTATATTTGTATACATAAAACATCTTTTATTCAAAGATTGCAGTACAACTGGGAGACTGTACACTTTACATAAACAAAATACTTGAGGTACATACACCTCAAGAGAGGAAGAGACAGAGGGAAACAGAATGTTAACAGATGGAAATTTGACTGTAGTACCACAGCACTAGCCAAAGTAAATTTAAAACCAAACTGTTCTTAGTAGTGATAATTCACAACGTTAATTCTCAATCCTCATTTTAGTCTGTAACAGTGGCAATAAACAAAGTTGGATTTCTCAAAGATCAGCAGAATAAATATTAGTATAATGTAAGATAATAGTAAATTTCTTCTATAAAAATCAGATTAATCTTCAAGGGCTTAGCAAATGACCAGACTATACAATGTCTTATTTTTTGTGGGTGTTTGGAAAGTAGTAATTTGTAATTATATACCCTGCATGAGAAGGGCACTAGAAGATTCCTCTTTCATTTGGCTAAAATCACCATCTCAATTTTTCTTCAAAAGCAAGCAGTTAATTCTAAACCAGCTCAATTCATTACTACAAACCTTACAAGGTACAATACCCTGCAGTGGAGTTTAAGGCATAAATTATGATGATTGCTGTAAGACCCGAGAAACACAGACTGCTTTGATTCTGGTTTATTCTGGCACAAGTAATAGACAACTTGGGGAAACACTCCAATTGTACCCATCAAAGACTGATTACATAAACACAGCTGAAATTTCAGTAAATGTTCTTGTACTGCTAGTGTTTTTGATGCATAAAAGTATAAATACTTTAAAAAGTAAAACGAGAAAGGGGACAGAAACCTGTATCACATTCTGGAACGCCAACAGAACTACTGAATTTACCAAGCACTGAATGGAGTCAGAAGTTTTTTGGCAGACACTCTGTAGCAGGATGAGGTACAGACGTGAACCCAGCAGCACTAGGACAACATGTATCAACAAGCATCTTCCCTACAGCACTAATAACTAAGTAAAAGGTATAGAAATACCATATTAAACTAACTGATTTACTAAAGTTAATGAAAAAACACTTTGTTAATGCTGAATTACACACAAAGTAAGGGAGATTCCTATATAAAACTGATTTAATAATAAGAACACCACCACAGACATTTAATTCTTTGATACATACAAGTTTGTCTAGTTTCCTTTGGTAGCTGCATTTTGTTGATTTGGCTGCTTCCTTCAAGTACAAAAACAAAGCCTTTTACTTCTTTATCATATTCCTACAAAAAGGAACAAATAAACAAACATAAGCATCCTGACTGAATTCTTCTCCTCACAGCCAACCATGGTACTAACATGCAAAGCTGTTATTTTTAAAATCACAAATAGTAGACAGTACTGCAAGTATGACAGTAATTCAAATACGACAGCAATAATATAATCCACAGAAATATGTCCTCTACTTGCATGTTTTACGAACAAATGATGCTGACAAACAGAACTCATGTTCCAATGGGCCGAACTCAATTCATTAATTACGAGACTAGAGAAATTATTTTCTAAATATGTAAACTACAAAATCATGTTGCAACCAACCTAGTCTACAAGCAAGTATGAAGAACTAATTTAAGTAGTCATTTAGTCTGTCATAATGACAGAACTGCAAGTGACAATTCCAATGTCAGGTCAAAGCCCTCATTACTTTCTAATTTTAAGCTTCATTCACATTTTTCTGTTTTATACTTGAGGTTTTATAAGTTTCTTTAAAAACTTACTTTCCATATAGCTGATGGATTGCCAAAAATCTTCCATTTTGCTCCTGGGTTCTTGCCTTGAGCACTGAATATTTCAACAAATGGACCACCCTACGATAAAATGGTTTCAGACAACATCATCCAAGCAAGTGTTCAGCACTGAATCATTAATGGTCAAGATTAGTACACAAGATCAACCCCTCCCCACATCAGTCAGCATTACTGCTCAGTCAGCAGAATATTAATAACAGCTTCTAGACTACTAGAATATAGCAATCCATATAGTCAATGTTTGGCTTTACTAGAGGATCAGAACATAAATTTGATGGAATACCATGGAATATTTAGAATTATTTTGGTTATAATGTCATTCCCTAAAAAGCAAAGTTATTGTAAAAGTTTTAAAAACATGTGGGACATTAGTAATTTACATTTGAATATGGTTTATTTCTACAACTCTCCAAATGAAATTAGTTTTAAAACATACTGCTAAAAAATAAAAACTGTTGCAGCTTGGCTGCTGTGTCTGATTTCCTATGGAAATGAAGTTTACACAATCTGTGTACATATGCAACTATGTTTAGTTCTGTCTACATACATGAGTATGTCAAAGATATTTCCTTGTAAATTTTCTGCTAGCTACCAAATTCCAGCATGATTTGGCCAAAGAATCTGGGAAACTAACAAAAATTTACTATCTTTTCTGTGCTGACTTAAGTGGCCTCATAGTAGATTTGATTCTACCAGTATCACCATAAAAAGGCTGTACTTGTGCTGCAGCTTTCAAGAGACAGAGAATTAATACTGGAAAAAGATTATGAATGCCCTCACCAGGTGAAAAAATCTTGCACAGATCATGTGCCCTATTAGACATCAAAGAATCTAACCACAGGATCTTGGGGAGGTAGGTTTTATCATCTCTGCTTAGGGAATTATTTGCTTCAAGATTTTCCCCATTTGATGTCCTGTTTTTTGTGACATCTGATGTCCTCGGCCTACAGTTTGATAAGCACTTTTTCAGCAACATGGTTGACCTAATCAATCATTACAACTCTGCTGCTCCCTTCTCATTCCTAGTTGCCTGCACTCCCCAATTCTTAGACCCAGCTGCCCAAACAATTGTACGAAAGTCAGAATGAGCAAGAGGGGCAAGCAGTCTTACCAGCAAAATAAATGCTCTTCAAATTATGCTTTCAGAGAACATCAGATGTGAACTGGGTATCTTCCTCTGCTCATCCATAACTGGCAGCTTCCAGTCACATAGTAAGTCTAGCCATGGGGGTTAGTTAAGTTCTAAGAAGATTCAGAATGGCATTCCATAAACTGCACTCAAATCTTTTTAAAATTTATAATTGATAAAAGAATGAAAAAATATGGCATACTATCAATTTGAAAGTTATCTGACGTATTTAAGGACTACAGGATCAAGTTTTGAAAAGTTAAAAAGAGATCCTTATCTGTCAAGTTACATGTACTTGTAGCAAATCTTAAACAAGTGGCTTTTTCTCCCACATTTACAAATACATTTGTTAATACCGCAGCCCTTGAGCAGGCCCTGATTTGAGGTTAAACTAACTGAACAGGACATGGAAAGCTACCAGACATGACACAAGAAAGTGCTCAAACATCATTTCTCAACAAAGCCGAGAAAAGTTACTTAGTGCTGTGGAGGATGGCTGGATCTCATGGGTGTCCAAGTGAGTTAAGCAAAAAAATGTTAAACTCCACAAGCAATTGGAGGGGAGTATGGGGCACCTTTTGGGGAGGACAATCCTGCAAAGCCAACAGCACCTAGGCAACAGTATCAGAAATACCAATGTCAGGTAGAGATGTATAACATCTGGGACCAGTGGGGGAAAAAGGAATTAGGAGTGAGTTGCTCTCTTGGGAGAGGACTGGTAGAGAGAAAGGGAGGCAAAGTGTGGTGAAAAATAAGGCCAGGAAACAGTAAAAGGGATAATAAAATTTGCAAATGACACTACTAGTACTGTCACAACTCTATGCTGGGCCAAGAGAGTAATGCAACGACCCTTTTCTGACTATACATTATGAGTTGGGCCTGCTTCCATGACTCCCAGGGGTGGGAGCAGATAGTGTGCCTTCCCTGGCCCACAAGGGTCAAGGCAGATGAAAAGCCCTTGGTAACATCACGTTGGTGTCCATTCTAGACCAGACAGCATCAGCAGCTACCCACTATTTCATAATATTTCTGTCAAAATATCGACTATGGAAACATTCCAAAATATTTCTGTATCCAGACTTTTTGCCCCCCAGAATAAACCATTTTAATTGAGTTCTCAGAGATGAAATGGAAGAGGGTAAAAAAGCTATTTCTGTTTTACCTGATACTGATTTTTGAACATTTTTCCAGCTTTCACAGGCAAAAAAAATAATTTCAGCTTCTCGATCAGTAAAGATACATACAGACCATGCTGAAAAAAAAACAACCAAAAACTTTATACAGGCTTTGACATGAAAAAATCCTATAATGAAATCCCAACCATATTTTTGAAAATACAAATACTATTATGAAATATTTCTCATAAGTACAGAATGTATATTAACTGTATATCAGAGTGCTACCACAAAGGAATTAAGATTAAAAAATATTAATACTGATGCTGCATTGGAAAATTTCTCTTCATGCGTCAAGTACTCCGGGCTCCCTTTCCTTACATTGCAGGTAAAACCAGTAATTTTATGTCAGCCATTATTTTTAACAATGAAGGCTCTCATGCTTTAAAAGCGCTTCAAAATAATCTTTAATATACCTTTTTTTAATTATTCTTCATTATCAAGTGCCCACTGGAAAACATTAGACTCCATTGAAGAGAAGCTTAACATTTAACATGGAACACGAGAAATGTATAGAACACCTGCAATAGAAACCACTCCATCTACACATATTTGGCGGTGACTTCTGAGACTATTTATCTTTCACATTCCACACTCCTCTTTGAGGATGATTAGTATAAGACTGAAATCAAGCACTTCAGTTATTTGAGGGCTGCTAAAGTCAATGTGAATTAAGAGACTGACGTTGGATAATCAGAACAGCAGAAAGTGAAGGGACTGATACTGGGAACCTCCCACATCCCTCTTTGATCCTGCTGAGTGTCTGCAATTTCACCTGAAGTCAACAGAAAGTGAAGGGACTCTGAACATAAAAGGCAGTTGTCAACCTCCAAAGACAGGTAGAACCCGTCATAAGAGACAAGATACACCTTCACTGAAAACTGAAAGAGCTTGACAACTCACAGAAAAATCCTTTCACAATAAATCTCATTTATTTGACTTTGTTTATGTTCATTGCTTCAGTTTAAGCACAGACTACTTGAAGTAAATTACTTTTAATTACTGGATTTTCTTTGAACCTGAAACCATTTTCTTAACAGACAAAAACAGTATGCTGACCAGGAGAATAAAAGTATAGCTTCTCATAAAGAAGAGTTTAGCTCTAACAACCAGGAAGTGAGACAACATTTAAAAATATTTTATAAAAAGACACATGACTAAACAAATTAACCAGAAATTCAGTGACAATATGCATGAGTTTATAAAGAATGTACACGGTTAAAGCATTAGAGCAGCAATCTATTTTTAAAGTTATATACTCACTCATTTAGGAAAACATGACGAAATTTGTTCATGTTTACCCACAATTATTTTAATCAGCAACAATTATTTTAATTCTTAAAGCTGTCCATAAATAAAACAAAAAAGAAAGTATTCCCAGATATTAGAAGTGCATCCCATGCTGTTGCCAGAAATATTAGTTACTTTTAAACTGTTCAATTACAAGGAAAATGAAATTTAGGAACCACAGTATTTGTAACAGGCCTATCAACCCCCATAAGTAGTATTTTAATCATATTACTTTAATACTGCCACTGCACATCTAACACACCAGTTGCATTACTCCACATTTTAGACCATTTTCTATACAAATTTCCCACTTGTTCAGTGGCTTTTTAAAAAAATACTGCATTAATAGCTATATTGAACTATTCTAGATTGTGACCTAGACATTTTAAAAATGCCTTTTAAAGAACCCACTTCTGAAGCAAGTGTGTTATTTCTTCCTTCTGTATATATTCACTTCACATGCAGAACAATGCTTTTGGAAATCACTGTTTGCTCACTTTTGTCTGCAGCTCTATATTTGCTATTATCTACAGCCTTTGAACAAGCCAGAACTACCCAAAATCGCATGATTCATGTCTTGGTGAGAAGTAATGGAACTACTCACAGAATGACCTACTGTTTTAATTCACTTTGCAGAGCTAAACATGAAGGACCAGCATGGAAAGAGGCAGAAGTCATGCCCTCCTGTGGTACATATTTACAGTAAGTGCACTGCTGTTACTCACAGGGTCAGGCACTTGTCCTTCTTGGATTAAGTATTCACTAGCCCCCAGTTTTTATTTATTCTTTTTAAGTGAAGGAGGTGCAAAGGAAGACATTGCATTTTCCTTGAAGCAAAGCACTTTCACTTACTTTTGCTTTAAAAATCCGTTCCAGATCTGACAAGCATCATGCACCTAACACAAACCTCACTACTTTACAGTTCTGTTATGCCTTATTACATCTCAGGGAAAAGCATCAAGCCTAAATAAGTGTGAGCAATGATGATATAAGAGTTACTGTACAAAAAGTGTAAAGTTCTGAGACTGAAAAGAGTAACTCCTCTCCTCCTCTCTTTCAGAGACTAATACTAGTATTCTGGTCAGAAGTCTTCTGCTGACTATAATCACGATGTATCTTTCAGACCGAGGATTTAATGTGTAGTATGTAGAGGCCAAGTTTCATCTTCATTGCCACATCATCTTTCAGGATGAAAAGGCTAAAGCTACTTAGCAAGGTAGATAGCTACAGTATTTGCAGACACAGCTGTAGTCAAAATTACATGCAAGACCTAGGATTTAATACTTTTTCTTCATTGTTTTCTCACAAAGTGAAGCTGGCTTTCCTAAGAGTCAGTACTCTGATGGCACACCATACAGTTTTGAAGGAAGATGCAAACAGCTCTGCATACAGTGCAAGGTGAGTGGGGGCCATGTAGATATATTAACTTGGGTTCAATACTGTGCCAAGACACTTTGCCTCTCACTGTTTATTAGCTTTGCCTTGACATCACTAATTTATCTCCACACTGTATTGTATGGAAATAGATTTCAGTTAGCTCTGAGCACAGAAAGAACATACGTGCACTGGTAAAACACCATGAAAATACACATGCCCCCCTATACCACACAACAAACTTCCACTACTAATTAATTCTTAAATTTAAGTAGAGGAAGCATGTGTCTGAACTGAAAAGTTCTCATTCAAATTATATACTAATGAATCACAGAAAGGGTAGAGAAATGTATGAAGATATAACATCTAGGAAGCATGTGGCAGTAAACAGAAATACTAAAAAACTGTGGAGTGATGAACACTTATTGAAGGATGAGAAATCTCTTACCATGACTAGAAATCTTCAAATTTCAAACTGTCAAATAAAGTTCACTCTTACAATGTGACTAAAAATTTGCCACCAGTGCAGTTGTTTTTTAAACTGACATAGATATGGACCAGAGAGGTTATTTACTAGTTTGCGAAACACATTTTACACAGACTCAGGAAACTGATGACCCCTGTAACCATCAAGCTCGTAACAAGATAGCTGGCACTTCCCAGCCTCAGTGAAAGGTAAACTAGACCTAAAGTTTGTAAACATTTGTGTCAGGACAGCTCATTCATACTACAAAGCTGATTACTGTAAACACATCAGTGAAATGTCACTTTGTTTTTCATAACAAAAATACTGCAAGTAACACAAGTAAGCAATGTATGAGCAAAAGTGTACTGCAGCAACTTCCCAATTTCCATTAAGTTACTACAAATGAAAACTAGAAGTTACCTTTGCTATTAAGATTGGTAGCTAATAAAACATGAAGTAAATTACTGAGATAATATTAAGAGGTGCTTTCATTACACACCAAGTATCATTGTCTTTAGTTATAGTAACCTATGCTTAAAAACAAGAGAGAATTGTCTAGAAAATTGATAGTTGCAGTATTTTTCCCCTTTTCATCTTTCCTCCTCCTAGCCTCTCCAGAAATTCTAAAAGTCAAGAGTGCTTAAAATCCAAAGGGACTATTTTAGAAAAATCAACAGCATCTAGAAATATAAGTCCTCAATTCTTTGCATATTTGTCAAATAAGTAGATATTTTATGACATCTTTATAGAATGCCATAAAGCAGCAGTTCCCTCATTTTTCAGTAACAGACCAAACTTATTTTTTTATTGCCCTGAACCATGTACTTTAGTACATCTGTCCAACTGGAAATAAAGGCTTAATGTGTCAGTCAACGACATACCATCAAGAATGTCATTTATAAAGTTAAGCGACAACGAAATACATTTATCTTCAGAAGAATAGATTGCTATCAGGATTTACCTTGTGAGGTCTTGATTTGTGCACTGACTTTGATCATTAGTTTCACAATGTGTCTATAGGAAAAATGAAGCGGCAGTAGTCCAAAGGGCCCTCTAATCCTTCCATTCACACAAACCACTTAGGAACCCGCAAAAATATCTTCATCCTATGACATTTTCTTCTCTATATTTTTACTTCAAACTGGAATGTTTCACATTCAAATATTCCAATAATATTTTGTGTTTACATAGCCCTGTGATTCAAACAACTGGTCCCTAGTAAGTTACAAGCAAAATAGTATTTCACAAACTGAATTTGCTAACAACAAATAATAGAAACAGACTTTGATGCTTCTTTAAACTACTTAATACTAAGCACTGTTCTAACACCAGGGGAGACAGGGATGGACAGACTTACAGAGTCCTAAAAGCCTTAGTGGTCATGGCTAGTTCCTTGCCTTAAACAGGACTATTTATGTAAGTATATGATTATGTTTTCCCAGTGAACCATCCTAGTGTCAAAAAAGCTGCATTTAATTTAAGATCTTCTATTTGAAAGTCAAAAGTGTGAAGCAAAATGAAGTGAATTTGCACCTACTACTAACTTGCATTGAAAGATGACACAAACCCACTATTTCTGGCAGGGAACATAGGCTTAGACCCAAGACTGTTAATACATGTAACTCACCATCAGGGGCCCAAAGCCAGTGCTGATTTATGGAAGGCTGGGACACACCAGAGAAAGCAGTTCATCACTGATGAAGGGTTTTAGTATCGTCCAGACAAATGAATTCCACATATTGAATATTTAAAGCTCGGTTTGTAACACTGCTATATATTTTCTCAAAATACAAGTTAACATAACAAATGGGCAGAAAGACCATTAATAAACTATACCAAGACTACTAGTGTTCCTGTGTGAACAGCAGCACAGCCAGCTTTTACACACAACTTACAGAATTAACAAGGAAAAAAAATTAAAATCAACCTTTTCATTTTTATAAAATTCTGATCAGCAAACGTTTTGACACAAGACCCACGATTCAAACACCGGCACTCCCGCAGACCCGTTTCCCTGCGCCACTCCAGCGGTCAGGCCGCGTCCCCCAGCACCGGGCTGGGGCCCCCGCCCCTCCGGCTGGGGCCACCGGCTCAGCCCTCCCGCTCCGCCACGATCCCACCGCTCGCCACAGAGGAACGGGGGCCGCTCAGCCCGGGGAGCTCAGGCCCCCGCCGGGTCTCACCTGGGCGAGAGTGGCTGGGGACGAGCCCGCACCTACAGCGGGGCAGACCCGGAGCTCGCCAGGAGGCGGAGGCAGGGCGGGAACCGTTTAAAATGGCGGCAGGCGGGGCGTGCCTTGATCCGTCAGTCACGGCGGGCGGCCGTTACCTGTGTGTAGCTGTGCCTTGGTCCGTCAATTCGGGTTCCATCGCCGCGGCTCCTCAGAGGATGGGGGGGTGCTGGTCTCCTGGCGGCGGCCGGGCTGCTGCCTGCCACTGGGTGAACGAAAGCTGGCCAAAGCTGGCCCCGAAGGCTGTGCTGGCCCCCTCACAGGGTGTCCCTTGGGGCACCCAGGACGGAGGGTGGCCATGGGAAACAGCACTGTATCACCTGCATGTGGAGGTGCTTCAAGTGCAAATGCTGCCAAGAAATCAGTTTCTGAAACACATTTGCCATTTACACTTTAAGCCTTCATTGTGTGAAGTGGCGTTTTTGTGAGAAGGATACAGTAAGCTACACACCAGCAGCCACGTCCAAGTCCTTGGTTTTAAGGAATTAGAATGGACTTGCAGGTCTGGCATTTTTTCTAAGAGAAGGAAATGTGAAGGACAGCCCCATTAGTTTAACACCACTGTCAAGAACAAGCAAACACCTCCTGATGGCTTCAAAAACGTCTGGGAAGAAAGTCATGGGGAACCAATTTTGATCCTGGTTTTTTTAACACAGTATCAGTTGAAGAAGATCTTTCCTTGAAGTGACTGTGGTTTTGATCACAGCGTTTCTTCGTGAAACTTTGTAGCCTTTTCACAAAAAAGTAATTGAATACCTTTTTCTTCCTCAAAGTGCATCTTAATGTTTCTACAAAGAACAACTATTAAGAAACCCATAACCCATCACAGCGTGATGAAATACATGAGCTGACAGCGCCGAGCCTTCGATGGGCTCCGCCATGTCTCGTCCCACCTTCACCGCCGTTCACCTTCCTTGCTCTTGCTCTTGAAAGGTAATGCCCTGGTTTTGCCATGGGAGAGAATGAGTTAAATCGATTATAAGATTTATTTAGCTTTCTCATTTTACCTTCGGATTTTCAAAGAAATCACATCCAGTGTAGTTTTATCATACACTGGATTACACTGATTAGAGTTCTTGGGTACTGGAGATAAGGAAAACAATAACACTAAAACTGAGCTACAGGTTATTAAATAAAAACAGTTAATAGAACAAGGACAAAAGAGAGATGATGATAGCAAAAGAAAGGTTAAAAAGCTGTTGGGGAGTTCTGTAGCCAACAGAAAGTACATACTTCATTATATATGGTTTAACCTGGAGTCATCTCAAAATTTGTTACACATAACTCTGTATCTAAAAAGCCTGAGTCCTTTGTAACAGGAGTGATGCTGAGGCCTGACGAACAGAGAAACTCCAGTTAAACACTGAAATTCAGGCTGAAGAGCCTAAAGTTACATAGGTACATGAAGCATCCGGCTGCGAGCATAAGGCATGGAAGCAGCTACCTGCCTGCTCAGGCAAAACTGGGCTGCACCAGTGCCCTTTGCCAGCTGCCGGACAAAGCTGGTTTTAGGCATACTGTGAGGGGAAAGTTTTCCCCTCTGTTTGTTCCAGTTTTACAGAAAAAAAACCAACCCACATCATTTTTTGCAGACACTATGACTCAAAAAGTGCAGGTAATATAGGACTAGCAAGGAACCTTCTGTCATTAAATTTGACCCATCTGTGGCCTGAGCCCATCGTACTTCCATGGTCTGGTTTGGAATTATGGTAATGTGGGAAACACTGTAAACGTAATGATCAGACAATCCAGATGTTTGTTATACTGACTTCTTTGAGGTGGTGTCTGTAGATCGGCTGCTGTTTGTACCTGAGCTGGTGGGTTATGTATTTTAATTTGACTAAACATTTTAGGCCACTGTGCAGTGTACATCTACTAAAGCCCAGCAAAGGTATGATGAGTGTTTGGCCACCGCTTAGGTAGTAATTTGGGGAAAAGTGAGAACTTGTATACGTTTATCTTCTAATACATTCCGTCTATGTTCTGAACTTAACCCCTTACATGGTACAACATATTTCAGTGAAGAGATTTTTATTGTGTGTTGGAGTGGGAAAATGGAACATATGGACATCCCTTCTTCTCATAAATGCCCCAAGCACAAGGTGTGGTTAGGTCTCTTCTTAAATTAAAATACCAAGATGTTAGTAGTGTCATGCTGGGAAATGGATTGATTTAATTTAGCAGAGTATTCACTGTGCAGTAAATATTTGATGGGCGATATTAAACCCAGCCATTTTTAAAGGACCCCCAATGACATAGCTTGGATTTATACCCACAGGAGTAGCACAGTAATTTTGTTCATCCGTTCCTGACTTTGCCTCATTGCATACCATTGCTCACACATGGAGCAGCCAGCCAGTTGATATATGGCAGGTGGGCTCCCTTCCCTTCTGTGTAAAGCTCTGTTTCAGTTCTAATGACTGTTTGCCAGTGTATTCTATGTTGTACTGTTCTGAATTGGTTTGGCTTATGCCTTTTTATACTGTCAGTTCATATAGTCTGGAAGTCTCTTGTCTTCCTAGTTCATACTGTATTTTGTAAAATGCCATGTTATGTTTTGAGAGCTTTATAAATACTAATTAAGGTAAGAAAGAAGACATACAGGCATCCTGTGAAATTTTCTGTAGATCCGTTTTGCTGTTCTTGACTAAATGGAAGAGAGACATTGTGTGCCTTGCTGCCTGCTTTGCCTTCGCTTGGTAGCAGCTGCTGTGGAGCTGTGGCGTATTTACCCCAGTGACAGACCGATCTTCATTTCCTTGGAGCATTCCTCCTGAGCCAGTGACGTCCCTATGGATGTGGTTGCCAAGATTATGTCATGCAGGGTAATTTAACTGTGTGGTCACCATTGTAACCACTACTGTTCTCTGAAAATTTTTCGGCAGAATGCTTCTTACTTCAGCCATGTACATGAATTCTGAATCTTGTCTCATTTTTATTTGTACCTCGGTCTTCTGGCCCAAATAAAGTTCAAATAAATAAAATTGGGGAATTCATTAGTTATCCTGGCTGTCTCTATTTCATCTTCTAGAACAGAATAATTTCTCTGAGAAATGCATATAATCTCTCCATCAGCTGAAGGCTTTTCTTTCAGAAGGATGGAGTTACACCTTCAATTCAGAAAACACAGCAATTTGAAGACAGTTCTTGGGTAAATATGTTAAAATTAACAGTCAATTCACAACCTGTTTTTCCTAAGCTCCACAAATCTCAATAGAGATTCTGTAAGAATCCTTATTTGAGGATTGTGGATATTTATAAAAAAAACATAGCCGGGCCAATTTCTGTAGTGTGTACTTCCAAAATTAGACTTTCATCAAGTTTCCTTTTACTGCTGTGCAGTCTTTTTGTTCAAGCTTGAAAGGGAACTCCAGGGAGGACCGTGGTCAAAGGGAGCTTTAAGGGGCTGGACCAGCTGCAGTGGGGATGGGAAAGCTGTGGAGGCATCCCATCTGCATTTGTCTTGTCTTTACACCACACTGGGCAGTGCTGAGATGAGAACAGAGACATTAGTATCTCACAATCACCGGGCTGATTCTGGTCATGAAGGGTGCAAAAAATCATATTCTTTCTGGGAAATAAATGCCCTGCACTACTCCAGAAAGCATTGTGTGCTCAGACAGTAATACTTGAAACTGGAAAACTGGCTACTTATGTCTTGTCAGGCTTTATAGGAATTCACGCACGTGATCGGTCAGCCAAATTTCAGTTCAGAGCAGGCATCTAAACCCCGAAAGTCATGAAGATGTATTTAATGAGAATGCCTAACTAGTTAGCCAGCATTCCTGGATGTAGGAAGACAACTAGCAGAGAGCTAAAAAGAACATTAATTTATTACTCTTTTTTGCTTTGGTTTAATATGGGGCAGCTGGTATCTATTTACAGCTAAAATAAATGTGATAACATCTGAAAAAAAGGTAGTAAATTCCTTTAACTGAAAGACCCATCAGCTTTATGCAATATATGTGCTAATGCCCTTCATTCCTTCAGAACAGTTCATTAAAGTTATGTAATAACAATGAAAGTGTACAGGAAAAGTGAAAACCTGCCATGGTTTGCTACAGTATTGAAGCAATTTGCGCTTAGGGTTGGCAAGTTATATTAAAGGGAAAAAAGTTCTCTTTGCACCTTCTATTGTACTTTATAGTAATTACAGTCTTCAAGCACCGCAAACTGTACCAAGCTTTGGGTTGTTTTGTTTCAGCTTGACAGTGTGGGAGATTTTTGTCTAATGTCTTTTATAGTTTGTTTGTACTTCTTTGGTTCAGGGAATTTTTGAAAAGGATTAAAGAAAAACAGCCTCTGGATGACCAATGGGAACTTTAAATTGCATAGCTGCTCTTCTCTGTCCAGTAAAGCCATTAAATGATAAACTATTGATTTTTATAGTACAATTAAGTTGCCAATGATTTCTTAAGAAATCATTCTACATTTTCTGTATTATGTACTCAGCACATTATCTATTGTAGATCAGACCATAGTGTTCTTAGTCTGGAATGAAACCATCTTCATGCTATTCTCAGAATGAAACCATCTCCACGCTAGTCTCAGTAGTGCAGAGGATTTCACCTCTGAAATGAACTGATGGCCTTTATTGGTTTCATTGTGATGTATATGTGTACCATAAAATTTTAACCACTGTAATTTGCTATTACTGGGACGCTCTTAAGGCAGATAGTTTATCATGCCTAAAAAGTTTTAGTAACTTGCATAAACAAGAATAAAAATTGCAATTTCACAAGCAATCTCATGAATCAGGGTTAAAATGGATGTCTATCTGAATTCCCAGAGGAATTTCTTCAGCTCTTCATCACACAGATTGTACAATGAAGGAGAATGCCGTAGAGTATTTCCTCTGAAGTAGCATGAAGTATTAGAAGGCAAGATATTGGTTGCGATGGGTCAAAATGGTCTCTTCTGTTCTGACATTTCCTTGTTCTTTTGTGCTGAGACAGGATAAACAGAGCCTTTATTTGTTCTGATTACTGGGGTGCGTGTGTGTTGCTTTCCACTTTTTATTTTATTTGTACTGACAAGATAGAAAAAGAAGTCAATATATAGTTTGACGTTGCTCATCCAACTTGTCAGGTTTTTGTTTAGGCTTTTGATACTGTTTTTTCATTTATTTGTTGTTCATGTGGTTTGGGCTTAAGGTTTTTCACAGTATGCACCGCATATAAATGCCTCTGTTGTGGTGATATCTCTTAAATTATTATTTTTAAATTAACATTGGGTTTTGCAGAAATACAAGTACTTTCAAATAAAACTCTGCACATTTGGAATAAACCTACAAACCCAAATACAGGTTTTGAGAAATGAAGAGCATCTCTGGTTTTCAATTATTTCCTTTGGGCTGGGGCACTGGATTCCATACAGTGTTCTCCATTTTGGCTTCATGAAATTGTCCTGTGAACAAACGTCTTCACAAAGACAGATTTCATGCAGATTTGTGCCGTAAGTTCCTCTAGTCTAACAACCTCAACTTCCTCTGTCTCTTGTGACCCCCTTAAAACAACAATCCCACTTTTCTTCCATAATATTTTCACATTCCTACATCTTTTGTCACTTACCCTGTATCTCAGTCAGTTGCTGTTTTCCTAAAACTCTTCTTCCCCCAGTTCAGAGCTCCCAGATGCCCTCAGTCCTCTACGTGCTTTTTCTGCTCAGCAGCCAGGAAAGAAAATATGTGCTGTGGTGTGTCCAGTGCAGTAGATGTGCTGAGTGGACAGCCAGTAAGTGTGTAATAGCCTGGCCACTGCCAAAGAAAATGAATAGTGGCTGAATTCTTCCCACCTTTCAACAATGGCAGCATTAATAACATCTGTTCTCCACTCTGCTGTTGATTTTCATAAAACTGGAAGGAACTTCATCTCTTAGGATAGTCCATATGAAGTAAGGATAAAAAACATCACAAATTTTGAGAGGAAGGTTTTGAGATTTTGAGTACTCTCACGGAGTATTTGACTTAATGTCTTACATTCCTATGTGATACAGTATATTCTGGAAGCTGACTGACTATGATTTCTTGTTCTTATCTTTGTCCTGAAATATAAATCAATATTTACTGTGTTATGGCTGAGTAGTTGGTTATCCAAAACCCCAATATGGGTAAGATGAAAGTTGTGTTCCTCTTTCAGATACAGTCAGCTTTATTTTCTGTTGTAAGCAGAGTGGAAAGGACAGGGGCCAAGTTTTAAATAATTTCTTACTAGGTTTGTTTAAACAAGTTAAAACAAATGTTTCTATACAGTTCTAAGAGGGAGTTGATAATATTTTTTTTTTGTCACGAGGAAAGTATGAACAAACCCAAACCTACGGAAATGAACGTGACATACCTTTTAGAAGTCTGTATGCTTGCTTGCAGAGACTTTGTAGTAGACAATGTGACATAAACACATTGCTCCCTTCCAAAACATGAATTCTGTATGACTTTAGCTGATTCCTCTTAAAGAAAAAAAAAACAACATAACTTGAATTACTCTAACTTTCATTTTAAATTAATGAATTAAGTGCGGTGGGTTACCTGTAGAGGAGCAGCCACCCCCGTGGAGGATAGTTTGTGGAGAGGTACATTTATTTACTTCTTGCCAGTATGCTTAGATGAAAGCACATAACAGATTTGAGTTTTCGTAGAGTTTTGGTAGAAATCTGTTAATATAGTTTGTATGCTTACATCATGAGGTGTTATGAGAAAGTCAAACACATGGTAACTGTAGACAAATAGGCTTTAGGGAATTAATTGTTAGAATAGGAAAAGTTTTTCAGTCTGTTCAACTTCTATTGTGTTAGCTCTGGCTCGTATGGAGGCTTGGGACATATCCGGAGTGGTTTTAGAGATGGAGCATCTTCTCAGGTCAGGGGGCTGTGCTACAGAGCAGAAGAGTTTGAGATGCCAATCACTGTATACAGAAATACTGCATTTCATTATCATCTCCTTCCTCTGTGTTTCCAAATTCTTCCCAAGAAGAAATATCCCAAGGAAACAACTGTACCTAGGAAAAATTAAACTGGCATAGTTCAGGAGATAACTGTTCACAGGAGGCCTGCACACCAGCGACATCATTGTGGTGTGAAGCTGTGTTTATTGGCTCAATTCTTCATGAACTGTCATTATGAACCTGGGAAAAGATAATTTTTTACCTTGTCCCTTCCCTGACAGAACTTTTTGTTCTTTTCAGAGCTCACTGCTAAAGATGTAATTTTCTCACTGCTACGGAGTATGCTGCACCTTGATACAATGTCAGCCTAAAGACGGGGAAGATGGGGAGGTTCTCTGCCCCTGGGGAGCTGCTGAGATAAATAGGGTTACTCAGATCCACGGCATGATGGAATTTGGTTTAGCTCAGCAGTGGCAAACATTAGCGCTTGGTGTTCACTTTTGCCACTAATAGAGGTTTGGATTATGAGCAATGAAGGTGAACTGGGCTGCATTAAAAATACAGCACCTGGCATTTTAGCAAACAATCTTTCAGCAACTTGTCTTTTTGGCCACTGCTCAGCACTGATGTGATGGAATACATTGAGGACAAGTCCATGGGGACATCCTTGATGAGATAACTCATTTTCTATATAACAAAATGCAATTGAACTCCTCTAGCTGGATTGTAGTTGTGTATGTGATTTGGCATCTCTAAGGGAAATTAACGATAATGCTCATCAGAAGGGAAGTCGCTGAGTGAGTCAAGAACTATGTAAAGATCTGAGAACTACAGGAGACACTGGAAAGTTTTAGTTGAAGGGGTAGGTTACCGTTTATTTTTAAGGATTGGTCTTCTGACTAATCTTTTTTGGTATTTTTTTTAATGTCGTTGTCCCAAGAAGATGTCTACTCCTAAAATTTATGGATGACAGAACTCTGAATAGAAGCAGCCTGTGAGATAGGAAGAATTGGATGAACTTAGGACCTGGAGTGGTCAAAATCAAATGAAATTCACTGCTATGTGGTGCAAGGTCATGCATTTGGAGACAAATAGGTTGCGAGCTCATGTATGGGAAATGACTGAGGAAGCAAAAGAAGTGCTGAAACTAAAGAGCAGCGTTGGCAAAAGAACAAATGAGTATAAAGCAATCATGAATACAATTAAATTTAGAAACTAGAAGGACATTTTTAGTTGTCAATGAAGTAAATTTCTGGAACAGCTTTTCCATGAGAGATGTCGGGGCAAAAATGATTCTAATGCCTTTTAAGACTAAACTATGTAAAGGGATTGTTATGACGTGGTGGCTTCAACGAGAAGAAGACCATACTCTAAGAGGTTCTTCGTCTTTTATCTTAAAAGTTGTATATGAATGAAGTTTCTTGCATATTTGTCTCTTTGTTTCTTGGGCTGAAGACCCCAAGACCTGATTAGCACCTGATCTTGGATAGATATAAATAAATGGGAAATTATTAAACCATGTGTACATTTTTTTATTAAAGATGCCTGGTAAATTATTTTTACCTAATGGCAAGTCCTTCTTGTTGCTCAAACCTTACATGGAGCTTGCACTGTGAATTCTTTATTTGATACAAGTAAAAGCAACTAGACAACTTTCTTTGCAAAGGCATCCCTTCACACGCAGTGACAAGTTTGTTGGACATCTGTTTGCTCTGAGGAGGAGTTGGATATTTGAAAGTAATTGATTAACACATTCACAGTGGTTCTTGTAGTGTGTGCCACCACTGCAAAATGAGAGTGAAGGAACAAAAAATGCTTTGCATCTGTCAAGGCCAGCATGCCCATGTGCGAAGATCACAGTAGGGAGAACAGGACAAGCCAGTTCAAAATGCTTCTTTGCTCTTTTATCCTTTCAAAACATTCTTTTATGTTTCAGTCCCATGCAAAGAGTCAGATCCTTATTTGTGGCTGCGTGTGGAGGTGACGTACAGGATGTCCTTTATGCCACAAGTACACTGGAGCCATCCAACTTCTGCTGCAATTCCTAGTGAAAACACACCTCTCAGGATGTGTCCACCAGTATCCACAGAGGCTGTGCTGTCAGCTCGGGACCGCAGTGCATTCAGGGTGCACTGGAAGTGTCCCCTTTCCCGGGGCTGTGTAATCTCTGCAAGGAAGGCTGCTCGCCAGCGCCTGGCTGACAAGCTCTAGGGCTGCTTGAAGCCATTAGAATAGTGAATGGCAGCTGGCGCGCAAAGCCAGATCGGGCTCAATGGACGTGAGAAGGGTTTTTCTGGATATAGCTTGAGGTGATTGAGACGAGAATGAGGTCTCTGTCTCCTGTGGCTTCTGTGCAAGATGCTGCAAATCGTGTCAGCATTTTCCCCTAAGGATGAGTAGGAATGCTTTGGGGGAATACTCTGAGGGTCAGTCAACAAAGTCAATTGCCTTTCAGGCTGTATTTTGAATGGTTATGTGGGGCCATTGGCACTGAGCTGAGACGTGAAAGAGATCTCTGTAAAGAGCTACAAAACCAAGAGGCATTTTGTGTTGGCTTTCCCTGCTTCTCCTGCTGTGATGTCTATATGCTGGCACTCCAGCCATGGCAGATGCAAAGCATTTTTGTTTCCTCATTTTCAGTCTGTGGCTGTGATATCCGCTACCTCAGACACTGAGCACGTATTACACACGCTCTCTCAAACCCATTCAGTTCCTTCTCCGAGTAAATATGTTGTACGAATTCTGGTTTGGTTTGGATATCCATTTTTTGTTTGTTTGTTTGTTTATAAAATTATATTCAGGATATCTAGCTTTGCATTCTTTAAATTACTGACAAATAAGCAACTCCACGAATTTATATGCTCCTTTTTTTGCTTCAGTGATGCATGTTGTATGCTTCATGGCTTCAGTCACCTTCCACTGAAACTGTGCATCTGCCCAGAAGAAAGCAGTCTTCTAGTCTGCATTTTAAAATACCATGTTGGATGTTGTGGCTGTGCCAGTCTGGGTCTGATTGTTTCTAGATACAGCTTTTCCAGACTCATCCCTGGTGACATTGCCAGTGAGAAGCTAACAGCGTCTGCAGGACAGGTCACGTTCTCCTTTGGGGCAAGTCCTGAAGCCTAGCTCCAATTCTGCTTCCAGCTTCCCAGCCCCTGGAGTTGTGGATGCCGATCATTCAGTTGTGTTGTCAGAGTGAAGCACTTGCCATGAATAACAAGATCTTGAGGAGACCTTAACAGTACCCTGATAAGGACAGTTACACTTTTATATTTTTCTAAATAAGTCATTAGAAAAACTTAGAGAGGATGGGAGAAAATGACTTAAATATATGAGAGTTGAATATCCTACCAGGAGAAATATTTGCATATTTGTTATGAAGTTCTGTAAAACCCAAGAAGGAAACATTACAATAGTGAGTAATCTAAACCACCATGTGGAATTCTGCAAAGATCTTATTTTTTTGGACACTTTGTCTAGAACAGTAGCATACCTTAGCATCAGCTGCATGCCGGATATATAATTAAGGTTCTTTTCTGTTTAAAATTTCTTTTTTTTTAACTTATAATTCTTCACAATGCATAATTAAGTATTCTTGATGCAGAACAATAATTTGAATAATGCATAATTGGATGACGATTCTTACAATAATGTATTGTAAATGCATGGGTCTGATTCAAAGAAATGTGTTTGGTGTGTGGTAGCAATGTTACTCAAATTTCCATCTAGCCGGTGCCCATGACACAGTAATCCTCATCCTGTGTGGCACTAAAGAAAGCATACTTCAGCAGTTTTGGAAAAGAAGCTAAGGATCTAAGCTGGCAGCAAATGCGAAGTGCTCTCCCCACTCTACCCTTGAAATTGTCAATGCAGGTGAAGTCTGAAAAACTTGAGAAGAAAAGAGCATAATGCCGATATTGCTGCTCCTGCTGCTGCTTTGTATCTGTCCAACAGATCACCCGTCTCCCACCCCTGCAACTGCCCTTGGTGACCCTATCTATGATCCATCACCTCCCAGATGTGCAGGGGGAGGATCCTTCGCCCTCTGCACTCAGGTCCACAGCCAAAAAGTACTCAAAGTAAATGGGAATTTGTGAGGGTCTGACTATATGGTATCTTACTAGCTCCTGATTTGCTCACTGTAGATTTCCCAAATTCTGCTCGCAGCAACACTTAGAAGCTACATCGTTGTTTCAACATACGCCCCCGCTGTTCTCCAAGAGATAGTGCCATAATTATATTCATGGTACATACCTGTTTGTTTTCTAGAGTCTGTAACCACTCATTTGCTTCCTATTTATACATGATAATAATTTTGTTGTCTGTTCTCAAAAAAAATATAACACTCTGTCTTATTTTCTATGTATTGTCTCCATTTTTAAATTTTACATGGCAAGGATAACAGGTAGATGCAGTGACATTTTTTTACTTTTAAAAAAACATACAATTCACCTTTATGGGATTGTTACATCACTTGTTTTCCAGTTGTATGTTGATGATTTGCAGATGCCTCGGTTTTCATGGCAGCTACATCTGACTAGGCATCAGTTCATGAATTATACATTTTATGTAGTGGTGATGTATTAATTTCACACTAGAATCTGTAAAGATGTTATATTTACAGATAAAACATAATTTCTCACACTTCCAGAAATGAACATTAATTCTTTTCACCTCAGAAGGAATCTGAAAGGACTTGTTGCATTTCATAAGAAGAAATATAAATCTGGCACCTATTTGGAAGATGAAGTCTATTAACATACCAGTAAAGTTTTACAATTTTTTTTCATTTGATATAGAACTCTGAAATATGAGGTAATTCTCTACAGAAATATGGGCGGTATTTACTTCAAGAAGCCCTGTCCCAGAGCCCTCCTCTACTTCACACCATCCCTTTAGACTGGGCTCTTTCAGGTGAAAGTAATTGCATAACTGTAAAATATTCTGATATTTTATCATTTGTCTCAAGCTGAGAATGCACTGTAATTCATCTTGTTTGGTGAGAAGTTTAATGAGGGGGATGCATTTCCATAAATATACCGTTACCCTTTTGCTACATCACACTTGTTTTTTTTCCTTTTCATAAACAATGAGCTGAAGTAACAAAAGTGATATACATATTAAATAGCATACCATGGTAACGCATGACACATTTCTGACACTTGAGTCATTCCCTATAAGTCACCAGTCATATAATCTGAGTGTATAAATGAGTGCTGGTCAAATGGCGTCCCCAGTGTTCTGCGTTTTTAAATCCCAGAGACCTTGATTTCCACTTTTAGGCATCTCTGCTCTCCACTGTAATAAGTAACACTGAGCTGCAACCGTTTAGCTGGTGTGGGTAATCAACTATTATCAAGATTGATTTGAAGTTATTTTGGAAAGTAGAAGCTTTGAGTTTGATTTATATTAATTTAGGGGACATAAAATTCCCAATGTGTGCACTCTGAAGTGCTCCCAGAAGTCTGTGAATTCTCACCTTAATTGCAAATCTTAAAATAAAACTAATTTCAGTACAAAATGAAAGTACCCAAATGTTCAGAATGGACGTGTTTGTTCGCTATTTATCACTTTCTCATTTCAATAATCCAGTTAGGAATCAGAACAGTAGCAACACCTTGTGATTTAAGTGATCAGTGACCTCCTGTGAATATCCAGTACAGGATTCCTGAAGTGGACAAGTTGCAATGATCCAGACAAAAGATTGACTTTTTATTTTATTTTCAGTTTTATTTTTTTACAACTGGTGAATATGGTAATTGGGATTGATTTGTCAAAGAGAAGAGTTCATGCTCATGGCCAAAATTATTTGTAAAAATATCACACTTGCAAACAGGTAAATTCATTTCTGTCCTTGCTAGTTGTGATACTCTATTCTAGAAAGCATCCATCATATTTTTTGCTACAACTACAAAAGTGTGCTGCTTTGAATGGTAGATTAAGCCCATTAGACCTTTAGACTTCTTCTTTGGCTAATTTAACCAGCAAATTTCATTATCAAATACACATTGCAGTAATACCTCTTAGAAACTCTTACCTCCCTGTCTCTTGTTGACACATTTATAAGTACATAAAGACCTTTCAGTAAGTCTGAATCTTTTCAGGGAAATGGAATTTACTTAATGTGACCGTTACAGAAGCATAGAGAGCTCTATGTATTAATCAGTTCATTGCTGCTGTTGCTTCAAAAATAATTAATCTGTCAGGTGAATGTTTTCTACTCATGTAATCAAATGCTACCTTTTTTGCTGAGAGGTATCTGTCTCTAATATACACACAGCTATTATTTTGTACTGTTCTTGATAAGGAATTTTTTTTTTTATCATGTACTTGTGGTATATCACTTCTAGATGTTTGCACTTGCCTTTTGGTTTAACGAAACCACACTTCTTAATCTTTCTTTCTCTCAGCAAAAGCTTTATATTAAAAGGGCTGTTCTAGCTCCATTTCTAACAAAGATGCTGCAGCAGAAAGCTATTTCAAGTACGTAACAATTTCCTTGGCCCTGTTAATTTTGGTGTAATAGTATGTGGTTTTCCACACCAGTAAATCTGTCCATAGAGATTTCCGGAAGCACTAGTGGTGATTTTATAGTTAGGGTCTGCACTTGAGTTTAAATGAAGAATTCAGCCTTTACCTTGTACAGAAAATGCAGTAAATCTTTAAGTGTGGTAATTTATCTGAAACCCCATTAAAATAAATTAATTATTATTTTAGGAATTAACATGAAATGAAAATGGATTTTGAATAAAATTTAGTGCCCAGTTTTAGACTTTTTGCCAGACAGAAAGGAACAACACTTTGCACTTCTCAAGCCGCATAAACTTAGTGAATTCTTAATTCTTGGATATATTTGAATTTTTATTTAGGATAAACGATAATTTTCCACATTGTTCCTTGTGCTTGCTGAAGCTGAGAGTGGCTAAGGATATTATTCTGTGCTGTAAAGAAGCTTCATATTTCCTCTTGGCTTCTGACTGTGACTGCTCTTGCTGGCGTTGAAATAGGAGGTGGCCCTGAGCTGGTCTTTTAGAGAGGGAAGGATCTGTATGATGAGTGGTAGCTGGAAGGACAGGTAGTGAAGGCATGGTTGTCCCTTAAAAATGAGGGAAAAAATCCGGTTAAAACCAGTTTTTCTTTTGTATACATGTGATATGGAGGTACTGGAAAAGTGGCATGCAGCTTCTCCAGGGAAGATGTGTACAGCTGAAAAAGAACTCAACAGCCTGTGGATTGAGTAGGTACTAAATACTGGACAGAAGAGATACTTGGTATCACGCTTTGATGTTTCTAATGATGCAGAGATATAGTGATCTACTGGAGGTCTCTGTCACAGTAGTGAAAAGGTACAGTAGTCTCTATGAGAAAAGGTAGTGGCTGAGTGGAGACATGTCAGTGTATAGGTAGGTTAAGGAAATGGAACTTATGTCGATAAGGAGTTCAATTTTCACTTGGGGGGATTCAACAATGTTGTATTTTATAAACCATTCTCTACATGTGTACCTAAGCGTTTGGAAGTAAAAAAATACTTATGTAAAATGAAACAGAGAAAGTAAATTTTTTTACATCAGTAAATTCTCTCTGGTTATGTACTTTCAAAACAACGATGACCCACATCAGATTTAATATTAAAAAATATTTTGTACAGTTCTAATGCTCACTGGCTTTAATTATTCTATCACTATTCTGTGTAAAATAAGTGCTAGGGTTCTCATGTAATTTATATTAATAATACTAATTCTACTAGCATAAATGCATATATTAAAATGATCCATGAGTCCATGTTGGGATGAGTAGGATTTTTCTGGATGAAGTTAAAAAGGGCTGTAGAGTTAATTTCCTTGGAGTCAGGTTATGGAACCAGTCATCATAAAGCTGCTTAAGAAAACTAATTTCTGGATGAGTGATACATAAGTGAAGTACTGAACAGTTTTGAGGAAAATAGTGTCCTGGAAATCTCACTGAAGGTCCAAGATATTTAGAAAAGATAAGCCCTGTGAAAGTACGTTGCTTTGATGGAGGGCAAAGCAATGCTCACATTTTAGATTGACGAATTACGCGTGCATGAATCCAGTTCCCCCAGCTCAGCAATGCTATTGCATACAGTGCACGTGCAATTGTCTCTGGAACTTTCATTCTTCAATGCTTAAAAACACTATCCCTTTGGGTAGTTCTTGCCTCAATACATCTTGACTTTGATACATGACAGCTGGTTTATGTAGCTCAAAATCTGGTTCCAGAGACCTTTTGTCCAAGTGGCTTGGTATGCCAGCCTGTTTTCCCTTCCTGAGTATTTCAGAAGATTTTTTCCCTTTGAGGGGAGAAGGAGGGAGTCTGAAGTAACTGGCAGTTTTGCTGGCTGTGTATTATAGTGATGTTAATCATGTATGATGTGCCAGTCTTCCCTGGCATCAGTTCTGTTTGGTCACCACATTCTCATGGCTGATTGTCGGCACTTAGCCAAACAGATGAACTTTGTGCAATTACTAAAATGAAGAATGCAAATGTTCTGTAAATTCAGGACCCAATCTTGCTTCCATGACTACCAATGGGAAACTTCCACTGAAAGGAATCTAGATGATTGTATATGAAATATTTCCTGTACTCTGGAAATGTTGAGCTTTAATGGGAAGTATCTTTGTAAATCCTGGGGTTTTTTTCTATTAATTTGGTTTTGTGCCAAATGGGTATTTTTGCCACACATAGTCCAAAGAAGTGTGAGGATGTGGAGAAATATTCCAAAACACACTTTCTACCACTTGCATTTACCACGGCTAGGACTTCGTAAGGGCTTGTATTTTGCCATTATTACTCAATGTGTTTTCATCTTTATTTTCAAAAATCTTAAAGTGAGCACAGAAATTAATCAGATCCTGTAACCCATTCATGTGCAGCTACTAAGTTCAGTGAAGGCTCTGTGGCAAAATGGAATCACATGCTGCAGTGTTTAGCCCTACCTTAGATATCAGCAATTCCAGAATGTTCTACCATCTTAAATCGTTGTCTTTAGCAAAGTGCATTCACATTTCTCACTCTTTCTTGCTGTCACCAAAGCATGCACATCTACTGTCCTGTATTTGAGAACAGTATTTTATTTGACATAAATGTATAAAGGATTGTTTCTGTCAGTCAGTGTTTTTGCAGATTGGATTGTGAGCAATGGTTTGCAAAAGAACTTTACAGTTTGTCTCCTAAAATGCTGCTATTCGAGCAATCCAACACAGATTCTCCTTTTATCTTAGGTATGTAATGACTTGTAGATTGCTTTATGAACCATCTTCCTGGCTGCTCCATTGCCTCCCAACTGATCCTCAAGGTGTTCCAGTCCTTTCTCCCTGAAAGATGAAAAGCTGAACTGAGTGCCAGCGGGTCTAGCAGCAAGTCGTATCACATCATGCCAGGAACAGGGCAATTCTCATAGCAAAGATATTTGTGGTTCGCATCTTGAATAATTGACACATGGTACAGCCACAGAGTTGTGGGGTCTACCTGTCTGTCATGGAGAAGAAGAGTAGAGCAGCTGACACCTCTAGGGCTTTATTCAAACTGTCCACATACGCTGACAGGTAACTGTGACATATGCTTTGTTGCTGTCTAAATTCAAGCTTACCTCTACAATCATAATGCTAAAAAATACGTATTTTACATTCAGATTCTGGATGCCAGTTCTCTGATCCAGCGTGGGGAATGTGAGGTGAAGATCAAGAAGAGTTTGACTTTTGTTTACTATCACTTCTACAGGAGAAAATGATTTATTTAGATGTCATAAGATCAAATTCTGCATCCACAGATAATTTACCCATATCTTTAGAGATGAAATATGGAAGCGAACTACATGTCCTCTTTGCTCTACTAGAAATTGATGAAATAAAATTACAAAATAGCCCTCATCACCAGCAGAGAAATTATTTATAACTGTTTAGGCTGAGAGCAGAGTTGTGATTGGATGATAAAGAATACAAATTTTGCTTTCAGGCACCAAGGTTAATATTAATTCATTAAGGTTGCATATTTTTACCGAAATTTGGGAGTTTTGACACTGCTAAAGGTTTAAATAGCTTTTTACTCATTACTACTGTAATTTTAATATTTTTTATTAATTGAACTGCTAAATGCAATGGTATTAATTCCTCATGATACCTGCTCTGCAGAAACTGAAATTAAAGTTAACATCAGAAAAGTGTTAGCAGGTTTAATTCTTACTAAAGTGCCAGCCATGGAAATAGGGATGGACGAGGGTGTAATAAGAGGGTACGACGCTGAAACTAAAGGACAGTTACACAAGACGACATTCCTAGCTGCTGCGTGGAAACAGACGGTTCTGGCCAAAGACATACAAAAAGAACATAAAGTTATTCCTCGCAGAGCCCAGACCAGGGTGCAGGGAGCCAGCCTGCCACCCAGAGACCTCAGGGCTGTTCCAACACGCAACTGCCAGCACTCTCAAGCAGTTAAGAAAACCCTAACCCTAACCCTGACCCTGTTCCTATTTCCCTCTAGTCCATATTTTGTGATTACAACAGGGACAATAATCTTTCTAATTTTTCTCTAATTTAGTAACTGAGGTGGCCTTCCAGGGAACTTGCCGTGCCTTTTGGTAGCTATAATCAGGAGATACCGCAGCAGGATAGGCTGCACCCAATTCAAAGTTCTAGTACTGCATTTTTCATAATAATAATTTTTGTGGGTATTAATGACAATGAATTTATGTGAATTTAACAAGCAACTGCTTGTTAGTATTGCAGTATTGAACCCAAAGTGCTTTACGAAAGAGACTGAACATTCTCTTTTACGGTTTACTGGTGGGCCAAGGGGGCGAGGAAGGTTAAAAAAAGTGTATTGTAAGGCTG
This sequence comes from Psophia crepitans, assembly GCA_013399095.1. Lineage (NCBI taxonomy): Eukaryota > Metazoa > Chordata > Aves > Gruiformes > Psophiidae > Psophia > Psophia crepitans. Next base: position 401,250 of record VWZZ01003022.1, read on the forward strand.
TATTTTGTTTATAAAATATATTCAAACCAGTTTGCCCTGCTTGGAGACTTTGGTATCTCCTGTCAGTGTTAGGTCTTAGAAATGAAGTGTGCACTGAAATCAGCAGCTCTTACCTGCCGCTGTGGTGCATTTGCAAATCCTGCTTGAGTCACTGTGAGCTGCACCTGCACACAGCAACAGAAGAAGGGTTTGTCTAGCTGCAATAAAAGGAACAGCTTGTTTCATAGCATAAATAAGGATTGTGTGGTTTCATTACCTGCACATCACGATTCAGAGTTTGTAATGTCATACATATGGGCATTTGTTTAGTTATAAGTTATAACCATGGCCTTCAGCTATGTTAGTAGAGGGAACATCCTGTATATCTTTGTTTAGAAGGCACTGCTTTGATTGCATTTAATTGCTTTCCCCTGCAGCTTTGCTTAAAGGTGTGTGTGACAAAGGAGCAAATATTGTACTAAACAAGAGCAGCTAATGAATGAAGGCAAAGTCTATTATAAACTGTGCTGGAAGTAAGGAGCTACTAAATTGAGATGGCTACTAATCAAGGCTATTTCTGTGCATAGCATTGTAGTCTGTAAATCAGATACACTTACCCCAAATCTGCCTGTGCCACTTTATTTATGAGTCAGCTCTAATTTCAAGTGGTCATGGACTGTAATAAATACTTCAGCAACACGGCCCTGTTTCTTTATACCAATTGTCTTGGTTTTGGCTGGGATAGAGTTAATTTTCTTTCTAGAAGCTGGGATAGCGCTGTGTTTTGGATTTAGTATGAGGATAACATTGATAACACACTGATGTTTTGAGCTGTTGCTGGGTAGTTGTAGGGCTTACACCAAGTCAAGGACTTTTCAGCTTCCCAGGCCCTGCCAGGGGCACAAGAAGCCAGGAGAGCACAGCCAGGAGAGCTGGCCCAGGCTGGCCACAGGGATATTCCCCACCACAGAATGTCATGCTCAGTACAGATCTGGGGAAACTAACTGGGAGGTGGAACTGCTGCTTGGAAATAGACCGAGCAAAGTTGGGAGTTTTTTGTTTGTTTAGGGTTTTTTCATAGAATCATTTTGTTGGGTTTTTTTTTGTGGTTCCCCCCCCCCCCCACAAGTGGTCAGAAATTGCACTTGTGCATCACTTATTTTATTATAAACTAGTTGTTGTTATAATTATTATTGTTATTATTGTTGTTATTCATCCTCTTCTTGTTATTTTTCTTATTATTATTTTCCTTTGTTACCCTATTAAACTGTCTATATTAACCCACAAGGTTTTTTTCCATCCCACTGCAAGGGCTGAGGTGAGTGAGCAGCTCTATGACGCTTTCTTACCGGCTGGGGTTAAACCATGACACCAGTGCAAGACTGAAATCAGAAAGGAAATCAAATGTGGAAAGGGAGAGGTGGCTCTAGGCCAAATTTGCACTGTTTTTTATTGAGAAAGCTTGATACTTACAAGATTTGCAATGAGTCAGAGAGATTTCAAAACTGCTCTGGCTGGCATTGAGGATTCCTGAAACTTCCATTAGATTTTCACAAGGAGTCTTTTCCTCCTTGTGTCTAGCAAGCCCTTAGCCATCATCCAGTGCTAGAACCTGAAAGGAAAATAAGAAAGGGCTAAGCAATAGATCTGTTATTTCCTTTGCTAGCCAAAAGAAGTTTCTTGCAATGAAAACAGGTTTCAGAGGTCTGTAAGTCACCACAACAGTATAAAAGATACAGGCTACCTTCTTCCAGAGCTAAAAGATGCATAACTTTGTTAGCACAGAGCTCTACCTAAGCTAACTGGAGCGAGAATGTGCTGTAACATTGCTACGGGGTACGGATGCTGGGCAAAATAGTCTGGGAATGGCAATAAGAAGTAATTTTCTATGAAGTCAGTCCTAGGATCCAAATTTCCAGTATCTTCAAGTACTCAGTTTACCCGCAGCATGAGTATTTTGTGACCTATTTGATGCATATCTACAAAATTCAAGCATACTTCCGCACCTCATAGATGAACTTGTTCATATTCTCTTCCCCACCTGCTGTAAACCTATTTAAACCTTCACAGCTCGTAAGTGTAAGTGCTCTCTCACTGCAACAGAAAAAGCTTTGCTCTCCGCTTATATCAATGTGTAGTTGGGACTAGTGAATATTGATTGGTGGGTCAAAGGTTTTGTGAACACAAACTTGCCCTCTTAATAGGCATCTATCAATACAGTTTAATTCCCCAGTTCTTACAAAAGCAAAATGCGTACAAAGCATATACAAGTTAACTAAACAGGAGTTAACGTTTCTCTTCCGCAGCCAATGTACCATTAATAAATCTCTCATTTTTCTGACAGAGCTACACAAACCTTGACTGTTTCCATTATTGACTTAATTGCTTTTCACTTACAGGTACACGGCCTTTTCCTCTTGAAGGCTAATGCACATTTCCTTGACAGGTAGAATAACCAGAAAGGTTTGAAAAATGATGGAATAGCCAATGCAAAGTGAAATGTGAAACCAAGGTAATACAGGAGAAGGACAAACCTTGGAAAGATCCAGAATTCTGGTTCAATGTCCTTTAGGCCAGGGTGAGCTGCTTACAAATGTGTATAGTGGCTAGCACAGCACAGCTCTGCTTGAATGTAGCCTGTAAATATTACCAGGGCCTCAGAATTTAGTAGTGATGGGCAATAATAATAACAACAATAATTACAATAACAACAGAAGCAGCAATAATAATAACAATAACAACAACAATAATAATATACAGAGTAGGAAACTTAATTAAAGATTTAGTAAGCTACAAAACTTGCCGTGCTTGACTTTCTTTTACCTTCTGTAAAAAAAAGTACTGCCTTGTACCTTTGGAATTCATCTATGAGGTGTGCTAGTGTCTGTGGGTATGCGTGGATGTGACTGCACAAAATCAGTCTGAGGGCCCCTGTGGAGCTTGTGAGCTTGAAATTATTTTGTTGGAATGCTATAAAATTAAAATTTGCCATCGGACTTCCTTCTTTGACTCTCTTGAATATACCATGGCAATGGCTCTATGGTAACATTATAGCCACAGTGAGAACAATTATGGAATTGGCAAGCAACGTTAAACATGAAAAACTGCATTTGAAGAAGGGTACAAAATTCAAAACTGGCTATTAAGAGGTATGGTTTGAATTTTGGGTTGGTCCTTATCTTAAGGGCTGATTTCAATTATTTATTGCAGAAAATCTCTTCTGCTACCTGTTTTTCTTGTAGAATTGCTGCCTTTGTTTTCTAGACTTTCAGCATCATTGAATACTCTTTCTCATACAGTCATGAGAATGCATGACAGTGGATACAGTCATAAGAGATTCATGACACTGATTAGGGCAGGTGGTATCTAAATTAACAGATAATTTTCTGTTTAACTCAGTAGCCTAGTATGTGCAATCCATATTGCTGGAGTGAACATACAGATGTCAGAACCCTTGTTTCTCCCATCGGTGAGTGCAGTTCTAGGGCAGATGAACAGGTCAGCAAGAGGGAACTGTGGGCCCTGACAAAGTCATCACCATTGCTGTGAAAAGCATCTATGGAAATAGGACAATTGCCAACTGGTTTTAATAACGAAATTCTTACTCCAACAGAACTCAAAATTATTTGAGAGGATTCCCATTGCAGACCTGCAGCAGGTGCAATGTTTAGAGCTTATAACATCATTACCTTATCCCAGCTGGGCTTCTTAATTTGGATTGTAAACTGCTATTGTCTAAAATTTGAATGTAAAAAGACTCAAACGGGCAAGGCCACGCAAAAACCGGATTCTAAGAGACATAATTGTACTTACTAAGTAAATTTTGATTTATGTTTTCTAAATTTTGGAAGAACAGTAACTGACTCTGCAGCCCAACGTGGCAGTTGTGTAGAATTGTAAAGGAAGAAGTGCGTTCACAGCTTCTGTTGGTTAGCAGAACTGACAGCTGAGACAAAGGAATAGATTCCTAAACTGAGAAAGCAGCCCTCCTGTATCTTGGTTTTGATGTGTGGTAGCTAAATTATAAATTTCACAAAGCAACTGTTTTTCTTCTCTAAATCAAGTTTACAATTCCTTAAAAAAATAGGTAGGTAAGCAGCAGTACATAGTGTATCTGAGAATATTCTTCTAGATCAGTGTGTGTCTGGGAAAAATAAAAGCTTGCTGATGAGGATGCACTTCAGAATTGTTGTGGGAGCTTATCAACTACAGACATGCTGAGTGGAGAGACAACAGCTGTGGGTTTTTTAATCAGTTTCTTGTACTGTATCCACACATAATACAATACTAAGTTCCAATCTGAAGAGTATCTTCAGCAGCATTGGGACTATTTGTAAGCACTTGCAAAGCATTTCTTTGGTTAGCAAGGCTCATTATTTAAGCCATTCTGGTTTTGATGCTGTGTGTCTTTTATTTTACCCCTTTTTTCTGTCATTTCTTTTGCATGTATTTTCTGCACTTTCTTAGACTAACATGCTTCCTTTTTCCATGCTAAATATGATCTATAAAAGAGGTAGTAAGGCATTCACATCTGGAGAGTGTGCCTGATCCATCAGTTATTCCATCATTATTAGTGCTTTTGTGAACATAGAATAAACATGTTGTAAGAAATCATCACTTAGTCTTACCACTATATTCAGAAAAGTATCTGAATATTCCTTTAGCTGGAGTACAATTTCTCCAGCTGATAAATTTGGCTCTAAAACAACATCACAACTTACAACACGGTAGGCAAAACAGCTTTTTGTACAACTTCATTCTAGTGGAAAGCTTGATCTGGACACAATAGACTTTCAGAATTGGCGTGATTGTTCAAAACTTTCACAAGAAAAGTGAACAGGCAGATGTTTAGATCAGCATATGGGAATGATAGAAAAGAGAATTGCTATGCAGCAAGTACTGAGCATCAGTTCTCCATCAGCTGAGCATTGTGTTAACCTGATAGCTTAAACAAACATGGCAGTTCAAAAGCAAATTGTGATACTCATGATAAGGTCTAGGTCACAGATCCAGCTCTGCCATATATAATAGTACAAATAGGATAGGGCCTAAATGATGCATCCTTGTTTAACCTTTCTTGTCAGAGGGAGAAGGTGAGACATATTTTCTGCTGTGCATTGTATTTGATTGCTACAGGTATCTTAAAGCTGATTGACACTTTCTTGCATGGTCGTAGAAGTGCAGCTGAGCTTTCCATTTTAGATTAATTAAAATTTTAACACTTCTTCATTTGCTGAGCTGCAAAATACACGTAAAATGTTTTGTGATTTTCTTAGAGCTACCCTGCAGTCCAGAACTTTCCTCCTTGCCAGATGGAATGACAAACAATTGGAGAGAATCTGAGAAAGATACTGGCTAGTGAAAGCCAGTGGTGAGATTGCTCTCTGTGAGGTTTCTCTCCTTTCATCTCTAGATGATGTAGCTATCTTTGAAATATTGTGGAGTGATATCTGCATCCCAAATCTGACAAAAAAAAAAAAAAAAAAAGGATGGTGCAATCATTTAGGCAGAAACCAGAACCTAGCAGCTCACACTCTGTGTTACAAGAAATTATGTCATTTACCATCTTGCATTGATGCTACTGCGTTGCTAATTTGGCTATAACTGGTAGCTCAACCAAGTCTCCTCAAAAGTCAGTCCAACACATTTCTAGTGGTGGTTGTGCTTTTGCTAAACAAATACTGAAAGTGTGGAACCCTTATGCCTTGGCAATCTGTGATCAGCACATTTTTTTCCCTGGTTATGATCAGCATTGTCATGTTCTGTCTTGGTCCATAAACCCCTTGAGCCCATCGTAAAACAAGCACATATGGTGCTTGTCAGCATTTGCCTGCCATTCATCAGCCTTGGCGTTCCACCACTGACCCTTCATCTGACATAACTGATTTGGACTTCATGGTGAATCTTCCTGGAAGCCAACTTGTCCGTAATTGAATCTGGGTCAGCCAGCACAATCTGATAAGTGCTCTGAGCAGAAGCTAAATTGCAGTATGATAGCCACTCACCCTGTTTTGGTGTTTCCCGCGTAGAAAGTCAACAGTTTGCTTGCAATCCCACACATGTCCTATCTGGTCTACCATACCTTCCGGAGAGGGCTTCCGCAGAAGAGAGAGCAATAATTGGCTCATACACAGCTTTTCACATTTGGCCTTTCCATTTTGTTTTTCCACATTAATCTGAAAAGCCACTTAGCTGCTATGGTACAACATCTAGGAGGCTGTTTGTGGACTAGTTTTGTACTATATGGTTGACCATCTGTCAGTCAGAAGCATATATTGATTCAGAATAGAATAGTGCTCAGTGCTGTACCTGCCAGTCTCTCATAAACAAAATTGTAGATGCATGCAAGAGAACTTGAACTTTGTTCTTGAGACATGGCTCTGGTGATTTTTAATTTCATGCCTGATACATAGGGTAAAAAGTGAACTGTTTTGGCTGAAAATCACTTTTTCTATGTCTGCTCTCCATGTGAGCTCAAAAAGTGTTGTTCAATCTCCCACGTGCATTTACATCTCCCAATCTAAGACTGGCAGAATTGGGGAATATACGGAGAGTGTTGGTTGACATTGGGTCAGCTTGCTATGTGATTCTAGCAACAAACTAGCCCTTCTGCTTGCTTCAGACATTTCCATCCATGCAGTATAAAACAATGGTAACCAGGAAAGGAGGTGGACTTGAAATAAAACTCAAATGGAGAGCAGATGACGGAGCGTTTGTAAGACAGAATGCAATCAATCGTCTTGTGTGATGAAAAGTGCATGCTGTGCCGACTACCATTAAACTAGTACATACATGCATGCGTACTATATATATGTATGCATGTGTATATGTGTGGATGTATATAGTAATAGAAGGAGAAAGATAAAGTGGAGCTTGCAAGTGAGTAAACAGATGGATGCATGGATTTCAGACTGGGTTTTCGGAAAACTCATAGCATGCATGTTAACTGAGAACTGGGAAAATCAAGATGGTGAGATCTTGGATGGTACAGACAAGATTCTGCTGTCCTGATAAAAATTTCCTTCTGTCCAGTATTACTGTGCCCCTGCATACATAATCTTATTTATAAAAATTGTGATTTTTTCCCCCCTGAGTAGTTCTCTATTCTCTTCCCTCTTTGGCATTTGGCAGAATTGGTGCACTAATACTTCCCATAATTGCACTGTATCCTCATGGATTCAGAAGCTGCATATGCATTAAACTGCCATCTGTGTCCCTGAAGGCTGTCTGTTTTGGTCAAACCGCCTTGTTCTGCAAAGCCACCTTTAGCAGGATCGTGTTCCTCGGCCAAGTGCCTTTGCCATTAGCAGGTTAAACCTACAAAAGATCACAAAGCTGTTTTCCTCAGCCAGCTGAGTTTCACTCACCCGTGCTCCACTGAGTCCGTAGGTAGTGACTTCCCTGCTCATAGCGCTGCTCGTTGCTCTGGGCAGCTGGCGGTGGTGGTACAGTGCTGTTTGGCTGTTTGCAAGTAGCTGCAAACATTGGATAGGAGTTAAAAGTAGCAACAGTGATCAACTCTAAAACTTCCATTTACTGTCATTAAGAAGTAGCTATGGGAACTTTTTGCTACAGTGACTTTGTCTGGTTGATAGACAATACCTGGGCATCTCATTTCTTCCATTTTAGGGGTGATTTGCAGAGTCCAACACAGGACTGCTGAGTCATTAAAAAGTCATTGAGAAGGTGTCCTAGTTTTGCATCAGCAGCTGCCTTTCAGGCTGCACACGTTCAAGCTTGTCACTCTAGCTTCTAGTGCTATTACTGATTGCTCCCTGTATCGTTTCTCCCTGTAGTTTGTGATTCACTCTTTAGTTACAGAAGAGATTTTATTAAAGGCTGTTTTTCTTGCTGAGGAGTTTTTATTAAAGGTTGTTTTTCTTGCCCCCTCTAAAGGAAAGTCTTTCCAAAGACAGAATTGTCCCTTTCCCAATAACTGTGTTGGCACATATGAATTGTGTAATGCTGAACTGATAGATGAGCTGTCATCAGGGTACAAACCTGTGACTGTTAGAACAAAGGTTGGCAAATTCAAATGGGAAATAAAGTGCAAATTTTTTAACAGCAAGGGAAATTAATAATTGAAACAACTCACCTATGGATCCGGTCAGGAACAGATGTCTTCCTGAAAGACGTGCCTCAGTTCAACAAGAAGTTATTGAGCTCCATGCAGGAACCAACTGGTGAAATTCTCTGGGCTACATTTGGCAGAAGTCCAGAGCAGAGGATCCAGTGGTACCTGCTGAATCACTAAAGCAAAACCAAACTGCCTTGGAAGGAACAGCAAACAGCTTTCCTCTCTGTAGATCAGACATCAAAGCAGGGAAATGTAGCATTTGACAAGTGTGCTGTATATGGTAATTAAATTGCTTCTATGCTCATTTACAACCTTCTCTTTCCTCCTCTCACCTGCATTTTTCATCCTATATTTTACCACTTTTTTTCCTCTGCTCTTCTATCACTTTCTACTCCAAAGGATCCGAAGCGTAGCTGAACTTTTGAACCACACATGGAGTTTATCTTTAATCACCAATACACACTATAGTATTCCACCACAGGACAATTTTAGAGCAGGCACCCCAAAATTGTGATGTAAGGAAGGAATGGACAAGTTTTAGGATTAAAATTGTTAAAAAATGTCTCAGAAAAAGAAATTATGGCAACAAATCTTAATGACCTAGCTCACTGGTGGCAGCCAAGGGCATGTGCTAGCAGTTGCAGCATATGTATCAGAGGAAGGTGATCTGATTTTGAAATGCTGGCAGCAGTCCAGCTGAGTTTCAACTCACCAGTGGAGTCCTCTCCTGCAGGGAATGGGAACTGTTTGCTTCTGCTCGAGCCTGGGCTTCTACTGACCAAAAGGCAGCCATTCAGCCTGCACGAGTGTAGACTAATACAGGCTCTCAAGCAGCATGATCTCACTTAGGTTTTGCTACCTTTGTGCTAACATGCCTGACCATTAGGACTTCCTTACTAGAGGTCATGGGTATGTGAACACAACTATATTGCTTGCTCTTAGATGCATCATCATCGGCTGCCAAAATCTTGGATGAACTTTCGGAAAGTGTAGTATTTACCTGACATTTTTGGGTGTATGTAAGCACTGTCCCAGTGAGAGCGTGGGATACTGTGTATGTGCCCTTTGAAAGTGTAAAGAACGTGCAGTGAATCAATGAGATTAAGTTGCTATAAGTTGGTATATGTGTGATACCCAGTGTACATGGACTACGGACATATGTGGGAACACTCAGCTGGAAAATGAGCTCATTTTCTTGTGTGAACTGACCAACAAACTTGGGGATCTCTGCAGAGTGTTGTGCTATAAGCTTTCACTCTGTAGTTTTTTTTTCTGTTGATTTGTATCCATTCTTCTGTTGTGTCACATAACAAACGAGGCTGTAAGCTTTTCACAGTGGGTACTATCTTTCTGTTCTGCCTTTCTAGTGTCAAGGACTTGTAGTGCCTCACTGTGACTCCTAAGTGTTAGGATGATAATTTTAGTAACATTTTGGACCTGAAATTTACCCATCTGAAAATTGTTTCTCAGCATTTAATTGTTTAACTAAATATCAGCAACAAAATTCTTGTTTTGATTGTTAAACCGGTGGCAAATTTGGCTCATTGTATTTCTCACTGAAGTTTTTTATGATACTGGGGCAACACAGGAAGTTCCTCTTCAGCTATTACATGACAGCCTTGAAGAGTTTCAGAGAAATTATTTCTAAACTTTATTTTTATTATACACAGTATATTCTGGAGGAGAACGTCATATCCTATGAACTTTCAAGGTATATAAGGGATGCGTGGTTACTAAATCTCCATCCAAGGTGAAGTTTCCTCTACATTGAACTTTCAGCAGACATTGTCAACTACTTAATGGCCTCAAGAGACCATTGATGCTTGAGTAAAGCATCCAGCATAGTGGTAATGTATAGTGTGTTTGGTTTTTGTCTGAACTTTTCACTTAAATTATACATTAACCTGTAATGAAAGCTCAACATAATTTATTAGTTCTGTTTTTCTAGGTGTAGCAAGGGGCTTATATGATGGTCATTCCATTTAGATGAACAAAAGGAAGAGGATTTTTTTGTCACTCACATGGCTGCAGACTCGGGTAATAGAGTGGAGTGCTGAATTCCCACCATCAGCTGTAGTAATGTTGCACACAAGTTGACATCACAGAACTGGACTTTTAGTACGAGTAAATGGTAAACACTTGAGGTAAGATGTGAAATTATAAAAAATCCTCAGCATTTCTGCACACATATGGAGAACAGGCATGGCTTTGGGCCCTAAACAAGACTTAGAAACAATTTTGGTAGGATTTTTTGGGAAGAAGGAATATTCAAAGGAAATTTGGCTATTCTGGCTTACCTGTGAACAAATGACAAACCGTAATAAAACAGATACACTGCTTAGGAGAAAAGCTGGCCATGCTTGCGTGTCCTGATTAGGAATTCCTCTTGGTCCCTGTGGTGTAGTCAAGTTAGGTAGGTTTTCCACATTATTGCAGGCCTCCTTCATTTCTTCCAGTCACTCAAGAGACTTCAGGCTGTCCAGTTATAAACCTCACTGCTCTGTTTTTCTATATTTCATCATTACATCTTTTTACTGTTTATGGCAATCACAGCACCATAGAATAGAGTAGAATAGAATAGAATAGAATAGAATCATTAAGGTTGGAAGAGACCTCAAGGATCATCCAGTCCAACCATTCCCCCCCCCCATTAACCACTAAACCATGTCCTTCAGTACCGCGTCTAACCTTTCCTTAGATGTCATCTCGTTGTACAGCCCTTGTTCCTATGGCATGGGGATGTGCATAGCTCCAAAATTGGAATGGCCATTGCTGTCAGTTAGTCTGAACAATAACAAGAGCCTACTGTCGTTGAGTCTGTCTATCTCCATATCCCTCCCATGCTGTCCCACTTACTACACCTGATTTCCCACATCAAGACATCAGGTAAATATTCCTTAGCCGTTCTAAGAGGGACTGTGGTATGCTTGTGTGGTACCCATGACTTTTAGGTATATACTGTCATGATGCTCCATTGTAGGGACCGACAGGTCATTTCTGCAGTGTTCCTATGTGTGTGCCCAGTAAAATGTAACCTCCCCAGTCACAGAGCTATTATTGACACCACTCCAGTACTGCTGATGTCTGCCAGCTCATAGGTGCGTCCTCTTCATGTGGCAGCAATAAACTGAGTGAAGTGAGAAGCAAAAATTCTTTTGGAAATGTCAGCAGAGCGACCACATAATAGTGATGTCTAAAAAATGCATTCGTAAGTTTTTCAGAGTTTGGATTTAAATGTGTATTCAAAGGTTCTGTTGTATGGCACTTGGTCTCTTGGAACTTTAATTCCCATGTGTTTATTTAAAGTCCTGAAAAAGAATAAACTTTGTTCTGTATGTCAGCAGAGAAGGCCATTCAGCTATAGGAAAAAGGGTAGCAAGCTGGAGTTCTGCATAGTACTCCCTCAGCTCCATTAAATCAATTACAGTAACAGCAAGTCCTACCTTTAATCTTCTAAATGTGGTCATCATTCTGTTACTTTGACCAGACAGGATAAATCAAAAGAAGGGCTATACTTGCATGCTGGGAAGACCTTGAAAAATCTTGAAGTTAAGAAGAAGTATGGGATTTTTTCAACCTGAGTCTTCAGCTGCACAAAGAATCAGAATAATTGTCTAGATCTTAGCCTTACACATGTCAATGTTGACTATACTTCTCACAGTTTTTATGTGGGAAAGACTATCTTTCCTTCAGAAAGACCAAGACTGCATAAGTAGAGATTTTTTTGGATGAAAAAGGATTACGGGAATATTTTGATTTTGCTTAGTAGTGATGGACAGAACTCAGCATGAACTGCTGTAAACTAGCCAAGAAGCCATTTTTCTGTTCTGATTTACTGAAAAATTTGCCTGATTTCTCCTTACCTCATCACTTACCTTTCACCTGTGTAATTCCATCTATACAGGTCTTCAGTAAAATACTGGACCATATTATAACACAACTGCGAGGAATAGTTTAACTAATAGCTTGCTAAGCGTGGCTTTGCACGTTGAGACTTTTGTGAAAGTAAGGCTGTCTGTCAGTAGAGCTCTGATTCTTGTCGGGTTCACCTCCGGTCAGCTGGCCAGTTGTTAAACACAATTTTGTCTGCCTACATTAAAGTCTAAGTTATAACAAATGTTGTTCTTCAGGGATAAGTTCTTTTTCCATAATACCTGAGAGTACCTGGTAATAATGGGAAGCTCTGTCTGTCTGACTCTTAATGCTCTACAACATAGTCTGTCTTGCCTGTATGCTAACAATGTACACGATGGAAATGTCAGCACTTACCAGCTGCTCCACAAGAGCTGCAGCAAAGTTAGTCCTAGTCATGATTCAGCAAAGTTGTGTTGGTACCTAACTCTGACACAGGAATGGATCTGTAAGAGTCATTAGGCTGGAGGTGTAGCTTAGTGAGGGTAAGTGCTCGCGAAAGGAGCTGTTCTTGGTGTGAATGAGCCAGAGTCCTATGATTTGGCCAATGGCCAGCACCTAGAAAACAGGGAGCCAGAGGAGTTTGCCCAAACATCTGTTTCCAGTGTGTTTATCTGACTCTGGTATTATCAACCCTTCACATTGTCAAGTGAAAAAATGCATAAAATAATTGGATTATATATTGAGACTTTTGAGAGAGTCGCTTATTGACCTTCTTCTACTCCAGTGAACTTAGCTGTGAAAAATTGGGTAAGAAGCAGGACCTTGCTGAAAGCAAGATATTACATCTGAGCAGTGCACTCTTGGATAAACAGAAATTACTGAGTAAATAACAAAATGTGAAGAAATAAGATCCAAATTGAAGTGTGGAAATTGTGGACTGTAGAAGTGATTGCTTTTATAAATAATTTTAAATGCGTATTTGCTCTCTGAGTTTCACTATAAATTGTAATGAAGTGCCTCTAGGTTCAGATGTGAATAGGGCCAAATCTTGGAGCTGTTATTTGGGCAAAAAAAAAAACCCTCAGAAAAATCAATCTTCCAATGGAAAATAACTGTGTTTTGACTCACTAAAGATAGCAGGATTGGGTCTGAAAATCACAGTATTCCACTGTCCATTTATTGTGCTAAGCATTTGCTATAACCTTTTGGACCTTCCTTGTCATTCACGCTTGACATAAACTAAAACTACACAAAAAATAGTGGATTCTAAAAATCCCATGCATTCTGCCTGTAATTATCCTGGAGGCATGGTGTGACCTGCTGATTCAATTCTTATTGAGATGAATATGAGCTGTTAGTCGACCAAGGTTCAGTGAATACATTAAATCTTGAGGCCCCAATCAATTACCCGTTTCCTCATGGCAGTGTCTAGGATGTCTGGAAAATAAGAAGTATCAGAGTGATTAGAAGAGACCTCCTTGGATGAAAAAAGTCTCTGAAAAGTTGAATATCAATTTTTGATTCACTTTTCCTGTTGATTTACTAAGTTTGACTTCTGTTTTTCGCTAGAACAGAGACACAAGAGAAAGCAGAGTGCTTCACTTTCTGTTTTCCGTTAAGCCAGTGTGCTACGCAGGGGCTGGCTGAGATGTGACACTTCGATACAGCCTGCTGTGGCCGCTGTCTGGGGTTACTAACAGCAGCCTTGTCCAAATAGGAGCTGAGCACCGTTGTTTCCTGCCAGAGTTCACTTTGCAAGTGGGCTCAGGATGAGGGTAAGGAAGCTGTCACTTCCCAGCGAGCAGCTTCAGAAGAGAGACAGAGAAGGAAGAGCTGTCACTTCGAACAAAATTTTAAAGGCAATGCTCTTACCCTTCCCCGGGAATTGGTCAAGTGGCTCTTGTGCTATTTCCTTTCTCAGGTGTCTGACTCAATGGTAGAAAGGCTTTTTGTAATATCTAAAGGTGTTGTTTCCACTGTGTACACTCCAGTGACCACCATGATTGATGCTATTAGGGAGCAGAGGGCACACAGTGACATGTGAATGATAGTATACTCCTTCTCATCTTGTTGCAGTCATTTCACTCATTTTTTCACATCAACTTCTTCCCTTGTAGTTTTCTGTATATGTACAGTACATGCAGTCTTCCTCACTCGCAACCACTGTTCCTTCTTGCTTAGCGGGAGGCATTCCGCTAATGAAACAATCAGGGAACCCTGTAGAGACAACAAAGGCTGAAACTTGCCTCATCTGCTGAGCCTGTTAAACTCTGAATGTCCCATTTTGCTAAATCTGTATGGCTGTGCTGGAAGAGCAAGGGACTATTCCCATCCAAGGGACCTACTCACCTCCTGGCAAGGGCTATAGTAGGCAGATATTGGGAAACTTCTATTACTAATGGGAAAGCCAGCCTGCAAAGGCATGTGGAGGTAGACAAGTTTCTAATAAGAGTCGTGGTTTTTGTTTGTGAGTTCATGTGTGTTGTTACCCAGAGTGGGTAATTATACGTAATTTTTTTTTGCAAATCACTAATTCTTTCTTCCACAAGTACCATGTCCCTTTTATTTTGTGATCTCACTAAACTTAGTGAATTCCTATCTTGTAGATTTTTAAGTCATAGAAGTCTATTGTGAAGACCATAGCATTTTAACAGGACAAGCATCTAGGCTGGGATCACTTGGCAAAATTGGGAACAAAACTTGTCTTCTGACTTTCAGCCTGATGCTCCATCCGTCACTGCCTCTGAAAGACCAGTGAGCTGGATAGATGAGACCTGAATTCATGCTTCTCAGGCCCATACCTCAGTGCACCTTCCCCTAATCTAAAGGGAATTTTGATAAACAGTCAAATAGTTCTTTTCTGCTTTTATGGGAAAAATAATCAGCATCTACTTTATGCAATAAGGTAGGAGAAGCTACTGTCACGCACAGGCTTTCATTAGAAATATTTACATTTTGAAAGTGATTGCTTGTTCAGTTTTCAGAGTGTAATTTACAAAGATGCAACTAAACCGCCTTTCTCCTGGAAAACATTTTATCTGGCTGTACTACGCTAATATGATTGGTCATATGCTGTACATCTCTTCTCCATCTCTTCCTACCTATAAATTATTCAGAACTATTATAGCTAAAACTGTGAGTAGATGATTTTATTTCAGTCTTCTGAAATGCTAGAAAGGATTTGGTTTGGAATGAAAGGGATGACATCCTTCTGAGGCACTGGGAAATCAAGAATCAACTGTAACTGGCAGGCTTGCTCCTTGAGAAATGGGAAAGATGGTTAAAAATATCTCTTTTGGTTAAAAATATTTGAAGACTTCATATAAAATATTTAAAATACACAGCTCAGTCTGTAGAACTTCCTATCAAATATAACAATAAACATGGCAAGGTTTATGGAGCCATTTGCTAAGACAACTCTATCTCAACTCCCTTACCTGAGCTGAAGTTAATTTGACTTTGTAGGAGAAATTTAACCTCTTGCAATAGCCTGAAGATTTAAGTCCTTTCACCTGAAAACACTTGACTTAATCCACTGTAACAGAAGCAATCAAGTAATTCTTCTCTGATTCACAGATTTTGTGACTTTACCGTGAACTACACTTCCCAGGAGCACACAGCCGAAGGTCAGAGGTTAAACTCCTGTTACCAACCTACTGTCTTCAGGTGTTTTGCAGCTTGGAGAGGAGCAGGAGTGTTTGTGTTGTAGGATAGAATTTGAAGCTATTGCTTTTGGGCTGCTTTGTGCAAACTTTTATCTTCATTCTAATGAAATACAAGGTTAAGGTAGGTTTATCCTTTTATTTGTGTTTTCTTCCAAACAACCTACAGCAAGCTTTACTGTCTTTTCCATGGAAAACCAGTCTTTCTTTTCTACACAATTTGACTTGTGTGCCTTGCAGCCCCCATGCAAAGCTTGTTTTCTGGGGTTCTTTGCTCACTAGAAGAGTACAGCCCTACAGATGTAAGGGTCACTTTGTCTTGATTCAACTGCATGGTCTGGTCTGCAAAACAGGTTATTTTTGTTTTGTTTTAGTGATACTGAGGGAGCATGCTAACTGTAAAATGCTTGTGTGATTCTTGTTCTGGTCATGACATCTAAGCTTTGTCTTCCATGAGGAATCATGTGCTCTTTGTGTGATCGGTGGTGATGTGGTCAGTGGTGTTATTCCCAGTTCTTGCTCTGAATACTATATACCTTACAATTACAACATGGGGCACTTCCAGAGTCATGTATAGGTGTGGATTTCACTTTTTTTGTTTGTTTTGTTCTTTCTCTCCAACGTCTGGATGTGTTTGAATCCAAATCTTCTAGTCATTGCCTTTGCCCCATCCTCGTATGCTCTTATGCTGAACCAAAGTGCTGAAAAGTGCTGTTTCTAGCAAAAATCGTGACAAGCTTTTACAGAGTTGTATCTGCAAGAAGTTTCTTCCTGTTATTTTGTTTAGTGCAAAGAAGGAAATTAATCCCGTGGTGACGTATAATTTGTCCTTATTAACAGGAAACAGAATTTATATAGGCTCAAAAGCTATTTGTTAGTCTAACATACCAGCCTAAAATTTTAGCCACCACTGATTGTGCATTGTTGACTTGACAGCAGAAGTAACCATAACTTAGACTTAATGAATGCTTTCATGCAGTATGCACAGTCCTCCAAGAGTCCTTATTTCATACTATTTAATGCTGTGCTGAACAGTTGAGTTTGATAAAGGCTGAAACAGTCAGAATTATGCTTTCATTTGAATTTTAATTTTTAAAGGAGGAAGGCAGATGGTATTGTTTTACAGAGAGAGTAGCCCAGCATGTCCTGCCATACTAAAAGCCTCTTTGAGCCCATCTGATCCTGGTCTCTGAGTTTTCTCTGCTGGTTTCCGTAGCTTGCACACTGCCTTCAAATTCCATATATTAGTTTCCTATTGGAATAACTCGCAGGCATGGAAATCAGCCATGTCCTGTGAAGGTCACCAGAGTCTTGGTGATGGAGAATTTATTCCCAAATAGGCAGCTTCTGTATAGCATCAATGTTCTTTTTGGTGCCAAAGACTTAACTTTACAAATGAACACGAGTTCAAAAGGCAAATGCTAACTCGAAGCATGACTTTGGAAGTACAGTCTCATTGTCTAGTATCCAGGAACAAATTATATTTAAATCATTCCCACTGCAGGTTGATAACTTGTATGCTAAAACAGTAGACAATTTGTTCTTCTTGCTGTTAGAAGGCTTTTCCTAATGCTGAACTCTTCTTTAGTGAGGAACTACGAATCAGTGCATCACTTATGGGGGGTTTAGAGGTGGAAGTAGTTATGATAGAGGGCACCAAGCCAAGAAGCAACACTAATAAAAGGAAATCCTTTCTGATATCTGTTTGACCTGGAGTGCAGTTAACCCAGGAAAAAAATACAAGGGCAGGAGAAAAGGGTAGAGTTCAAGTACTGTCCCCAAATTTCTTATGTTGTTAACTCCAGTAGACCTGTTGGTGCTCATGTAGTCAATGTGAGTACACAATGACAGTTCCAGTACAACAAAGCAACATTCAGCATAAGAAACAGTATTAGGTACTCCACAGTTTTATTTTTTTAATAACTGCTACTGAATATTGTGAGCATCAGTGATGTGAAGGTTTTGTCCCTCCGGAATTTTTGTGAGTTGACTTCCTGTTGGAGGCTAAGTAATACAGATGTTGGCTGTATTGTAAGTGATGTGGGATTTATTTAAATATACACCTTGTTCCTGAAACAGGAATGGTCTTAAAGTCAAATGGATTGTGTCTCCCAGCGTTTCCATTGTAAACCTCAACTTCTGCTTTGACTGCTGACTCCTGTGAGAGAGATTAAAGTGGATAGAGAACCTCCTACACTTTGGAAGAACTGTCCTTCTATTTTCCTGCTCTCCAGAAAGAAACTTCACTAGAAAAACTAACAAAGGCATAATCCACTTCCAAGTGAAAAAGTATATCCATCCTGTAAAAAAGTGTTAAATTATGTGTAACAGTGCCACCTGCTGAATCTCATCCTAACACCTTTCTTCTCAAAGGGAATGTGTGTCTTAATGAAATGGGAGTTGGCCTTGATTAAGGCACAGGCGTATGCCCTGGCTATTTCTCCTGTAGAAAACAGTATACAATATGGCTTAAAATACTAAATAAAATACTCATCTTTGGAGCACAAGATTGATTCAATTAAGTCTGTCATCATGCAAATACAAAATACAGCCCTTGGAAATCATACCAAAAATGATTTTGTCTGTTGTTAAATAGGCCTGATGCATTTTCCACTACTATTAGCACCGAGATGTAAAACAAAAAACCAAAACAATCTGAATTGCACTTCTAGTAGTTACTTATCTTGAAGGTGCTGATGTTCTAAAGCTGCAAACAAAGTGAGATTCCCTGCTGAATTTAGAAAAATTTGATTCTACTAATAACTCTGTCAAATAAGTCTAAAATGACTGAGACAGGCAGTCATTTTGGGGAAGTGAGTGAATGCCTTTACTGCTTTCAGCAGTTTAATACAACAGCCCCCATGCTGCCTAAAAATACTTAATGGTTTTTGAAGCCATCATGGGCTGAATTCAGCCTGCCTTGTTAATATTATTTCTGTCTTTAAATGGTCCTGTTCATTTTAATGGAAAGCTGAAGCAGGACAGTGCTGTTGAGAGTCTGTGTCAATGAACTGTGCTCCTCCTCTGAAGGATCATCCTCTGTGGTGGCAGATGTCATGGTCCTGTATCGCTTGCATACCAGGCTGTTTTCTGCACCGTATTGTATATAGAAAGACCTTTCTGTTGTGTTTAAATCCTAGACATGCCCTTGCCTTACTCTCATACCTGGTGCAATGTTACCCTGAAGGGACCGGTTTGCTTGATTTCAGGTGACCATCCTTTGCTATATGATACGATTTTGCAAATGCTGAGACCAGTGTCTGCTCTGGTCACAAGCATAGCTCTGACATCTTTGGGAACTAAATCCAACCTGTAAAACTGTAACATACTCTGTGTTTCTGATATTCGCTGGCAGGAAATTTTATGCCAAAGAGAGCTTGCTGTGAAACTGTCTTAATTAAGAAAGTAGAAGGGAAGAGAATGTAGTGGACAGGTCTCATGTAATGGATCCAGCAGTAAAATGCAGGGTGTGTACCTCCTCTTTACCACACCCCTATATCCCTCTGAAGAACAGCAAACCCCAAACACAAATCACTCTAAGTGCATAGCAAAGACTGTTTTGTTTATTTTGAAAACGAAATCCGTGTATTTTTTGGCACGGAATTCGGAAAAGCTGGTCCTTAAGTGTCTGCTATAGCTAAAATGTACGGGGTTTTTTCTCCTGGCTGCCTGTTGGCACTGACATTAGGGCTGTGAGTGTATAAATGTAGAGATGCATTCTTGTGTTTCCATTTCCAGTGTGAGCTCTGTGGTATTGGCCTCAGTGTTTCTAAGCAAGGGAAAAGGGATGTTGACAGGCATGTAAATGAAGCTGGACACATGCTTAACAAAAAGCGACAGCAAAGTAAA
This sequence comes from Psophia crepitans, assembly GCA_013399095.1. Taxonomy (NCBI): domain Eukaryota; kingdom Metazoa; phylum Chordata; class Aves; order Gruiformes; family Psophiidae; genus Psophia; species Psophia crepitans. The sequence goes on from VWZZ01003022.1 coordinate 420,672, forward strand.
ACCAGTGACTTTGTTCCATCAAAAGATACAAATTTCCCATCCTCCAGCATAACATTCAAAGTGCCAGCGCTCTCTGAGTTGTTAGCACAGACGATGTTCTCTAATGGTCAATTTGTTTAAAGGGAAAAAGGATGGCATTGCAAATGCAGCAAATAAAATCTAGTGATGCTGCAGCATGAAATTGTAGCAGATATCCTACTGCTGGAGTCAGACTTTTGAAAAACAGCCATTCGTACTGGCTCTGGATGGCAGCAGTGGCACAGAACAGAGAACCTATTTTCTTCCATCGAGGAGTGCAGAGAGAGACAGTGGTACTCTAGTATTTTGGCACCTGTGCTCAATAACTGTGCGCTGAAATATCTGATAAAAGCTTCAGAGACATCTTAAGAACTCTGGACCATGAAAAAAGATATTGTTGGCTTCAGCCTGGGCTCAGCTCAAAACCCTAGATGAACACAAAGGATTTCCATACCTTTGTTATAATAAAGACAGTCTCTGCACTCACAACTGCAACGAAGCCATTAGCTTCTGTGCATTTATTAGTCACATTAGCATGTTAAACTATTTTTTTAAACCCAGACCAATTCCAGTGAGTTCCTCAAACTTTCCACCTACGCATCTCTCAAAAGGCTCTCTGGAGTCTGTACTGAGCAGTAACCATGTTAATCGAACTGCTGACAGCACTACGAGGATCATCGCTTACGTAAAGAATAGGGCAACACAGTTTCTATACCCTTTTTTCATTACAAAATAGTAAGCCTGAGTGAGAAATGGAGAATAGGACTGAGTAGCAGATCAGCATAGCACCCTCGAGATTTAATTGTAGGGTTAAGAATTGTCTAAGGGTGTGTTGATGCGTATGTGGAGAGGGTGTTGTACTGCTGTGGGAGATATCTGGTTTGTTTCTTGCCTGGTAGTTTCCTGGGACAATAAGACAGGCTGGGGTATTCTGTAAGAGAGAAGGAAGGGTATTCTAATTCTGTTCTGAATGTGGTGACTACAATGATGCCAGGGCTTGGGCAAAGCAAGGCTGAGAGGAGTGGTAGAGAACAACTTTGCACCTTCCCACTAAGGAGCTATGCAGAACCTGCCTGTTGAGCAGGAGGGTCCCACTGACCTGTTGTTAACCCTTGACAGCTTCTGCCTATTTGCTGTGAGTGAGGATGAGGAAAGGAGGAAGCAGTTCCCTTGGCAGGAGAAACAAGTGCTGAGAAAATTTAGGGTGAAGCCTGGGGAACAACCAACCAAAAGCTGAGGCCCAGGTGCTCTTCGTTCCAAGACACCAGTAAAACCACACTCTGGGAGGAAAGTTGAGCACTGATGTTTATTAAGAGATCCATGATCTGAGTGGTAGAGCTAAGGAAACTATTCACAATGACAAAGCCTGTACTCATCCTATAAGCAAAAACATTTCATGCATTGCTGTTGCTTGGCAATCTCCATTGGAAGCAGGAAGAGCAAACCACTCCTGTTTGAATTTGAAATGTGCGTGGTGAAGAATGAATGTCTGGAATCCACTGTAATCCTTTAGTAGTGCTGGCATGTGTCCAAAGGCATAGGGCTCAGTGGGATTGCAAAACACTTTAAAAAGTTACTTCAAATCTCTTTCTCTAGACACACTTTCCTTGGGAACGCTTATGGAGGAAGCAAACGCTGTGCTTCTGAGAATAAAAATTTTTAATTCTTCCCTTTCTGCCACCGCTCCTTCTTTTGGCTCTGCCAAATCATTAGAGGCTGAGTCTTTAATCTACCTTGTTGGCAAAAATCTACCTTGATGAGAAATGTTCCATGTTCTGAAGAAAGGAGGACTTATTTCTTCGATAGACTTACTTTAAAAAGGAGTGAGGGAGATACCTGCAACAGATTTGACATGTTAAAAACAGCCATGGACAGGATGTAGGTGATGTCAGTTATGTAGCTTTTTCTTAACACAGGTGCTGAGCAAAGAGAGATGAGGTGGTACAGGAGCAAGATGCTATGGAGGGCATCATGAGGCTAAAAAGGGTGTTTTCACCATTTGTTGAGCTTTTTGACCTCTGGCTTGACCTTGAGTTCTTTGTAGAGTTGGTATCATGTTTGGAACTGAACAATATTTTATGCACTTGGTAGGTGTGCTTGGTGAAAATGAACTTACGGTGACACAGACAATTTTTAAATCCATCAGTTTTCATTGAAAGGATTTTTTTTTGAGGGGAAAATTAAATGAAATTAATGTTTGTGGATATTTCTCTTATGATTAGCAAAACAGAATCTTTAAGCAAATTGCCAAGAAAATAAGTGGAAAATTACTATTACCACAGTGTAGAGAATTCCTCTATTCTGGCAAAAGCAATCACTGCTCATCTTGATTTTGTTTGGATTCATTGCATGAAAATAGGGAACAGAAGTTGCAGCTGAGCCCATGACCCCATGGAATGGAATAATGGGACATGTGGACTGGGAGACTGTTCCTGGAGGAACTCCTAATGAAGCCAGCAAGAGATGGAGAAAGGAAGGGTGCTGACTGGGGAGGTTGCTAGTGCTGCGTCACAGAGCTGGTCAATTGTAGGGTTAGGAAGGAATGTGCATTCTTGTTTTTAAAGGCTGTCAGCTCATCCCTTTGTGTATAAGACCAAACTGCTTTATGCTCCTTGATGCCCATCTCTATTTTTGGTTCTCCTCTACCACCTAGGTGAAAAACCTTCTTTGTAGCTGTTGCTCTCTGGACCAGTCTTGTTAATTACTGTTTCCCTGGGACTTCCCAGTCACCTTATATTTTGCTTCTTCAGTCTCTGCTGTGTATTTATAAGCTGTGCGCCCAGTTCTGTAAAGCACTTGGAGGGCCAGTGCTTTATGAACTGAGCCCAGAACCTAGCCAGACTCTTGGGGGAACACTGCTGAAGTTGGAGGCTGTGAGGTGCACACAGAGTGCATAGGTCTGGTGTGCAGGGCTGCATTTTGAGTTATCTAACTGGAAGAAGCATAGCTTTGTCCATTGTGCTGGGACAGCTGTTTATCTCAAGTATTTGGGGCCACGCCTCTGGTGGGCACCTCTTGCCCATCAATAATAAGGGAGGAATGAATTCTGCCTGCCTTTTGTTCTCAGTTATTAACTGTTGTGGTGCAGGGACTGGGCTTTGTTGGAGGTGCAGACCCAGAGCGAGGAGGGCAGAGTTATTGAATGGGCAAGACAAACGCTTCAGAGGAACGGCCAGGCATGTTGTTGCTGCCTTGGGGTAGGGAATAGTTTTGATGACCTTGGAGCCTTTTCTTGCCCTTTCTTAGTGATTTTTAGGCTGGGGTTTCGAGGGTAATCATAATGCAGACTCTGATAAGGGTCACTGTAGCTTGGGGCTGAAATTTACAGTTGGTTTGTTGTTGTCTATCAGTATCTAGGATTTTCATTATTGTATGAAAAGCTTTCTAAAGGCACCAGCAGTGCTCCCTGTGAGTTATTCTGGGCTTTTGCACATAGACCGTGATTTGTATTTGTTCTCTTTAGCAGCTATGAGGGTAACCCACAGTAGCCACGGTGATGTGCTGGTCATTCACCTTTCTGATCTTTTGTCAAAACATATTTAGTGAGAACAGTGGGGTGGGAGAGGACATTAGGAGCTTTGCAGCAGGTTAGTGTCAAAGGGGAGAGAGACCATTGGTAAAGTCCTCTATCATAGTCAGTGTAAAAGGGTGAAAGAACTGCCTACCAAGAAACTGTTGTGTTAGACCTCAAGAGCTGAGCTTTGAGACTCTGCAAAGTTCTCTTACTGAACTGATAAAATAGTAAATGAAAAGGGAAGCAAAATTTTATTGAAATTAACGTAAAGTCCCTTTAATCATCAAGCTTAATCCTCAGTAGAGAAGGACTCCAAAATTGATTTAAAATCTCACTACAACCATACCCTCTAATGTGAATCAGGGATCCAAGTAAATGAATGATTTGCTTAAAAAATTCTGACTAATCTTGAGAACATTAAAATTAATATAAATGTGTGATCTCAAGTTCTATCCATTTTTTGATCCCGTTTCAGTAAGTACATATAATTTGGAATGGGACCTAAGCCATTTTGTGTGTAAGTGTACGGGGAATCCGTTCCAGTATTTTTGATCAGAATGTGAAAGGGAGATCAGCTTCACTGTTTCATAAAAGGTATGGAAATATCATCCTAGATGAACTGGAATAGAAACAAAACGTACTGTAGAGAGGAAAATGCAGCAACTTTCTCTGAGGTTATGGGATCGTTTAAGCAGCTGTTTTCATAGGGACAAAAATGCATAAGATTGTAAGAGCTTCTGGCCACACGTATTAGTGTTGTAACACCCAACCTTAATGATTCTATGAACACTTACAATTACTGTGTCTAAAGTTCTATCAAGGAACTGTGATATGGATTCCAGGATCTGTTGGGATAAGAGAGGTCACTTCCCTATATTTTTGGCTTTATGGAGGAACATTTCTGCCTTTCTCCCTCCTGGAAGGGGCTTTTTGGACAATTCATTGCTGCTGCTAAGGAATTTTGAGGGAAGGTGATCTGAGGCATAATCTTTGAGTGCTATATAGCATTCAAAGTCCAATTCATTTTAGATTCTGCTGGAAAAAGCAAGTTAACTACTCAGTTTAGAGATGCCATGGTATTTCTTGTTGAAATCCAAGTTTAATCTGCTATGCATGCCTATTGAGACACTGTCATCATAGGGTTAAAGGTGATATGAGGCCACTGCATCATCTTAAATACTGAGTACTAACTCTATACTAACGGAGATCATTACCTTTCACTGATGTGCCTGTACTTTCAGTGCAGTGATTGTAGTTGGAATGAAATATTTAGCCTTTGGAAAAAGCAGATGTATGTCACAGGCAGAGAAAGAGGGGTATGCCTCCCACCTGTGTCTGCAGCACCCAGGAACACGTGGGTGCCTTAGGAAGGAAATTCTCTTCCCCCCATCCTACATATTACAGCTGATCTTTGATGCTTCAGGGCTGGAGGCAGAGGAATCTTAATAACTCAAGTACCTCTGCTCAATTGGGAGGAAAACAAATTCTTCGTTAGCTCTGCTAGGTGATCAGATAGCCCCTGAAACACAAGAGGTGATTACAATAATTTGTCAAATATTGAGCTGAGTACTGACGAAAATAAGGGGCTGCTCTTGCTTGCTGTGCCCTGTGGATAAAGGGCTGCCCAGAACCATTCACAGGTTTTCTCCTTCTCTTCCCTTCCATTTCCAGGCTGAGTAGTGCATTCAAGCCATGTCCTTTACTAAGACCTCTGGCACTTTATGTGCCCAGCAATGGTGACTTCATTGCGTCTCCACATGCTGGGGCAGTACTGGTCCTGCCACAGCTTCTCCCTTCTGTGTGTGTGGCTTGCTAGCTTTCTGAGACAATGCTATATTACTTGGGAACTCACGTTATACTATGCAGTTTTTCTGTAAAGGAGATTCTCTTGTGTATTACTCTGCTTTTGGAGGTAGATGAGAAGCACAGTAAATTAAGAAGAAAGAGCTTTTTCTGTCAGAATGAACTCTTTCACTTTGCGTGTGTACTTTTTTAAAACAACATACATATTAACATAGATTGCCGTCACCTGAAGTTATTGAAGTTTGTATGGGATTTTGCACATCCCTCTGCAAGTCTTAGAATTGGATATCTGCTCGGATGAGGTTTAGAGAGACAGCAAAACTAAATAATGGGCAATCTTGTGTCATTTGGGGAGAGTCTGGAAGATTACGTTGGGGACCTCTGAGTTCTGAGGTTGCTCAGAATCGGAGGAGCAGAGAAGGTATTTAAAATTGTTGTTGGTCTTCTGCCTGCCCAGGCTGCAAGCTGAGGACAGGTTCCATCCAAGAATATGAGTGATAGTGTTTATCTCAAACTTTTCGGGGTGAATCATGCAGGCGAGTGGTGAGTGAATATGCCATACTTGGAAAAGATACTAGGCCAACTACCTGGGGGGGCAGAACATCCTTTCTTTGCAGCAACGATACAGCAGAGCTATTGAAATGCCAGTTTCCCCATAATACCCAGTGACCAATTATATTGCTGCTAAACCAAGCTACAGTAAAATCTGTGTCACGCTTAAATTCCTGTAACAAAAATGTGCGGTCAGCTGTATCAGAAACCTTTGGTACATCAATAAATAAGGCTCCATAAATGTGGCCGATATCCAGAGAAATCATAGTATCATTCCCAATGCATACAGCTATACTGCAGTAGTTAGTCTGAGCGTGGTCCTGCATCCGGAATGAACAGCAGTTGCTTCACTGGTGTATAAATCTGCTGTGCACACATGGCACTGTGGGTGACTTAAATGAAGAATGGCCAGGGTATATTTGAGCTTTTGTGCAATTTTGTGAACGTGGAGGATAACTGCTTGCTGTGTAGCCTCTACCTGATTCAGACCAAGGATAGTATGTGTGCTTCCATGACTGATGAGAAGCAGAGTGTGAGTAACTGCCAGGTATGAAGGGCTCATACGCAGCAGCTCCCTCTGTGTTACAGCACCAACTCTCCCATGCCAGACCAACAGGATTTTCCCAGTATTGTTTCTTTTCTCAAATGTTAGTTCCTGCCCCATAAATTACTTACACTAATACTTAAGATGGTTTTGACTGAATTTAATGTAGGAATTGAAATTAAGTAATGTGTTATAAACTCATAATCACTGGCAGTCAGGCTGAATTGTTTATCAGATACATTTATAATCCTGTTCTCATGACACTTTTTTCATTACTGGGTAACTTTTGAGGGAGGCAGAGTTCAGTGATTAATTGTTATTATGAAGAAATTAGAACTGATGTGTACCAGTTGAATTCTGACTTTGTAAAAATCAGTTAAGAGTGCCAGACTAAGATGGAGTCCTGCTGTAGTTAATGATGGTTGCAGCGCTCCCATTGATTTTGTGAAGTTGGGGCTGCCCATCCACTGTTTTCTGTACCTATGGACTTGCAGCAGTATGTTCTCTCCTTATGCTCATGCCTGCGCCTGATTTACACTGTATAGGCATCAATCACACCTGTAGTTATAGTGTCAATCTTTTGTATCAGAGTCCACGGACGTGTGCTCTGACCTAATACCTTAATTAGCGGAGTCCATGGACGTGTGCTCTTGAGCTGGGGGCTTCTGGAGCTCCCCATCCTGACTTCTGTATCTTCTTTAGGGTGTGCAAGGGTATGTTCTTGGTCACTGCATGCCTGGTGCAAGCTGTGGCTATCTGGGCATTGTGAAACAACAGGGAATGTAAGTAAGTTCCACAATATATAAATTTGACATTGTGTAAGAAGCTACATGGTATAAAATTTAAGGCTGATACTTTTTACCTAATGAAATGTATTCAGATATGGGAAGACCAGTATCTCACCTAGCATATTCTAGCCCTAGAACATGGGCCAAAGGGCAGGCAGAGTCCAAGATCAACAGCTGGAGCCAAGCTTGTGCATGTGGTATTTAACCTTCAAATGAGTGGCAAGGACTGGGGTGTATGGTGACAGAAAATGGGTGAGTGGTAAATCCAGTAAATGGATTTAGTATATACGTGGAAAACATTTGCATGGGTTGTTTAACGCTACACTTACCCAAATTTCTTCTGGCCAGGGGCTTGCCACTGAAGCAATTAGTTGAATGAGATGGACATGGTAACATGGATTCTTGCTGTTCTTAGCTAGGGCTGTGTATAGATTGCTGGTGACTGACAGGAATTGTAGTAAAAGGTGGCATGCCCCCTAGCCAGAGGCATGCTTTGGAGGCAATTGATCAAATGAGTTGGGCAAAGATGTGACAACACCTGTCGCAGATAGCACTGCAAATACACATGCAATTAATGATCTTGATGAAAGGAAGAAAAGATAATTTAAAGGAAGGTATTCCCTAAAGAGCTAGTAACTCTGAGTAGAAAATTTCTGCCTTAGCTACAAAGAAGTCCCAGCACTTTCAAAGCTATGGTGCCTGTGCGTTTTCAGGTAGTGTATGCATGTATGAAAAAGGGAGAGAGAGAATTTTCAGTGTCCTAAAATTCCCTCAGCTTGAACACCCTTTGCACAAACAGTGTGCATGCACGCATTCAAGTATTGTAGCTCATCAGCCAAATACAATATAAAGATAGCATAAGTTCCCAAACATTGTAGTTTGTGCTCTTATAAACATCTTTGCTATCAGGTACTAGACAATGTAATCTAAGCATCTGCAAATGGACATTCCTCTGTTCACAGCAGTTGTAATTTTAGAACTTTCTAGGTCATGACACCTTTTTACAATCTAAAAGAATATTGATCTGAGCATAGTCTTCACCAAATTTATACTGGATTACATCTTTGCATGGGAACCATGCATTCTAATGGTGATCTTGAGATTAAAAAAATAATTGTAACAATAAATTTCTTTTCCATGGAGATATTTAGTTCATCAGCTGTTTTTCCTCTTGTTCCAGCTTCCTTCTGCTCCGTTCCTGCAGAACATAACACTTACTGTTCCACTCTGGAACTACTTCTCTATCATAAGCATCTCCTTGAGTCACCAAAAGACTTCAAATGCCAACACTTAACTGTTACAGCCGATGATGTGTTGAGTCTTGTCTGCATGCCCTAATGCAAGATCAGGACTCCATTATTTTAAGAGCTTCACCTGAAGATGACAACCCTGACACTGAACATCGACAGTCTTGATTTATGATATTTGTCTGCTGCTTTTTCATACTGGAGAACTAGTCTGGCCCTCTTGTATAACTTCCTTCTGCAGTGGATCATAAGTTTGGGTTTTGTCCTACCTATCAAAGTGAGTTATTTGGGAATGTTGCCCTTAGGTTTGTCTTCTGCTGCAGTAGCATTGCAGGTATTGTTCGCCGATGACAGCATTCCCAATACAAGCTTCCGAAGAATTCTGTAGCTGTTCTTTTGTAACCAGATTTTGTCTGAATGCTGCAGAGCTCTTTTCCCAAGTGTCCATACCTTGCTGACATGAGGCGGACAGGAATTGGTACTTAGCCTTTATAGACCCAAGTTTAACATGTCATCAATTATCTTCTTCCAGATGAATAGAATAGAATCATTAAGGTTGGAAGAGACCTCAAGGATCACCTGAAGAGGCATTTAAGATTTTTTTTTTTTTCTCAGACTTGTCATGGCTACTCACAGACTTTTAAGATAAAGCAAAGAGATAATGTTAGCTTAAATGATTGGCAAACTGGTTGACAAGCACAATGGGAGATGATCTTTGGTGTGTACATTAACAGCTTGCCATTTCGGAGAACTCCTTTCAGTTGAATTGAGTGGCACTTTTGTTCTCTTTGCAGAGTTTCATTCCCACAGCAGGGAAAGTGTAAGAAGAGGAAGAGCAAGACCCTACAGATGACAGAGTCTGATCAGTTAATTTCAACAGCAACTTAAAAAGAATCTTTTCATCTCCTCATAATCCTCTGTCCATCACTTGCAGGGTCCCAAAGAAAGGAAGAGAGCAGAAGAGCATGGTGCCCTGAGGCCTGCACCACTCCCACAAGGTCAAACACATTATCTGCTCTATTGCCACTTCTCAACTGTGGCTATAAAGGAAAAAGATGAACAGAAATCTGTTAATTTTTTCTCCCCATCCTAAGTGAAACATAAAAGCAGCAGCAGCAAAGTCTTAAGGAGAAACAGGATGTTAATACAGAGTCTTTTGCACAGAACAGAAACACTCTGTATTTAATGTGTTCACAGGCGTAAATGATTTGTGGGCTGGTTATTAGTCCTTCCATTAGTCTGCTGGAACCTGGAGATATGAGGTAGCTGCTTCAGCTGTGTCAGTGTTTTGAGTTTAAAAAGAACAAATGCATTTCTGTCAAATGAACCTTCTTTATTTTTTTAGCCCTGCTTTATTATTATTGTGCAAACAAACAAAAGACAGCTGGATGTGAATGAGAAATTAACTCCAAAATAAAATCATCTGGCTGAGACAGAGAACATACCTGCAAAAACATGAACAAAGATGGGTAGATGACACCTTAAATGTATAGAACTGAGGCAGTGTCACTTGAGCAAGGATGTAGGCTTGACAGCTTCAGATATCTTCTTCCTGCTGTAGTTTATATTGGAGTCTCTGTATGGCTTGTCTTGGGATCTGCAGCTCTTACAGGGTTCAGGTTGCTATAAGGTTAGTTGCAAAATAAGACTACAGAAGAATTTAGTGATATGTACTTGTTTCTATTATGAACTCATAAACAAGAGGAAGGATTTAAAAAAAGTAATAGATTTCTTCAAACACTGACTCTACTTCACAGAGCCTGGTGAGTAGCCAGTAGACCAAACTGTGTCAGGGTTGCATGCTGTCACATGAGACTGATCTGATTGGCTCTGTTTCCATATTAATTCTCTGCCACTTCTAACTGTCCTCTTGGAAATAAAAGCACAGCAGAGGGGTACTTCACCTTCAGGCCTCTGCAAAGCCTCCCAGGCTGTCCTGATCAAGGGGGAGCTGCAGAACAAAATAGTGGGACAGAGACTGGAGTCAAGAGAGCAAAGTTGTCTTTTTCTGAAGAGCAGCTTTAAGAGAAGACTTGTATCTGGATCACACTTCTTGTAGATTTCTGGTCAGGCCTGTTCTATATGTCTTTCAATATGCAGGTGTTTAATTAAATCAGTTTAATTCCATTCATTACATCTCTATCGGAATTGGTCCAATATACACTAATAACACTCAACCCACTAATTGTTTTCCAGTGAAAATAGAGATGGGTCAGTCTGAACCTATAGGACTCTATTATTGATTACCTGGAAGCTAGATTGATGGTCTTTGCTTAGCTCTTAATGAATTAATCTGCATTGGTGGTGAGGAAAAGTAGAAATAGTTTTGATGTTAGTCTTGCTGAAGCTGGTCACATGTCTTAAATTTCGCAAACCAGCAGCGGATAAATGAGAAGTCTTCAGCTCAGCAGAGATCACCACAGGCTTCAGAATACTAATTTTGTTGTTCTTGATTTTGCTTTTGCTTAGAATTGAGTCTGAGTCTACAAGCATGTTGTTTTCTTTCATTTCTAACCCCAAAATGTCTCAATTTCAGTTTTACAGTAAAGGACAAATCAAAGCTGGAATTTGAGCTTCCCACTTGTAAGCCGTATTTGAGTTTACTGTAAATTGACATGACTACTGGTTGGCAATGAAGTAGGATTTTGTACCAACTTAATGTGCCCTGTTAGAAAATGACATAAAAACCACAGCATTCTCAGAGGAGTACCTGTAGAGCCACAAATAATCTCACTAAAATCTGCAAAACTCCTAATTCCACAGTGCTCCTATTTTCCATTGAAAAGCAATAATTCTCAGTTTGTGTAATTCCATACCAGTAATCATAAGCATTAATCTTAAAAGTCATTTCATAGAGTGTACATGTATGTGCACGTGCACACAGATGTATACCTGTGTGCAAAACCAGCTAGATATTGCCTACTGCTTTATGGGAGTGCTTGGGTAAAAAAATATGGGGATGCTGATTGTAAAACCATCATCTTACAAACATTAGTTAATGCTTCTGTCAGTCAGTTCTCTCTGGTGTGCAGTAGTCTCGCGTCAGGAGCGTTAATCTTGCACTGGCTGATACACAGAAATGCAGCATCGCTCTTCTGTTAAATCAAAGTGGTGCTCAGTCCTTTGCAGAAATGCATTCCAGCCATGGCAGTAAGCAGCTCTGGTTTTTTTGGCAACATGCTATGCTTCTTGTGAAAGACACCGATATTTTAACTTTTTTTATTAACGTGCATAAATCTTCAGCTTTCAACGCTGGAAAAAATATCAGGGCCAAAAATCTCCTGTAACAGTCCCCCAGACCAAAAGCACTGGAGAGAATCTAGCTGTATTAAATAGTAAAAAGCAACAGTAAAACCACAATTCTGTGCTGAAAGTCCAGTTCTGATCTCGCTCTCCTAGATCACTGCATTGTAAAGCTGAATTAGTCAGAGTATTAGTCAAAAGTATTGGAGAAATGCCAGGTAATCATTAAGGTGTGGCAGATTCTGATCCATGGCTTTGCTACAGCAGTGGAATTTCTTGGGACATCAATCTCCTATTGCTTTAATCATCCTGGCTTGTGTATTTAGTGGAGACAATGTCTGTAGCAACCACTTCTGCAGTGATTTAAGGCTGATCCCTGTTCCCTTCTTAGAGGGACAATTTAGGTATCAAAATTCTGGTGTAAATTCGTGGCTGTGAAACCTAAGGTGTCATAAATGTTTCTTGCGACCCAGAGTGAAGTGCCTGATCCCTTAGGATGTGCACGATTAAGTCATCTCAGTTCCGTCGGCGCTGCTTTATGGGCTGGCGTATACAGTTTCCTGCCTAGCGGGCTGGCAGGCCTGAATGCCATTCCTAAATTCTTCTCCCTACCCTGGGAACAGGGAGATCCGGCCATGGTTACTTGTGGGGGAATTTAGGTCCCTTTCTAAATATAGTTCCAAGTGCAAGAAAGCTACTGCATGAGAGAAAACTGAAGGGTACCATGAGTAGTTTGAAGATAATTTGAATGACTGACATGTTGCAGAAAGTGATTCTAAAAGACCAGTTTGATTCCTTCTGGCTTTAACATGATAGTGGAAGGTTTGTCCCAGGCACCATGGCTTCAGCGGGACTGTAGCAAGGTGTGTATTTGGGAATCTGAACCTTCATCTAACATCACAATAGCAACAGTGACGTGAAGACTTGTTTATTGCATCTCTTTTATTTTCACCAGGGACTCCTTCGTACTCACTTCATTTTTCTTGTAGCTATGAGCTGAACGTGGGGGAGGGACATAAAACTCATTTCTGCCATCAGCCATGTGCCTTGTGTCCCGAACCTGCCTGCAGACCTCACGTCCATCTTGTTTCTGTGGGTAGCTCACTGGATCTTTCTAACTCTTCTCTGGGAAGAGGTGGCAGTTTTGTATGAAAGGTCAAGCTGCGTAAGTGTATAGATGTCCAGCGCATTTAAGGCAAGCCCTCCTTGCCAGAATTAAAGCTGGTGCCATGCTCTGTCCCTTGCAATTTTAATAAATGCTCGACAAGGGTAAGTAATGTTGCAGCATGTTACTAATAAGTAATTCAGAATAAAGACGATTGGTGCTACTGGATGTGCCATCAGTCCTTCTGCACCCACCCTCCTTAGGGCATTACAAATGATTAAAAAAACCCCAAAAAACAACAAAAACCTTCCAATAAGTGAACAAAACTCCTTTAAATACCTTTTTTTTTTTTTTTGGGAGAACCCAGAACTGATCACACAGAGGTAAGATTCTTCACATTCAGAGCTTCAGTTTTATTGAAATTGGCATGTTTTATTCTGTGTAGTTGTGGATTGGTTTGTAGCTCATTTTTAAAGAATAAATTTTTTTTTCTTTTTAATGAAAATGATCAGGTTTTTACCTGAGACACTTTGTATTTGTGTTTCCCCCATGGTGCCTGCTGGACAAGTTGTCTCTTTCCACTAGATCAGATGTGTTTGTTGACAGAAAAGACAAATACGTGTATGTGGAGGAAGGGAGGGAGCACTGGAGGAAGGGTGGGAGAGATGCATCAGCTATGGACAGCTTTCAGCATGTGCCAGCACAGAAGGCTGAGGTGAGTGGCTCCACGCTGCAGCCTGTGGGGCAGTTTGTGAGAGCTCAGCTTCACAGGAGTTGGCTAACGGCTCACGTGTAGAATTGCTTGTCGTGGTTGCCTTGGCTTGCTTGTTTGCAGTTGTGTTTTGATCTCAACCTTGGTTGGTTCTGTAACTTGTAACTGCCAGGCCCCTGTTGTTAGGTTTTTAGTTTTTGTTTACCTTTGTTCTCTGGACCACTTTCACTGTGGCATCTTTAGCATGTTTGCTATTAGGCTTTTATCATCTTGAAATGTCAGTCCCACTGTGTCATGCATTTTCTATCTTGTCTCACAGTTGTAAGGCCTTTGGAGCAGGGCATGGTATTTATTCTGTTTACATGGTACCTTGCACAAAGGGTTTTTAACTTGATTAGCCTCTAAGCAGTACTATATTCTCTGTTGTATTTAATCTTAAATTACCATTGTGTATAAGTCACAGGCTTGCCAGTTACTTTTTCTTTAAATATATAGTTGCTTTTGTGTCTGTCTTTCCTGGACTGACGAATGCTTCAGCCAACTATGGATGTATAAAAGGGAAGTAAACTTGACTGCTGCCCCTACAGTGCTGTTGTGCCCTATTTGTTAATTGGGCCCTGCACAAAGCCAGACTGCAACACAAATGACTTCTCTCTCTCTCTCTCTCTCCTTTCCAAATTGAACCCATCTATTACTAATCACTGACCCTAGCTGTAGTACTGAGCTCATTTTCCTGTCTACGAATTGTACCATCATGGCCATACTTATTCATCTTTATATACTAGTGTTATATAATATGGTATAAAAAACATTCATGGAGTCAGCTACCTTGATTTCTAGCTTCAGTCCCAACAGCTTTTCTTTGTTGTGCTCACAAAAGCTTTGCTGAGCATGACCTCCCCTTTAGAAATCCTCTTGGACCATTCACTGTGCAGCCTGTCCAAATAGTCTTCTGTTCTTTGCCTTATCACTGAATTTAGGATCTTTGCCTGTGCTACAGCTCTGTAGTTTTCTAGTTGGGCCCTTAACTCCTTTTTAAGTGTGAATGCCACATAAGCTTTCCTCAAATGTTTGGCCCCATGGAAAAAATCATTGCAGTTTTCTAGGGTGGTGTACAAACCATTGCTGTTAACAATAGTGATGCTACAAAGGCTTTGAGTTATATAATGCAATGGACTTTTTTTCAGTGAAGCTCTTTTCACTGAGGATCCCACCCCAAACTGAGTTTTCTGCAATTCAGTGTGAGTGAAGAGCTGGTGATTCTGTGAAATTCAGAGGGAATTGAGCTGCTGCCAGGTGTGAAGGAGAAAGTGCCAGAAAGGGGTGCAACAGAAACCCTGTGTGTTTTGCATGTTTTGTTCATTTGCAATTTTTTCTTCCTCCCTGCTGTTCATGAATATAAACAAAATTTTGCTCTAGAAGTACTAATTCTTTCTGCTGAACAGTCTTTCTTTTAAAAACCTACAACGTTTCTCAAAGAAAGTCCTGTCCCTTGGCAGCATCATATATTGATGATTCTATGTTGGGACTCAGTTTTCATCTCTTCGTACTCTGCAGAATTACCTGAGCCATCTCTTAATATCTTGAGGAGGGGCACAACACACACACACGACAACCCGGAAACCATTTGTATTGCCCTTGCATGCTTGGCACAAGCCTTGTTGCTTTATGTCTCCTGGATATCTAGTGTCCCACTAGCTGAAGGCCATGGAGAAGCACCACTTTGGGCCTTCTGTGGCAGGCTGATAGAGGAATGTGGAGCAGGATAGTACTGAGAAAATACTTTTTAAAATTCCAACCAAGTGTTAACTGTCTCTCATCAATTTGGTGCCGTTGGTGCTCACTTTCCCTGCTGTGTTCTCTTGCTACTTGTCCTCTGAGAGGTGGAATTTATCACCCTGTAGGCAGATGGGGCATTTGGCAGGAGTGAGATCCAGATGTAAAGCTTTGGAAAGTTCCCAATAACAGCATCTGGGCTTGGCTCTGGCTTATTGCCTGAATTCTTTGTGAACTCCGAACAGCTGGCCATGGAACTGCCTCTGGGGTTATCTCTGGGGTGGTTGCTACAGATCTGGCTGTGAAATCATATTCTCCTGACATACCTCTCCACTCGGAGGAAATGTACCCATACGTTCACATGCAGGAATCTGTTTGTAGCTCAGACTTCAAATGTACTGTATAAAAAATGAGCATGTATCTTTTTGTACCCACAAGACGAGTAATCTGGAAGCTGTGTGAGGAATAAGCTTGTGTGTGTGCGTGTATTCATGTCAGTGTATTTCTGTGTGTAACAATATGGCTAATTGTTGGCAGATTCTGTACTGCTATGACTGCTTTGACTCCAAGTCAATGGCCATAAGCCAGCAGAATATGTGTCTAAATATCTCTCATCTCATGTAGTAGCAGAACACTGTAGGTTTTGGGCATGTTGCCTTCTGTCCATTTTACTTAAAACACAGTCCTGCGCAGTTGAATCGTGTTGCCTTCATTATGTGGAACTTACTCCCGTGCACATACCTGATAAAGACTAATTTTTCAGGCTTAAATGGCTCCTAATCCAGTGTCAGACTCTTTGCAGTGGAGATATTCACTACTACATAGATTTCAGTGCAGTCAGAAGAAAACAAATGTATATTGAGTCAGTATTTTAGAATGTTCGCTACAGCTGCCTGTATCATCAATGAAAAGTAAACTGTCTTCTGTTCATGATAAATCATTGATTAGAATATGCTTGAAATATCTCATAGAAGTGTATTTCAGATATAAAAAATATTTATCCCTCTCTGTATGTCATGTTATATATGTCTCTATAATTAAATGGTCAGACTTCTGAATTTTGATGATTCAGAATATTAAAAAAATAATCTCCATTGACATACACTGTCTTGGTTTTATTTAAATTGTGATAAAACCTGATTTGGTCTCACTTCCATTGGAGTGACTACTTATCAATAGGTAAGTAAAAAGCATGCATTTTGATCATATTTGACTTAAAGATAGTAAAATTATATGATTTTTTCCAGACAAAGCTATTGGAGTTTCTAAAGCGGAGGATAACTTTTTATCTGCAGGCATTTTAAAATCTAATCCAGCATAAGACTGGTCTGGGGATGGCTGGTGTAGGTACATTTTGAAGCAGAGGTGGTGTTTACTGTACCCAACATATACAAAAAAATCTTTCAGAAACAAGCCTTTTGTGAAAAACAGCAAATACAACTTTGAGTGAACGTTTCTACTGAAATCTGTTAGCATGGAGCTCAATGATCCCAGCCTGAATGGAAGAATTTCCACAAGAATCTGCCTCTGTGTTAGGAATGGTCCAGTGTATCGAAAACCACGTATGGGATATATGTGACCTGGTGTGGGTAATATGTGTGGGAATTTATAATGGACCGATCAGTGTTTCACACAAATGAAGCAAGAAGCCCTAGGATTTGTTCTGGTTTGTAGAGCTCCTCTTTTCCCACGGGTGCTGTGAAAGGACTCTTGCTGTTGAAGAAAGACCGAATGTTGAATTTGACTACTGCAATGCATATCTTTGGGTGCATCCATCCTGCTCTTACCCCATTCCTCCAGATTTCCATGTATGTATAACTGTTTGGGGTGAAACTGTGTGAAAATGGTAGGATTTTTACCACTAACTTCTAAGTCATTGGTTGGTGTTTTTCATTTTTATCTCTGCTGAAAGTTTAGTTGAATCAAGACTGGGTGAGTCCTACAAGGTGAACTGGTCCATCTGACTTCACTCTGTACTCATAAGCCACCAGGAATTTTGTTGGTTTTCTTTATGATAAACTGAAAGAGACAAATGTTAAAGGCAAGACAAGAAATGCTTTTAGGCATGTTTGTCCTGTTTCCTTAGATCAAAGGTAATTTTGAATAGAAGAATGGGAAGCAGTTTAATTTTTTGAGGTCATCTCTGCTGAAGCACGTGTCTCAATGTTTTGGTACTGCATATGCTGGATAAGTGCTGTCCCCTGAGATGTTCCATCTTTGACATCATAGGAGTAAGTAGTCTGTACGGTTCCATGCAGTGCAGGTTCCCTGCCATCATCTCCTTTTGACAGCTCAGCTGTTATCAGAGATTTTTCCCAATCAGGGAAACACATCTGCTCTTCTTTCTCCTTTTAACATTGAAGATGCTGTTCTGACTAGTTCTCTGTTATCTGGGCGAGTTTGGTGCTTGAAGTCAGAGGCAGCAGACAGCACCAGGAGTCATACCTTCTGCATGACCTCTGCCAGTCAGGTCAGGTTAGTAATTGCTGCATTACACACAGCAAGCGCTGGTTCTCCTGTTGTGACTTCTCTCTCTTCCTAATTACTGAGATCCATCTCTTTCCATTACCTAGTACAGAAAGTGCAGTACAGAGGGAAAGGAAGGGTATATACCACATGGAACAGAGATAATAGGGGAAGCATGAAGGAGAACAGTATTTTTTCTCTCTTCTTTCAGAATGCTTTTCTGCAATTTTTATATTCCTTTAGGTATAAAAAAAAAGCAATAGGATATGCTTTTTTAATTTTAGAACTGTGGCAGGTGGTGGGGAATGACAGGATGATATAAAAGCATTTTACTTCTCATGATGTAGTTTGGGGTTGTACTATATTCCCTGCTCTCGAGTCTGACATGATTTACGTGCACAGAACCAGTGTCCCTGAAAGGGTGATTCTTGCACTGATAGACCTAAATCTGTACATAACAACTGGCTGGTATAGTTTAGGACAGCTGCTGAGTAGTAAGTCCTGCTGATGTGCTAATCACCAATAACTTCCTAAAATCACCTGGTAGTTGGAACAACGTGTTAAAGGAAGTTTTAAGCCTGGTAGCCTTATGTGCATATCTAAGTAGTCTTGTCTCAACATATACACGGTCTCAAAAGGACAGAGCAGAAATCTCTTGTATACCTTTAAAACCCACAGTACTGTCTGGACCTGCTTGGACTCTCACTCTATTGCAGGAAAGATGGGTTTTCTGGCAGCCTGCGATGTTTTCAAGAGAGTGTCTCAGATGATATAGAAAAAACCCTCAGATTCTTAAGCTCAAGCAATAAATCTGCGAGTGTGATGTCTGAGCTACTATCTGATAGACAACTGAATGCAAGCCAAAAAGTGTAATTTTCATATTATAATGCCATTTAGTCTGTTACTTGCAATCTGCCTTTTAAGAGCAGTTCTAGGTCAATAACCTTTTCATAACTTAAAATTTCAGAACCACCATGGAATTTTGCACAAAACTCTCTTGAATAAGAAAAGGTCTGTCTGTTCAGTTTCCTGGGTGCAGCAGGAACATTGATTCCGCCTCTTTCCCCATCATTTTCTTAATATCTTTTTAATAATGTCTGCTTTCTCTCATATAGTGCAGCAGTGCATTTATGAGGAACTCTTTCCTTTAATAGCCATTGTGTTTTTGACAGTACTCTGAATAATAGAAATTCACTTTTCCAGTGTCCCAAATGACAGGGCGAACTGTTCCATCAGCGATATATCTTCAAAATTGGATTTAGCAAATAAAAGTGTGGTGGACTTTAAATATAAATAAGACCCATCCCTTGGATCATCTTTTAACTGCAAACCTTCAAAGAAATTATATTTTTACTCCCAGCAAATTACCTAGGAGAAAAAAATGACAAGAGTAATCTATTTTTTTCACAGCTGGTCGGTTGGCCAGAGTTTCTCATCAAGGAGTACATGCTGTTTGCTCCCCAGATGGACAGGCTGGATGAGTAACAAATCCACAGAGCCTGGGACACAAGGTAGAAGTTATACTGCCTGTGCTTTTAATCTTGCACAGCTCTGCTCATTGGTAATTGCAGGTGGCCCATATCCAAATGAGACTCTATTGGGACAATATCCTATATCTTGTCAGAATGAGTCCCATTAAAGCCTGCACTGGAATTGGGCCAAAACCTTGAAATAATTATGGGAAACCTATTTTTAAAAATAAGTTGAAGCCATAATGGCGACAATTAGACATTTAAGCAACATCAGCTGTAACTGCAATTTTAGCTGCTTCTGCTTGGTCCTTGTTTTGCCTGTCTGGCTCAGCTACTATAAGAGTTACCAAGCAAAAAGCGCATGACGTTGTGAACCATGATCATTGTGTCTCTTGTTCTGGGGCCTCTGCGTAGTGCTGGAGCAGCAATGCGTGTTTGAACAGTGCCTGGCAAATTCCCTGAGGCTTGGACAAGAAATGCTGCCTGTACACTGCCACTCAGCTATTTGGGTCACATCTTGCTCAGCTTGCTTTCTCTTTAATTTAAAGAATGTTTGCTGTTGTCCTCATTCTGCCCAGGGATACTCCTCCTTTATCAACCAAAAGGCATGGAGGTTTAGGAGCCTTTATTGTGAGTCTTATTAGAAAGTCTGAATTACAAAGTGATTCCATACATCAGCCCCAAACCATTTCCTCAGGGACACCAACCTCCCCCTTTCTTCCAGTCTTTAAGTTGAAGACTTGCATTTTCCTCTTCCTGTGCTTTTCACATGCCATACCAGAGAAAAACATCTCAAAGGTACACTAAAATACTAGTAGGCATATTTAAGAGATATGTCTAATTTCTAAAGAAAGCCTTGAGGCAAAATGCTTCTCTTTTACTCTGGTGTAATCCTGTCGACTCCTAATCATTATACTTTTAAACTAAGCATGTAAACATCAGACTCCAAAATCATGAGTGTAAGACTTGGAGGGCTGCTGTGGGGGATGCCATGGTAACTGGAGCACTCTGCTTCCCCCCATCATTTTCATGGGAGCTGCGGGGCTGGAGCAGCACAGTGGTCTGTTCAGTCTAGTGGCCATCTCCTCCAAGGACGCTGCTGGAGGGATCTGATGTTTCAGTGCAGCTCAGCATGCCTACTGAAAGCGAATCCACTCTTTCTCTCTCCCTCTTTTTAAGTCTCATCTGCACATCAGCCTGGTGTGTAAATTCAGTCCTGACTGCATGGATTAGAAGTGAGAGGCTTGTAGGTGTGTTCTCCCTTTGTGCTTCTCGGCTTCTGATGTGATGCAGTGTTGTGCCCTGTCCCCCTCCCGTCGGTCCCTGGCTGTGTGCTGCTGACCAGCAGGTCAGCTGGTGGCTGGGGACAGACTGCGCGTGGAGTTTCAGCACACTGCTGATATGACCAGTCCTCAGTGCTGACATCTACTTTCAGGGTAGAAGCCGCCTTCTCAGAGCTCTTTGCCTCTTCTCCCCTTTGACTGATCTAGCCCTGGTGTATATGTAGGAGAGGGTATGTGGACATGGGTAGAAAAAAGTCAGATTAAGAAAAATGTGATCAAATTAATTTATTTAGTTTTTAACTCTGCTACTGAATGGTGATGATCCATACCTTCCTATTCTATCTGTTGCCTGGCAATCTCCCAGTATGGATACCTGCTGGGCTCATGCAATGTCCTTAAGACAGATAACTAGGACTGGCAGGAATTTGCATTGCCCTTTAATTCTCCACATAAAGAACAAAGCTGAATTTCTGCTGTGTGGCATTACTTCAGGATCCCACGTCCACCCCTGTCGTCTTCGCTCTTCTAGCTGTTTTGGAGAAGTGAGTGAGGAGAGGTGGATAAAGCCCTTTTTCTGTGTAAATAACAGTGCATGGGTAGTATTTCCTGGTAATGTATCTCGACATGTATTTCAATAGACGAGTTACAAAGTACATACGTCCTGGGCCATAAGACTGCAATCTGTCTTGGAAGAGTTTTGCTGATAGCTCCACAGCAGATGAGTGTGTATGTGGGCTGATTTCATGTAAGCCCTGTAGACTACTTTATCTTCAGCAGCCTCCTCAAACCAGTTGATCAAACGTAATTTAGATAAAGCATTTGTGCCCTTGCTCACCTTCATGGTCAATATTTAACTGCTTAGCTATAATAAAGATACCTTGATAACTAGCACACACAATATACAGTCACTGATTTGTTGCTGTATCCTGATGGTAATTTTTCTCCTCCACAAGAATGTAACGTAAGACTGTACACAAACAGCAGCATCAGTGAGCAGCACATGTGTATGGATGGGGGCAGAGAGGCTAAACCTGAATAAGCTAGAGAGATAAAGTAAAGTGTAATTCTTGTGTAACTGAAAAAAAAAAAGTGAAAGACGGCATGGTTTTGGTTTTTGTTCTGTTTTCTTTCTCTTTTACTGTAGAGCAAGAAACTTAGTATTTCCTGGATTCCAAGTCTGAAGAGTCTACTTGATCTTTTGTATAACATTGTCCAGCAAGTTCCTTCAAGCAATTTTCTGAGCATCTATTTTAGATATTTTTGTTTGTGTATATGAAAGTAAGTTTGAGGGACAAGTCTAATACTTAGAGGATTTAAATGCAGTGTTTAAGAAAAGTATGCATCTTTTCAAGAACCTACCGATGCTGCTGCAGTGTTTCGATGTCTTTCACAGCACAAGGAACCAAGCTCCTTTGTATGGCTGTTAATTGCATGGTTGTGTTCTGGGTCTGATCTGGTGGAGAAAAAGAAAAATCTCCCTAAACACATGACATTACCTGAAATGATACACTTTCTCCATTAATGTGCACCACAGACTTACCTGGTGTATAATTAAACTCTTAGTCTGGAAAGTAGTTGTTGAAGATTAACATCTCTTTGTTTTATTTTTGTGCCTGGCCTGTCCTGCCTTTGGTGGCACCAAGTGTAAGTGGTGTTAGTCTTCAAGAGTCTAAGAACGACAAGGCCAGCTGCAGTTTTGTAATGCCAGGCGAGTCTGCTGTGCTGCTGGTTTATTAAAAGGAAACTGAAAGTCAAGTGTTTCAACAATAACAATTCAAGTTCCTAAGAAGTAAAATAAGGTTTTCTGAAGGGACAAGTTTGTTGCTCACCCTAGTGAGCTTGGAGTAAAATATGTTCCAAAATAGGCAAACTGCTGTTTTTACCGTCATTCTCCTGAGAAGAGGCAAAGCTCAACTGAAGCATGGAGAGCTGTGTTTAATGAACACGGAGGTAGCTCAGTGTTCCCTATGGCTGTGCATGAGTGGCTGTAGGAGTCTGATTTTTCTGCCTGCCATTAACACACAAACAATAAAAAAAACCCAAACAAAAAAACCCTGTTTGGCCATATATATGGCCATTTTCTTCTTCCAGGCCAACTTTGAGCAGCAGTTTCTTACGGCTGTCCCAGCAGCCCTGAGTGAAGGTCCATTCTCAGCATACCTAGCAGTTTGTTGGCTCCTAAAGAAAGCTGTTTGCAATGAACAGATTTCGGAACACATGTGCCTTGAACTGGCCATGACTCATGGGTATGTGGCACCTTCCACCCAGACATCGTGATGAGCCTACAGTCTATCAGCTTTTCCCTGTTGCTCAGAAACATGTGCCAGCAAATGCCCAGACAGCGATTTCTTCTTCCACTGGGTCATTTCTTTTGTCATCCTGGGCTCAGTACTAGGGTCAGACCTGCCTGAACTTTGTGCGTTTGAGAGAGAAAAACCATTACTGTGTTGTTTCAGTATTGAGAGCTGATTTAATTATCCCTTCTCATTTTCAGTTCATGCAGGAAGCATTCTTTTTTTTTTCTTACCCATTTAGCCAGAAACATCACAGGCATTTTTATGGGCTTGCTGCAAAAATGTCTTAGCAGCGGTCTTGAATTTTCCATGACAGCAGTGTCTGTGGTACTTCTATCTCGCTACACATGCCAAGGCAGCCGGTTGCCTCCCAAGAGAGTTAGGGTCAGACATTGCCCTTTCTTAATGGTGAGAAAATAAGGTTTTTAATGTGAACAAATTTGGGCTGAGATATGAAGCAAGGAAACAAGCTATCTGTTGTAGCATATTGCAAAGGTAGGAGAAAAGTAATTGCAGCTTAATTCATTAGGATATGAATACATTTGGTGGGGGTAGTGAGTAGCAGAGAATTTTTACTGATACATGGCTTCACTAAAAGCCAAATGCTGATAAAGGCTCAAGTAAAATGTGATGGAATCCATAGCTGCATCTTGGATCCCATGGCAAAACGATATCTTGGTCCAAAAATTCATTGTCAAACTTCTTTTGGCTTCAAGGAGGTCAGAATCTGAAGGCCAGAATTTGAAAGAACATTTTTGACAGGCTGGCTTTCAGTTTGCCAGCAAAAATGTAGCATGAGGGAATTAGGAAGCAGATGAGATGAATAATGAACTGCAACATTTCGGTAGCACCTTGGCCATGGCAAAAATGTTTTAAATCTGTGCATGCGCACACTTGGAAATATACATTGGACTTCTCCAAGACAGGAGAGCAGCAGTAATGGCAACTTATTTGTGTAAATGCCGTTACTTGTTAGGCAGTGGTACATTTAATCATGAACAAATCTCCTTTAGTGTCTTCTAAGACACTTTCAGCAAGGAAAGGATGTTGCTTTGGCTATCAAAAAGCTACAGGAAGAACCGTTTCAGGACATGTTGAGATTCCTTAAGCACAAAGCTTTTCTTTGCAGCTCAGTTTCTCCTGAGCTTACATTTATATTTTTATTTCAAGACCTTAGGCTTCCTTGAAGGCTTGTTCCACCTGAGGAGAGATGTTCCTGTCTTACTTAGTGTCAGCTTTGATTCGGAAGATAATTCTGCATGGATCCAGGAAGCTGCGCCCTTTCCCACTAGTTGGTCATCTATCATTTCATTACAGTAAGGTTACCAAATTGATGTGTCCTGGCTAATTCTTCTAATGCAGCTGTATAGCTATGTAGTGTCTCATCAGGCAACTGCACATGCTGTCTCAATTGATAATACTCTCTGATACTATTAGCAGATGGCAGAACATGACCTACCTGTGAAATCTAACTCACAGTGATCTTCTAACAGTGCCTGTTTTCTCAGGGAATGTCTTGAGGCATACTCTTATCTTCCTGGTCCAGCATTACAAGTGTGGGTTTTTTTCCATAGAAATAAAGGTAGGTATCACACTGCTGGTATTTGGCCTTGTAACTGTTAGTGACCGGCTAAGTAATGAAAATTTGCTGTTAATATTAATTCTTAACATTTCTTCAAATGAGGCTGTAATGAAATTTGATATATAACTTCTTAAATAGTGGCACAGGAGGTATTTTAAATTTAACAACTGCGTTATCTTTACCTCTTATATATTTCATTAATCTTCATGTGCTTAATTAGTTGCTGTTCCTCAGTGGGAATGTTTGACTAGAGTAGAATGAGACTAATGAAATCTCTTGGGTTGTTACTGCTGGAAAAGAAAAGGACTAAGTGCTAGAAGGACATCAAGTCTGGCTAAATACAATGTTTGTTCATAGGTTAGCCCTGTGTGGCAATGTTTGCATAAGTGAAAGGAAAAAAAAAATGGTCAAATATAAGATCCCATTCCACAGGAAATTGTTCTTTAATTGTGACCCTTAGTTTGCAGGGCAGGTACAGGGAACATATGTGCAGCCTGGAAGTCCACATAAAAAGACCTAATGGGACAAGGTCATCTCCTTCCTGAAAGCCTGGCATGCAGCTTAGCAAGCATCAGCATACCAAGATCAGTGTGTTAAATCCCAACCCTAGGATAGGGAAAATAGGCTACAATTTTGAAATTAGAAGCAAAAAAAGAATTATGTATAAAATGTCACCAAATACCTGGGTAAGTGGACTTGGGGAAAAAAAAACCCCATCACTAGCCGTGAGATTGCACATGTCTGCAGTGGAATTTGGACTAGGTCCTATACTTCCTTACTTTCCCCTGAAAACAGCATTTAACATCTTTAATTTTCTCGTTCAGAAGACTCTGTCCATGGCTTGCTTCATGTTTTGCCAGAGTATGTCACTTACTGGTGTAGTATAATGGCTTATACTGAATATTAGCTTATCTGAGACCAGATACAATCTCCCTGTTGAGTGTTTGGAAGCAAGAAACAGCACAAGAATCTTTTCCCCAGCATACTGCATTAGTGGTCACTATAACAGAGCTCCTTCTGTGCTGTGATAACAGTATAACAGATACTATCATCTGTGTGTCTTCAGAAGAATAGGAAATAATGAGCCAGAGTCACTTCTGTTCTGGTTCCATTGAAGTTGGAGAAATTATATCAGCAGGAAGTTTGGCCTCATGCATGTTAATTGAGCTCTTTTCAGTTCAGTGCTTTGTATTACTTTAATTTTAAAATTATAGCCATAAATTGTGCCTAGCAATGCTATATCGAGACCTGCACCCACTGCCAGGCACAGGCTCTGGGGCCCAGTTCTCGCTGCAGCAGGCTGCTGCCCGTAAGGTACCTCAGACTTGTTTTTGAAAAACCTGTTGTTAAAGTGACACCGTCTGCAACCAGCACAGCTACCTGCAAACTCCGATAGGCACCACATCCTAGTGCCTGACAAGACCTGTACCTCTTAATTTAAGAGTAATTTGGCAGGAGAACGGGAAACATATGTCCGTCTAAGGAGTCCTGGGCCTTGTCACAGCGTGAAGGCTACATGTCCTCGGGCAGGTATTTTCAAGTGAGATTCATTGCCCCAAGGGACCTGGTAAACAGATGCTAAGAGGCTTTGATTTGGATTGGTTTCTCCAGAGATGCCTGCCAACCTGGGCTGATCCGTATATCTTGCACTGTTTTCCTTTTCTCATATGCAAGAAAAACAGATGGGAAGGAAAAAGGGGAGGTGGCATTGCTAGCGGCTCCAAGGCACCAAGCAGCTGACTGTTGACATTGGCTGGTCGCAGGGAAAAAGTGACTTGCTGAATTCGAGATGAACTCCAGTGGCTACTGTTCAGCCCAGTGCTTATGAAAACAGTTCCTAGACTAAAAGGCCTTATTTTTTTGGGGAGCAGAAGTGTCTGTTTATTTAATTTATCTGACTTTAATTTTACCTAATTATATCTAATCATTTTTATGTTATCGTATTCTCTGTTTGTAAGTGATCTATTTTCTACTAGATTGCTCACTATTTTTAGTATATGTACATTTACAGTAATGAACCTGAAAGCTGAAACAGATGATAACACAGTAATTGTTTTTTAGGTCTGTAATAATTCGTGAGTGTTGCCTACAAAGCGGGTTTTGGATGGTCTTCAGGGGTAAACACATTAAAGCCAGGTACCTGTAAGCTCTTTTACAATCTATTAGCATAATAACATCCTGTAAAAATAACATCTTCATGGTCTAAGAACATCTGATGTTGGTGCATTAACTGCCTTCATCTTCAGTTCAAACTGCCAATGGTCTCTATACCTGGGCGACATTTAGTATTATAGCTGAGGAATCTCCTGCTGTTTTATGAAGTGACTGAGATCAAATGATGTACCAGGGTTTTAGATTCTTTTCATTTAAAAATACATTATGCCCCGTGTGAATGGGAAATCACCTTGACAAATATTGCAGTATGCCAAGTTATATGCTGGTATGCTCATAGCCTAATAAAATTACATCTTGAAACCCTTAATTTTGTCATTAGCAGTTGTTGTTTCCTCTTCATAACAAGTAATGAAGTAGCACATGAGGAAAATATTATTTTTCCTTCATTTATTTATTGAAGTATCAAGGGTTACATTTGACAATGGTATTATGATACACATCTGTTTCTGTTCAAATTAGGAAGGTTTTAATGATACCTCAAGAATTAGAAAAGCACTTGCTTAACTAAACTGAGGGAATTCCCTACAAATAGGAGTGCATTATGTTTATATAAGATTTGTTTAATCTAGGAGTTGTTGTATAATTAGATTATGCAGATGAAAAGTAGATATCCTTGTTTCCAACTCTTCATTGTCACACTGTAAAACTACAAAGAGCTTTAGCTGGTCTTCATTGAATGTCATAATTATTCTTTTGTAGGTAATGTTCAGCTCTGACAATGTGCAGAGAGAGATACTGGCAATGTCTTCAGAGTTACTGAAAGTTTAAAAGGTGCCTGTGTTTAAAGGAAAGTCCAAAGTATTAATTTAAAGTAGACAGGTATTAAGGCTTCAGTTTCCTATTCTGTAGTTGTAAGTAGTGATGCACAAACCGTACTATGGATAATGTGGGGGGGCAGTCTGAAAATCGCTAGCTGCTTTTTTTTCTTTTTTTTTTTTTTTTTTCCCCCCCCTTAGTACATCTTTTAACCTCATTGGCTTTACTATATGCAAATATAATCATTCCTTTATGGAAGAAATGGTGTCCCATATGGCTCAGTTCTCTGTGCTTGGCAACTGCTATTACATTTTAAGGATGATATCACACGTTTGCTTAGAAAAGTGAAGTATAAGTTTCAGGAGGTCTTGCTGTCCTCGGTGGTGATCTGTCCCCATGTTTGCGAGTCTTGCTACATGAGAAGACCACCACACTTTGTAAAACTTTCTATTATATTTCACCTGCATGCCAGAACTACAGTTCAGAAAAAGCTAAGGCAAAAATACATCTGTTTCCAGAGCTGTAAGTTGTGAAATGTTTCAATATTCACCATTAAAATAAAATTAGTCGCAACCATTGAAAAGTCAACATTTCCACACAGTATTTCCTTAGCCTGTGGGTTTTAGATCAGCTGGTGCAACTGGGTTCTAGGCCAGGGTTTTGGCTATGAAAACAAAAATGGTGTAAGAATGGAGATCCACATTTTGGCTTTTTAAACTCTCTTCCATCTCAAAGAAAACAGGGAGAAGTTTGGAGCTTTTTTGTTTTGACACCTGTGCATGCTCTTGGGAAAAATGTTCAATGTCAAATTTAAAGAGAGCAAAACTGTCCTGAGAATTAGTGTTGAGAGAGTCCAGGAAATCTGATTGCTGGGCAGTGAGCTGACCTATTGAAGGTGACTGCTCACAAGAGGCTGATGCTTTTCAAGTATCTTGACATCAGTGAATGTCTGGGTTCTTGGAAATGTAGGCTCTTTGCCTTTAAGTAAATGTATTTGAGAGTAGATTAGTTTGCAAGCACTTGAATTGATTTAATGTGTGTTTACTCTTCAGATATTCACTGTGGCTGTTTACCTCTGCAAGATAAATATTTAAAATTGCATTTGAACCTCACATTAACATTTATGTTCATGTCATTATAGTTTCCTTTTGTGAATGAGATTTACCTATCAGTCTTAAAGCTGTAATAAGAATGAGTCTATTTTTGTAACTCTCAGCTTCTCATGATACTCTGCCATAGGGTTGAATTAATTTTGTGGCATGTTTACTGCTCATTCATCATCAGAGTAAAGGCAACGAAGCAGTCATCAGGCTAGAAAAGCATTGGTATTTTGTGAACAGTGCCAGGTCTTGCAATGGAAATCTCCATATAACACCATGCAGCCACCTATTCCTGGGCAGCGAACATGTATTGGGGACTGAACTAAGGGTCTCCAGGGCCAAAAGTATGACAGCTGAACAAGGCACTGGACACAGGCATTTATTTCATTCTGGAGCTTGTCTCTAGAAGGGAAAGGGCTCACATCTTGGCCACGGTCTTTGGATGCCGACTATTCATTTGTTAGGAGCAGAGTGCAGACCTTCCCTTTGTTTCCCCCATGGCTGCTCAAGTAATGACTTTGTCATGGCTCTTACACGTGCCACGTTTGTATTGGTGACTTATTGGGGGGGGGTGGTGTCCTCCACTGTCTCTCTGCTTGGTGATGTACAAAAATATGTACATCTTGTCTTTCCAAGAAGGGATTATCCTCCAATTGCTGTTTTTTCATCTTTGAATTATGTTCGGGAGTGCATCTGACACTAGTTGCGTCACTGCAGGGTCTAGTTTCTTCCAGATTCTCTCTTTCTGAAGAAATCAGAAATTCCCATGTGCCCAAACTAGATTTTCCTTTCCCCATTCTCTAAGGACTGATCTAAATTTCTGTTTGGTCACACTCCAGAGTTTATGGTGAAATGGTTAAGTATAAATCTGAGTTCCTGTATTTCATGGAGAGTTTTGGCAAAGGTTTCAGGGCTTTTCCACTGCATAGTCAGTTTACAGCATTATTGTGGAAATTGGAAACTTTGTAGTTGAAGATGTGCTAAATTACATAACCACGCTACTTCCACTTGATATAATGTCATGTGTTTCGTTAGTTGGAGCATTATGCTTACATAAATACTGTGCCGGAAGTCAAATACCAAACTATGCAGTCTAGTGCCTTCTGGTTTTGTAAAGCACAAAGGCTTTCATCTTTCCTCCTAATTTGCCATTTAACAATTGAAAATTATTTAATGGATAACTGCAAATACATTTTTTTTTTTTAACTAAGAATTAAGAATGTAATTATGTATCTGAAAAAAATCTGAGCATATAAGGAAGCAGATTCAGATGAAGTTATAAAAAAATTTCCAGGAATATAATCTTTTTAAACCATTTCTTGCACACTTTGAATAATTTACTACTTAATTATTTTTGTGCAGAGAGAAATGTGTATTCAATAAACCTGGAAATTATTTCTGAAATTCTTTTTTTTGTGGGTTTTCTGTTTTTTTTTTGGTTTTTTTTTTTTTTTAGATCCACAGAAATCTCTAACATATCAGTCATATAGGAAAGAAATATCTGATCTATGAGGGAAATGTTGCAGGAGAGGAAAAGAACCAAGTGTCCAGCCTGCGCAGGACTGTACCGAGGAAGGATTTTGTTCTGGATTTAGGATGAGAATAGTGTTGATAACACACTGATGTTTTAGTTGTTGCCAAGCAGTCAAGGACTTTTCAGCTTCTCATCCTGCCCTGCCAGCCAGAAGGCTGGGGGTGATCAAAGAGCTGGGAGGGGACATGGCCAGGACAGCTGACCCCCACTGGCCAAGAAGATATTCCATACCTTATGATGTCACGCTCTGTGTATAACTGGGGGGGTTGGCCAAGAGGCAGTTGGCTTGAGAGGTAGCTAAGGATTGACTTTGAGTGGTGAGCAATTGTGCTGTGCATCACTTGTTCACTTTTTGTATATTCTTTATTATTATTATCATCTTTTTCTGTCCTATTAAACTGTCTTTATCTCAACGCATGAGTGTTACTTTTTGTTTTTGTTTTTTTTTTCCTTTTTGATTCTCTCCCCCATCCCACTGTGGGGGGAGTGAGCGAAGGGCTGTGTGGTTGGTTTAGCTGCTGGCTGGGTTAAACCACAACACCTGATGTGGCTGGAAATCAATGCAGGATGTGATCAACTTTCTTAATTTGAGTTTATGCTCCTTGATACACAAACTAAATCATATCTTATGTTTCCTACAGCACAGGGCATATCTCTGGTACCCCGTAAAGGATAGCCAACAATGATGGCAGGGCTTTCTGTGGAAAGTACTTTTTACTTACTTTTACTTTACAGCTTTATGCTGTCTGTGTGGTATAATCCAAATATGCTATTGTGCCTCTTTGCAGCACAGATCAAACACTGTATCTTGAGTAAGGACAGATAATTGTTGCTCTTGAGAGGCAGATGAAGAGGGTTTAAGGATGGACTTTTGGCATCAGAGACATCACTCACATAACCAGCTTTGTCTTTTATCACTCTTTTCTGAAAGGCTATGGAAACTAGACATCTTGATCAAAAAGCTGATTGCCACCCAGACCTTTTAGGCATGAGATAAGCCCCCATTTGCTGTATGTTGCTTATTTCATAAAATAAGTAAGACAATATATTCAGAACAATAGACAAATACACATTCAAAAGAATAGATACTGCTTGAACTGAGAAATATGAGGTCCTTTGGTCTTTTTCCTGGAGTGTGCAATGAAGCCTTTGGGTGTGTCTGCCTTTTCCAGCACTGACTGCAGGGCAGAACTGTCGTTCTTCCCCATGCTGCTGCTTGTGTGGGAAGGGACTGCTTGCATGAGAAGGAGCGGGTCAGGGTAGTCGGGTTGGTAGTCAGGCTGTCTGGCTGTCAGAAACAGTCCTGCTAGTGCGCAGGTGTCTCCGGTGACCGTTTCCCTCCATTGACATTAGTAAGAAAGAGGTCTGGAGTTGGTCCATTGAATCTGTGCATATAAATCTTAACGACTGACATAAAGACATTGCTCTGGAAAGTATGTGCAGTCAGGCAGCGATTAAGTCCAGGATGAAAGCAATGACGTGATTAAAGTTAAGCACATGCTTATGATATTATTGTGAACAAAGATGGAGCTGAATGCTACTGCATCGCTTTCCTGGGTTTGAGCTAGAGTAAATAAGCGGTAGATGAAGTGTCAGCCTCACTTCCACTTCTAGATTTTAAGTGGATCATTAAATCCTACTTGTCCGTGCTGTACTGCTTTATAGGTACAATTGTACTGGTAGGATGGTAAGAAAGGGAAAAACAAAGCTCTGAAGAGGATTGTTACCTCCTGTAACAAACTTGCCTACTAGCTCAGGATGCTCTTCTGGTGTTAAATATTTGACGTTTTGGTGACATTTGGAAACTGATAGGCAAAATTTTGCAGCCACGGAACTGGCCAAGAGCAGTTTTGTCTTCCATAAGTAAGTAAGCAGGCTAGTCAGATCCAAATCAATTGCAGTGGATACAAATGCAGCAAATATTACTGCGTTACTGCGTTTGCGCAGGGATAGGTGTTGTGGTTCACAAATTCTGAATTATTTTTGGTCCTTGGTTTCTTGCAAAACTAAAGAAAAATCAGTGAGAAACATCAATCTCTTGCAGTGAATAAGCACTGGATTTCAATTCTCTACTGGGAATATTTGTCAAAGTTTTCTGCAAGCCAAGTGTTTTGTAAAACAATATTTTTTTACTTTTTTTTCTCCCCCAGGTGTGTAAAGTTTTGGCTGTCTCTGAAGCATGTTCAGAGGAAGTTACTGAACTAAACTGTATTTATATTCTTTGCTCAACTGTCTTGCAGTAAAACACAGATAAAAGTTAATTTTAGAATAATACTGTAATATTCATGGGGTTGCTGTAGGAGCTTTGAATAATACAAACTATGTACACTAGTTACAGAAGTATAGAAACTTCATGCAGAATATAAAAGGAATATTGAATATTGATTTCAGCAACAAAGACCTGTGATGTAACAATATGGTAGATCATTGTGAAGATTAATTTAAAATCTAGCCCAATTACTCAGATATGCAGCGGTAAAGGATCTGATTATAGGGCTAAGAGAAAAACTGGTAAAATTTATCTCAGAGTGTACCAATATAACATTAAAGAAGGTAGCTGTGTCAAATGGAGAAAGACACAGACAAGTAAAACATTGCCATGGCAGTGTATATTTGAAAAGAATGCCAAATTAGATTGTGTTCTGACTCCACTGGTAATACATTTTATACTTTCTAGACCTTTGATTCCCAGCTGATATACCATGTTCAGTGAGATGCTCTCAGTACTGACCTTTCAGCAAATACAATTCCGCTATAATTCACGTTTTATGCAATACAAACATGCATTTATTGCCATTAATTCCTAACACAGTGTATAGAGAATATGAAAAAGATGAACTGTATTCTGGGTAAGATGAGAGAAATCACAGATAAGGTTGGGAGATGTTATTGCTTTATATCACAGGATTTATTGTACAGTTCTCCACACAGTGTATGTTAAACAAAATTAGTATTAGTGAATCAGTGGTGGCCGACAAATGTGGCATAATTATGAACTGCAAATGGTAGCACAGTCCTTTGTTACTTATGCATTTAAGTCATTAATAATAAAAGTCATACACTGAAATGTGTGTGCTGAAAGTACTTTAGGAAATTATAGTACATAATTACATCTTTTCTCCTTTTGGGTATTTTTTTTCCTGCCTGTTTTGAATGTTTTATTAGTTTTAGCTCTTTACAGATACTAAATATTAGTAGTGCTTTGATCCTGAGCCAACTCTCATTAAGTATAGTGGTCTAGATCCTCCACTGGTGAAAATGAGTACAACTTCATAGATTTTCAGCACCCTTCCCATCCTACAGGACTGTGTTGCTTTGCACTGCTGGAGATTCTGCTGGAGAATAAGACCTGCCATTGAACTGTAGCTGGAGAAAAGATTGAACTTTGTGGTTTTTGTCATTTCTATGAAGTCTGTGGTAGAACTATATGATAGTCTGCATGGGAAATGCCAGCCCTCTGGGGGAGACACCGCAGGGCAAAGGTTTGTCACTTTGCATTTTCATTCCTGAGCTGGAGTTAGCAGGATGAAGCCTGGAGGGCTGCCTGGGGGAAGGTGTCCCTTGATGTGAGTTAACATGACAGACCGGGGTTGCTCAGGCATGCTCTGCTTCCTGTCCTGGCTGTAATTTTCTGTTGGATTGTGCCCTCTTAGGGCCGGTAACAGCCTTCCATGTCAGCACAGGCACCTCTGCTTTTCTTAGCCAGGTGACCATCCAGTGCAAGAGGGGTTTTGAAATCACATTTAACTGTAGAGTGGGGAAGGGGCTCTCAGCTGCTTGGGAGAAGGCAGCATGCAGCAGAGAGAAAACTGAGTGAATGGTGGGGTGTGTAAATACAGTGACTGCCAGCTGTGGGAGGGGATGACCTGTGAAAGCAATGCTGGAGTGCCACTCTTCATTACTCCGGAGGTGGAACTGGTAACCAAATGCCCTGCTACTGCATATGGCAGTTGAACATAGAGGTAAAAAGGGAGTAAGGAGTTGAATATAGACAACACGTTGTGCTAAACAGTATCAAAATACATTACAAGGGCCAAAAGTACTTGTATGAGAGACAGGTTGCATAAAATGATGACGACCTCTAGATGCACTTGTTGCTGGGTTGACGCGCAGCACTGCAGGGTGGTTACTGCAGGGCCAGTTCAGCATAAGCAATGTGTGAAGTGGGGGAAATTGCTGATCTGCTTGAACAAATGCTCTCATCAGGGTTCCCTGGAGGTTCAGAATGACTTCTGTCTAAAGGGCAATATCCTTATCTTAGCAAAGCCAGTGGCAAAACCCCCGTTTTCCCACATGTCTCTCTTGATGAGAGACCTCGGGCATCAGTTCTCTACTGGAGCCATGAGTTAATTTCTGCTATTGTGCTGAAGATCATCTGGCACTGATATTTTCTTTC
The DNA here is from genome assembly GCA_013399095.1 of Psophia crepitans. Taxonomy (NCBI): domain Eukaryota; kingdom Metazoa; phylum Chordata; class Aves; order Gruiformes; family Psophiidae; genus Psophia; species Psophia crepitans. The sequence continues at coordinate 455,032 of VWZZ01003022.1, forward strand.
TCCACCTGACATGCCCTTAGAGTCTACATCTTGCTAGAGAGAAACTGCTTGAGACACTGTGCAAAGTTCAGCCAATTTTCGACTGGTAATGCTGAGCATTAAGAACACAAGATGTCTTCACTTTTGGCTGAGTATTCCTAGCACATCCATCCATTCCATCCTGCTCATGCCCAGTTGCACAACTGAAACGAAGCCTTAGGAGGAATGCAGTGAGGGACAGCTGCTGTGTGAGAAAAGCAGTAACTCTGACCCATATGTTTTTAATATATTTACATTTTTAAATGAAGAATTGTGCAGAACAATGATTTAAGACTCAGTTTCATGTAAGTCTTCTCCTTGGTGCTGTGGACTTTTCAAGTCTGAACAGCTTTGTCCAGCATGCAAAGCAGTTGTCTTTGCTCAAAGAAGATCTTAGAAGAAAGGTTTATTTTCTATCAATTTAACGTTTCTGTGGTGTTTAGTTGACACAATTTTATTAACTTTCATTGACTGGATTTTAAATGCAAATTGAACACCTTAGAAAAATTACCAAACCACCATGTTACAGCAAATTTAGGCCAGATAAATGAGAACAGCAAATTGATGGGAAGATCATCACCTGCAAAATCATAAATTAACAGAGCATCAAAAGCCAACTTGATTATTCTATAACAATTAAATAGCAATTGTCTAGCACTTGGGTAAAATTATTAGATCATTCCAAACTGTTTCTGTACATTCTCCAATAAAATAAGTAAGTGTATTGCTAGCGGAAGTGGCTGAGGAGAGCATGTGAATCTGTCAGGATACAAGGATGTGACAGAAAGTTAATCTGTGTGCAAACAGATTATTTGCTGAGTATTTCCTTGCTGTCAATTTTAAAACAGGTTAATTTTCCATGGGTTCCCAACTAGAAGAGTGTCCAGAATCTTCAAATCCTTAAGCTGACCTTGGAAACTGGTACAAAATCCTACATGTCTAGACCTTGATCCTGCTTTCGTGTCTATTTTAATTTGGATTATTGTCCATGTATAGAGGTCACTTGAAACTACAGGTCCCTTATGGCTGTGAAGAATGGAACTAATGTATCCCATCACAGGGCATAATTAGACATGAAAGGCTAATTTAACTATGTGGAGGTTAATCTAGGTTAACCATTGTGCTGTTAGGGGAATACTCATAATGGGGGGATACTTATGTCAAATAACATTTTTCAGATAACCTTAACACTGAAAAGTAATAATAAAGTATAACTTGTAGGTAGTTTTAAGGAGGAACACTGTAACTGTACTGTAAAAGACATACTGCATGATGTGGTCCCTCTGTGCAGAGAGATAAAGCAGTGAAGGTATTGACCAGAGGCTGTAGACAAAAAACTGAGGTAGCAGTGCTCTTGCTATAACAATTTCCATATGTAAATAAGATATTGGATATATCCAAAATGACCTAAATCTGCACTGAAGAAAAAACCTCTTACCTTTGAGGCAGAGATAACAGAAAGCTTTGAAGTAGCATTAAGAAAGAAAAAACTAAAAAATCCTAAAGCCCCATGGATGGAAATTCTTTTTTTACTGATCGGGATGCTCACCTGATGGGACCAGGTAGGCTGTGGATTAGCATGGTCACGTCCTGTTACAATAATTGAGCATGCTAGGCATGTTTGCATGTGTGTGTATATATATATAAAAGAAGGTATGTATATGCAGATTTTCCTATGTGTTGCTAGAAGGACAGAACTCTAGAACTCTGGAATTACTCTGGAAAACCAAAGTATCCAAGAGTTTTGAAGGGACTTGGTCTGAGAACTTGTTGATGCCTGAAACTGGAATCACCAGACTGAAGGAGGAGAAAAGAAAAAAAAAAAAAGTCCTCTCATTAAACTAGAGTTCTGAAGGATGGGGCAATACTGATCTATTTTCAGACATAACAGGAGATATAGTGAGGACCCCTATAATGAAGTGTAATGATGAGATTAATATTTTGCTACATTTTACTTCATTTTAAAATACAGTATAATAAAAGCTGCTCCCTGTGAAAGAAGAATGCAAATGGGTTTGGAGAGCGTTAGCACACTGTTTTGCATATTAGGGGACTATATACGGATTGAATTCACCCAGAGATTTTTTTTTAAATGTACATAGTAGTTGAACTACTGCACAGCCCAATTAAATTGAAACCTAGGAGGGCAGGAACCCTGTTGGAAGATTACCTTACCCTTCACTAAACCTCAAAGACTAAGACAAAGAAGCTCTTCCAAAGATACGCTGGTCATGGTGATAAAGTGTTTAAGCAAGGCATCCAATGTGCAAATTTATGAGATTAGCAGGTCTTTATCTTTATCTGAAATTATTTCATAAAGGCACCCCCAGCCCAGGGTGAGCGTTGGAGGTGCCGTGTGCCAGCCCGAGGGCAGGATCCTCATTAGCTCTGGTCCTTATCTGTGCTGCTGGTGCTGGCTGAGGCCTGAAGTCCACCTGCCCCTTGGAATTTAAAGCTTCCATTTTAATTACGTTTAATCTTTTGCTACTTTAGATCCAGCTGTATACATTATTTAAAAGGCAGAAAGCTTTTCCTAGGCAATTAGCGACAGGTTTGTTAGCTGCTGTAACAGCCTGAGGTTTCACTTTCCTTGCATAGTTCTGTAACAGTCTCATGATTACCTAATATAACAACCAGCCTCTATGGCTTTATAAAATTATAGTCGATGGTATGTACCAGCAGTACTTGAAGGGTTGATACAGCAGTAGAGTTGAATGTATCTACTGTCACTGACAAAATAGCCTGGGGAGGAGAGAGCAGCAGCCTGTCGGCAGTTTTCAACTACCTCGGAAATGCCGTAAGTTACTAAGATCATTGAGGCTAACCAACTTTATGTCCAGCATTAGTCAGTGTTACACCACACCTGAGAGATTATAGAGATATTTCGAGCAGGCAGAACTCCCAAGTGGTAGTGGTAATAATAAAGTCTTACACAAAAGTCTTTCACCTTCTTTCTTCCATTGTCGGCTTGGTAAGGAAACACTCTTCTTCTAACAGGTGTCCTGTGGATGTTCCTGTGCAGGACTTGCTGTCCTCCTAAATCATCATAATACCAGAGGTCAGATCCTTAACTGGAGCCTTCTCTTCCATCAGCTGTTAGAGAGTCACTCTTGCAGGGTCTCATCGAAGGATCTCAGATTTCTCAAATGACAGAGAAACAGTTCATCTGTTAAAGCTCAGCAATGAAAGCAGTACTACGGTATCCCGTGTGTCTTTGAAGATGGTACCAGGCATCTGATACTTTTACACCTTGATTGTAGTTAGCCTTTTGATTGCAACTAAACTGGAGCCTGTTTCCTGCAGGTTGAAGCATTTGCTCTCCATGCTCACTGGCAATACTGAAATGATGTCCAGAGTTCCAGGAGCCCATTTTAGATCTAAATAAATGTTAATGAAGTCCTGCATTTGAATTTCTGACTTTGCATGTGTAAAGAAAATATGACTCACAGCAAAGTTCTTTTGTGCTTGTGTCCAGGAATTGCACGATAGAGATAGCAGAAGGGCACTTCGTGGTTAAGTACCCTTGAGTTTCCTTGCAACCATTTGCACAGAAGGGCTAAAGACTAATGTTGCCTCTCTGCTTTCTGGGAACTCTAAGGCAGGGTAGGAGCTGAAATCCATAGAGATTAGAGATGGACTGTCAAGAAAGGGAGGGAAGAGGGATGGAGCAGCATCTGCAGAAGTGAATACAAAAGCCCTAGCCTGATGTGACATGAATGAATTGTGGGTTTGTTTTTTTACGTGGTGTTGCTTCTGATCCTACGTTGCATGGGAAACTTTGGGAGGAAGATGAGGAAGGCTTTGCCAAGATACTGTATTGCGTGGTGACAGAATCACACCGAGGGTGTCACAAGATCAGCAGACTTTTTTTTTTTGTTCTTTCACAAATAGAGCCTGACAAGACATCTACAAATCTTCTAGGCCTGAAAATTATTATTTTTTTTTAATATTCTCACTAGGAGTAAAGAGAGATCTGGTCTTACATGTGTTTGTAAAAGTTTCATGAACGTGGAAAACAAGAGAATATTAAAAGTGAAAACCAGCACTAATACTGTGATTCTGGAGTGCACCATGAATGTATTTTGAGTGTCTTTCCCTACACAGTTGTAAAATTAGGCTTTAAGAGTCTGATCTGGAGACCATCAAAGCTGTCGTGTAATTTTCCACTGCATGTGAAGATCTGATGTATCTGCTGTACATTGCAAGGACACTGGAGAGTTAACTGCGTGGAATCCATAATACGTCATGCTCTGCCGGTACCAATGACAGAAGTTACTGTTTTGGCAGGCCTGCTTCGTGACTCGTGAGGCACTGCAGAAGTGGTGTATCTGCATATGATTGCTTCATGACGTTAAGTGAATTAGAGAGAAGATGTGAAAAGGTGAAAAGCCTTGGGAGCCTTTTCCATCTGCGTTTTCCTCCTACCCTTGATGCGTGCTGGGATGCAGGTACGCGGGCACAGCCAGTGGCCTGACCTTCCTTTGCTTACGGGCTCTGGAAATGAATCTGCATGACTCAGTGTCTGCGTGAGAGAATGAATCCCGCTCGCACGGTTTCAGCTGCAAGTTATGCTTTTAAAAACTTGATGGCCCTTAAAGAGCAACTCCTTTCACATTTAAATTTTGCCACCCAATGCGTCTACTTTCAGGATGATTCAGGCTGCTTCAGGAATAAATGAGGGGTGCGTGAGAACAAGCCATAAGAATTATGTTATCCTGATCTTTTGCTCCTGACATCCCTGCTGATGTGCAGTGAAATATAAAGGGTTTAGAGCATGATTCACTATTAAACATTACAGAGAAAAAGTTCAGCTATTCATAAATTAATGTTAAATCTGTTTTCTGCAGCCAGTGTGAGGCTGGTGATAGCTCACTTGCCTGTACTTAGTAAAGAGCAATGCTTTCTAAAGAATCACATCCTATCGTTTCTGCTGACAGCTGTTAAGAAAAATATTTAAAATACCTCTTAAAATTGTATATGTAATTCTTGGGGAAGTGACATTGCATTCTTTTCATTCAGTCATCACCCTGTGCTAGGACTGGAGTTTGTGACACACTAATTAACTCTGATTTAGCACAGGCATTATTTTTGGAGTTAATGGTTAGTGAACATTGTCTAATATTATTACATAACCATTAATATGACTAAGGTAAAAAATGAGTTAAGTAAAATGGGAGGAAAGTTAACATGGCAGTTTGGAAATACAAATAGATTTTCAGTTTCCCAGCATTAAGTCAAATAAAACATCTGTGCCATCCATCTTTAGAAAATAAGGCATGAGGACGGACAATTCCTGACTTATTAAAAGGTTCAGTTTAGGGTGAAATCCATTCCCTTGGAGAAGGACAGCTCCAGCTCCAAGCATGGTGCAAGCCTTGTATTGCCCTAGTCCTAGGCATTATGTAGTAGGTACTAGTGAATGTTTCACAGAGTTTGAGCCCTGAAGTCGAGGCTTTCAGCGAAGGGAGGTTCTGCCCTGCCTCCCCTGGGTGGGTCTGGTGTGGACCTTTCTGCCTTGGGACAGTGTAAATAGTACTGGGCATAGGACAAACGGTTTTCTCCAACCTTCAGATTGCCCTGAAGACATGCTCCCATCATACTATGGCTCCTGGGTAAAAAAAAAACAACCCTTGTTTAAAGTCATGACTCTTCTTTCTCTTTTTGCTGCTGTGCCAGCCCTGTGCTCCAGAGAGCTGCTGTGGTAGTGTACTATCACTGCACCTTCTGCCTGCCCACCTCCTGGGGCTGGAGGAAGGAGAGGCAGAGGGTAACATATGCTGGCTAGGAGGTGGTCTGTGGATCATTGCTATGTGCAGAATGACCTATGGAACCTGGAAGAAAGGTCCTTACAGAGAGCCAAGAAAGTGGTGCTGGGCAGTGAGAGAGTAGACAAAATAGCAAGAATGAAATTAGTACCTAAAAATTGAGCCAAGATCATCAAAATTATCTTTCTTACTTCGCTTTATATACAGTGAACTGTTTGACATATGGAAAGTCTCTCCTATTTCCCTCACCTACAAGCAACTTAAAGAGCAGAAAAAAGCATCCAGCCTGGGCCATTAATCCAAACACCCCCTGCCTTTCACAGATCAGCGCAGCAAAGTAGGACGGCATGGGATAAAGGTGGCACTCCCACCAGAAAGATCCAATAATGCTTTGGGGAAAAAGATTTAAAATGTTCTTTTAATAATAAGTCTTGTTGATTGGTATTTTTCTCTATTTATGAAGGATGTTTTGCCTGCAGGGAAGCTCTTTGCTTGTCTGAGTTCATCTAAGAAGATTAAGCTCCAAAAGTTCATGACTAAAAAGCTCATCTGCTTTCATCTTTATTCCTCACCTTGAACATGTAATCTGATGAGTGATTTCTGTATAAATATATAGATGGGTTTTGACTTTGGCTGAACTAAGCTCAAGACTTATCTCCAACTAGCAGGAGGTGGAAACACCGCTGAGGTGGTATGTTTGTCAGCGGAGTTATAAGCTCTGTGTGTGCCAGCACAGTGGCGTTCTGCAGGGTTTGTTTCTGTAGTCCATGCAAAGGGGGAGATCTCTGCTAGTATAACACGACCCACGGAAGGAATATCTTTGACTGATTCACCAACAGTTCAGTTCAAGAAGAACACGGCAAAGGGATTTTTGATAGCCATTGAGTGAGTTACATGTATGGTGGCAGTTCTCTGACCCACTGTTCATGCATTGTCCTGATGTGGAATGGGGCATAAACAGCCATTTGAGATGAGACGCCGGCATTTGATGATTTGATAGTGCATGTTGGGGTGTGATCATCCTTGTAGCTTGTCCATTCAATTGTGTCCCCTAGTGGGTCACTCCTGAAACAAGAGGGAAGCAAGCAGGGGGTTTAATCCAGGGATGGCTACCTACCTTTGCCAGGGCAAGACTCTCTATTTGCCCTGCAGAATCCCATTATTCTTGATCATTCATTGCTCTGTTGCTACCTTTGCCTGTACCTGCCTTCTGATGACTAGCAAAAACTAGAAAAGGGGAGGAGGAGAGAGGAAGGAGTTCACTTGTAAAATTTTGCCATACCTACATGCACATTAAAACCTGGGAGGCACTTTGAGTTGCATTTAGAAAGGTGCACCCAGCATCAATTCCTAAAAGGCTCTATTATCTAAAAGGAATGAATGTTTACTGTATTCCAGCAGTGGTCTAGTTTTTTGTGTAAATATTCAAACAGGTTTGTTAAAAAAATTATCTCTAAAAATACTGGTAAAATTTTGATTACCACGAAGCTTTACAAGGGAGTTTGAGTTAACTACCCAAACTAATTAAGTGAAATTATCCTAATTTGTTTATTATGTTAATGATCTGAATTAATTTATAGTAATTTAGCATGTATTACTAAAGATTTATTATGTTTCCCACCAAATGACTTAAGAGCTATAAATCCAACGGTTAAATGTAATTAGTGGAGACATATTTATCGAAAGGGATAATTACATCTGATAAAAGTTCTTCAGTTAGGCTTAATTAAAACAGATTATTCTCCCATAAATGAAAAGTAAATATGGTAATAACTGGATAGATATTCATTGCAAAAATGAATATCTCAGCATTTTAATTTTCTAAGGGGTTGGGGAACTCAACTATATAACTGATTGCTTCTCAATAAACTATTATTAATAATCCCTAGGAAACAGATATTTTTTAATAGGAGTAAACATTTTGCTAGCTAATGACTAAAGAGTAGACACTAGTCAGAAAAATCCACCATTAACACTTTTTTTTGAGTGGACTGTTGCTACTTTGAACTAATGGAGAGCGTGCTAGGAAAATTATATTTTCTTCCAATAAGACTGTCCCTAGCTCATCTAAGTAGCAGAACTGAGGAAAAAACACATTTTTTTGCTGATGATTATATGGACTGTAGTTTCTTAGGCATACACCAAATTTACAGTGATTTCTGATGCTAACAGAATTTATTTAATACACATTGCTGCACATGAAGAGATTAGATTGTAAATCTGTTTTTTCATAATTTATAAGTACATTGTGTTAAAAGCACTTTCTGCAGGGCTGTCACTTGTAAATCATATTGAAAAGAGGGGGGCAGAGCTGAGAGTAGCAAAAGTATAAACATGCAAAACCAGATTCTTTTCTTGGCTGGAATAACTTAACAAAAATACTTGGAGACACAGGGGAATAAGTAGGCTCTAGCTCCTTGATGCACAGCTGCCTGGATATGAGTGGAAACAGAGACATTTAAACTCAAATCATTGTCACAGGATGTGGCTTTCTACTGGAAGAATTTGGACAGAGTGTTTGGCTGGAGGAAGGGATGGTTTTTCCTACAGTACTTAAAATTTCTAATTTTACAAATGTGCTATGTAAATTGGTTGCTGCCATGTCTCCTGGGATCTGTGAGTGTGGTAGTATGACTGGATACACAATGAAGGAAATAAAATTTTGGGACTGTGTCTACGAAGTACTTCAGGTCGTTGCAACTTGCAAAAGGTCTTGTGGATGGAAATAGATGCGTAAGCTCAGACAGCTGGCATCTCTGGTTGCCAGAGTTCTCTGACAACATGCTCTGAGGTCTAGGAGGGACATGTTCCAGGAAAATGCCAATGAACAGAGTGGCTGGGGAGGAGTGGTTGTGCACTGGATGCAACACCACAGAGTTTGAGGCTCATTTCAGGTGTGTCACTGTCTCTTGTTCATGTGGCCAAACGGATTGGAAGGAACTGGGTGGTGTTTTGGTGAAGAGTGCATATGTTAATAAATGAGATTTTGGTTGTGGGATGCACGCTCTTTACAAATTTAGATTGAGATCTGGCAGTAATCCATGCTAAAACAGGGACAGAAGTTTAGAATATGTTGAAACCCTATTTCAGAGGTGGCCTAAACCCTCTCTCCTCCTGAGGGCACTGCCAAGCCCAAGATGGGTGCTCAGACCTGTGATGTGGCAGCAGTTTCATCCCACTGAAGCATCCCCATGCATTTTTCTTCCTCACGTTATTCAAATGAAACCCTTCACTCTGGTGTTGCACAGCTGCACTGCACCGAGAAAAACTTTCCAACCTTTTGTTTCAAAGTAGGATTTTTCATGGAAAAGGGTGACCTGAATTTGAAGGTTAATCAAACAAAAAACCTTAAATAATCCGTATAGTGAAGTCAAGATTATTTTCTTTTGGTTCAAATGAAATGTTCTGGATCAATCCAAATGAATTTTGCAGAAATCCCCCAACAAGTATTTCAGTTTGAGCAAGACAAGTCCCTTCCATCTCCCTAACACATTTTGCATTGATCAGTTCCATACAGACAGCACAGGTTGAAAGTCAGGACTGGGATCAAGAGGTGCACCTTGCAGTCCTGGGAAGGAAGGAAACAAGCAGGTTAGCCTCATTCACTGGAAGGAGCTCATTTCTACAGCTGCTATTTAAGAGCAGATTTTGCCTTTTGCTAACGACCGTGGCTTATGCCTGATAATGAGAGAGCTCAAGAGAGCAGTGGAGGTGAGGCAGTGATGGATTTACTGGAGGGGAGAATTCAGGGACTGTATCTGGGGCAGAGAACTATTAAAATTCTGTGGAAAGTAGTCTCTTCGGCTTCAAAAAGAAAGGAAAGTGGGTGAGGATATTGGGAACCGAGCTGTGCAGAGCTGGGAGATAGAAGAAGAGTGCAGGCTTTGAGGTGACACACAGACTCTCAGTACGGGGGGCTTCTCAGGGGTCCCGGCTGACTAATTACCAAAGTCCTGTACACAGGAGGAAGGTGAAAATCTTTGAAATCTCGGAACAATAACAGGTTTCTTTCCATTCTGAAATGAAATCGACTGAGGTAAAATATTACATTGGGTTAAGATGCCACGCTCTTGGCAAATGTAATTGCACAGATCTTGTGTTCATATGCTTTTCAGACTATTCACGATGTACATACCTGTAGCAATTTTACATAGAGCTTAAAGCAAATGATAAACATTATTAGCAGTAAAAGGTGAAGGGGCATTTAATGCACAGTGAGTGAAAACTCCAGCATACATTCAGTATTTTTTTCCAACTCAAGTTAGGAGCATTTCAGCCAGTTTGTGTAATATTGGTGGTAGTACAACTTGCATAGCTTGAGAACCATGAAAATGGAAACTAGAAAGGTTTGTGCTTCTGCTTTTGCATCTAGAAGAGAGTAAAAGAGAACAGTTTGGCTAGACTGCTCCTCATCTTTCCTAACTTCTGGGGAGTTATTCAAAGGGATGTTTTTGAAGTAATATATCTTGGCTTTGCTATGGTCTACAGACCATTGCAAGGAACTCAGCCGTGCACAGAACCTTTGAAATGCTCTTTCTGGTGTAGTTTCCTTTAGGGAATTGAGCTAGGGCACCCATAATAACACTTAAATTCCAGTGCTGTGGGAAAGGCTGTGATAGGAATCTCAGTACTGAGTTATGCTGAATATTTTGAGTTCGCTATGTAATTCAATCACTGTCCTTAGAGAGCATCAAGATTAAGCACTTTTCCAGCAAGGATGAACTCTCCCCCTGTTCCTCCACCCACATCTATCCTGGTCCTTAGGACCGCTGTAGACCTTATTGTATATTATCTTACTCCCTGGGTGTGTAAGAAGTAGTGAAGCTGGATGGTATTTGTGTTTTGGGTTTTTTTTGTTTTTTTTTTTCCCTGAAGAAGGTTGTTGTAATTACAATTCTTTCTCTATAAATAAGATTACTCTGGGGAAAAAAAAAAAAGTTGGGTTTTTTTTTTTGTTACTGTTAAAATGCTCAACTCTTTTTTTATCATTTCTGGCATTTTTCCCAAACTGAATGGCAAAGAAAAAGCATTTCAGAATGGTAACAGTTTCTGTAAAAGTGGAAACTACATTTAACTTCTTATCAAGGCCACTTGCTATGAAGATATCTAATTAAAGCATTCCTATTTAAATACCTATACAACACAAACACATTTTATATTAAAGTTCCATTAACTTTAAAGATTTTACCAGAGAGTCTTAAAGAAATCATCAAAGATTTCTATTGTGTCCAGTTAATCACAATTCCATATAATCATATCTTACAAACATATATAATATTTCCTGTATTCATAGGAACATAGTAACAGCCACAGTCAGTGTAGTCCAAGTCCTCTCAGTCTCATATTCTGGTTCTGGCAGTGGTCAATAGCAGATATTCAAGGAAAGGGCAGACAAAGGGAGCAATTAAAATGTGAATTTTCTCCCTAGATGTAGATTCTGGCAGTTGTGGCTTAGGAAATTTTGTAAGTTGGATGTTATGTTCACATAATCACATATAATATGTTTCTTTCATGAAATTGTCTAACTTTTCCTCAGAATTGTATGAAGAATTGATACACACAATATCTTGTGGCAAGGAGACTGAAGAAATAATTCCAGCTTTTGTGAAAAGGATTTTCCTTTTGTGTTTCAGACTGGTTTCTGGCATTTTAATTATTGCTCCCTTCATCTAGTATTTTGAGAAATTGAGCAAAATTACATTTGGTAGCGCTTTTCATACATATTTGATCATGCTAGTTACCCCTTCTGTTCCTTTCTCTAGTTCTGCTCCATCAATTTTGAAAGATGGAACTGATGTTATCTACAGAGGTGGCACATGTTGGGTTATGTAGCGACAAAAGCTTGTTCCTCTCTTACACTTGTAAATTAGCTATTGTGTTCCTAGTAGGCCCTAGTGTTGCAGTTACTTTTTTGACCCCACTTAAAGAAAGAGCATATTTCTAGATAGTTCAAAGTGACTGAGGTCTTTCCTAAGTGGTCACAGTTCATTTGGAGATAATCTATATATGTGTATAGATATGCATGTATTTACTCTTCAGGACTTCAGTTTCTTGACACTGGCTTTCATCTGTAATTCTATCACCTCATTGTTTTACGTGCAAGACACCTCACAACCAATTTTGATTTTGGTATCAGGAACAGTTTTGTATATTCAGTGACACTTGTCACCTGAGGATTCACACAATTTTCCTGTTACCTGTGAATGCAGTGAGCATATCCCATGGGCAGATCGTTCCTTCCCATGCTAGGCGTGCTGCCCCTGACCGTGTTAGTGGACTCAGGAATACCATCTCGTCTTATCCCAGGACATCTGAAGCTCTTTAAGAGCTTTTCATGAGGAGTATGACCCAAAGCTTGTCCAAAGTGGAAGTACAATATTACACCTAGGTCATTCCTCCAGTATATTTGTGAGGCAAGATTTCTTTCAACAATAGCCATGTTGGCACATTCTTATAGTGTTGTATTTATTTAAGTGTCTGCTAATTCTTTTCTTTACTGCAGTTTCAGAGAACCAGACAGACTTAACGGCCCTAGCTCTTTCTGTCTTCTGGTAAGCCTTTTAAAAATTGCTGTCATTTTTTTCAGTTCTTTCTGTCTAATACTGAGCTGAACGTAAGCGATAGGGTGCATGCCACCGTAAGTACTTTGGCAATTTCATATCCAATACTATCTTGGTGCTGGTAACTTGTTACTAGTAATTTTATTCATTTATTCTGAAACTTCTCCTACTGACATTTCAGTTTGACACAATTCCTCAGACATATTTCCTGTGTAGAAAAGGAAAAAAACCCCAAACCCACAAAACCCTCTCTGATATCTGAACATCCTTAATATCTTCCATCAAGTAAGCGGATGTAAAGAATGCAGTTAGGGCTGGGGTTTTTTTTCCCTTTTTTTTTTTTTGTGATGGTTTTATCTTCCTTCAATCTTTCTTCAATAGCTCAGTTTCTTGTCAGCCCTACAGACTCTTTGGTAGGATTCCTTTTTGAATTGTGGATTGAAAAAGTTTTTGCGATTTACTTTTTCTGTCTTTGGCATGCTGATCGTTCAAAATCCATCTTTTTTTTTTTTGTCTACTTTCTTAAACTTGCTGTCTAATTTGTCTGAGTTTCAACTCTTCTGTTTTACCTGTTGGGACCTGATTTGTACTTTTAAAGAAGGACCTCTAAGTAGCCCTTTTTTTCTTTTTCTTTTTGCTTGACCACTTCAACCTTTATTTGATCCTTTTGAAAGGACAAGTGGCATATGTTTCTTCTGAACATCTCCTATGTTTTTTTAAATAGTCTCCATGCCACCCATAAATGTCTTGCCCTTTTACTTGTGATTTCTAGGTAATTTTTAGGTAGCTCTTCTTTTAGAGTTAAGCATTAGTGTAGATCTAATCTTCCTTATCACATCACTGTCTCAGTCACGTAGTCAAGAATATTGCTGCTGTTCCTCCTGTGTGTGTTTGACATTTCAGTTCACAGGAATCCTTTAGAATAAATACTTTCATCACGAGTATTTTCTCAACTAGCTGTTGGCCGTTTGCTCTCTCTCATCTCCCATATGGAACAAGCAGCTTTTCTGGGGTCTCTGGCATGCTGTCTGCCTGTAGGTTTAGTTTTGCCTCCTTGACTTCCCTTCTGCCCCTCGTGGTCTTGCTGATACCCCAGCTGGCCATCGCTACAAGCTCTTCTCCAAGAGCCTGCTGATGTTCCCATGGGCAACTGTAAGGTGTACTTATTACTTATGTATATGTATATATACGTAATGTATAGTGTGCTTACACTATTAACCTTTTACAAAACAGGAGGGAATGTTTGAAATACAGCTTAGAGAGGAGAGCCAAAGGTGTACTGCCTTCTTGTGTGGAGAAATCTGGGAGGTGTTAGGAATAGTGTTTTCTTTAGAATTCTGTTTAAAAGCACACAAAGCTGGGGCTTTTATCTAAGAAAAGGAAAGAAAGCTCCTCTTTTCCTGAGCAACTCTACTTGTAAATGAAAAGAGCTTACCCTAATCCCTGCAGCAAGTGGTGATGAAAACCAAGAAATCCAACAAGTAAAGGACTTTTTCTGCAGCAGCACAAGAATCCTCAGGCCAATTAATTATTCCTTTTTTCAGCAGCTTAAATTACAAAATCTCTTGAATATTCTTGACCTGTAGTAGAAGAATATGACTACTCATCCTCAGTATTACAGTTCCTTATGGGATGCCCCATCATTTGACAGCAAAAGGGTCATTGTAAGAGACTTAATAGTGCCTGAAGGTTTAATAACCTCTGAGGGGAAAAATAGCTTGAAGACAATGATCGTTAAAAGCCAGAGCATTTTCTTTGACATATTACAGCAGGCAAGACTGGACTATGGCTGGTACTGAATTACTACTACATAGGAAGTAGCAATGAATTGACCTTGTGAATTTATTTTTTAAGAAAAGTTTTAATTTCAATGTGTGTGTGTTCCTTGCTGTTTAGTACAAAGAAAACTTTCTGAAAATTTCTGGGAAGTGTAAGTTAAAATATTGTTTCAGAAATTGGGGGTGTTGAAATTTTGATTTTTGTGATGTGTCAATAATAAATCATAATATGCATGCATAATATAATCTTATAAAGTATCCTATTCATCTCAATTAAGAAGGTTTAATTCTTGAATTTTTCTGTGGGGTATCAGAAATGATGTAATTTTGGAAAAGCAAAACCCTAAGACTGTCCAGACATCCCTGGGCAACATGAATGTTTCTCTCCTTTCCAGGAAAGACTCTGTGTTTGCAAGGTGTAGATACATGTTCTAGTGTTTGTGACGCTGGTTTTTGCACACTTCATGAACTGTGATAGTGACAAGTTTGAGTGACTTTTGAACTGAGTGGTTTTGGTAGATCACACTTGGAATGCCAAAATGGTGGAATCTTTTACAGCTCATTTTCTGTAGTGATTGTAAAAAGTAAAGCCTTTGGGATTGCCCAACCTCATGAGGCACTTCTAATAACCTTGATCTCACTCAAGTTACGTTAACCTGGCCCCAGGACAGAAATCAATCTAAATGCAAAACTGACTTCTTTAAGCTGTGTTTCCATCAGTAATTTCCTTCTTTCTTTCTCTTGTGCACACCTCTGCTCGTTTGCGCACATGCAGAATACCATCTAGTGCATACAGCTAAAGAATAAACCAATCAATCTATGTGTCTGGAGGAAAATAGAGAGATTGTTTATTTCCATACCTAATTACTCCTTATTAAAGAGCAACAGAACTTTTGACAGGACAAATTATTTTCTTACGTAAGTAATAAGAGAAAGTGACAGGTGCTCATAGAGAATGAATGGGGAACACAGCACGATAACGAACTCTTTAGTAAAAAGGATAGGTAGTTTTTGTCAGTCTTTTTCTTTTCTACAGAAATATAGGTGATATTTCTACAGAAAATAGGTGATATTCAAAAGATAGAAAAGGGATATAACATAAGCCCCTATAAGCAAGAAGACTGTTCTCTGTTGTGGTGATAATATTATGGGGAAATCCTGCAAAACAAAATGAAGAGAACAATCAGTTAATACACACTCCAGGCTGGTAGATCCTGGGGAGAAAGGGATGTTAAAATCTGTGTTTTATGGCACTGAGAGGCACCAAGTTGAACAAGATCAAAGGCACAGTATATATATTCACAGCAGTAGAAAGTTCTGCTCTGGACAGCTAATACTCTCCCTGGATGGACAGTGGCTGAAATACTGAGTGGCTGAACATAGAGAAACACCTCTCTGCTCAATGGCTGTGGTCTGCGGGTGGGAGGGAGACTCTGTGCCTTTACAAAAAAAAAATAAGAATGGCAGAGCCAGGAGCTGAGCAACGCCTTCCCGCATGTTAAGCCCAGGCCCGCTGAGCCATTCCCCTCTTCCGACCTGGAGATCCAGGGCTGTCCGCCTGTTTGCAGTGCCGGAAAATGGCTAGCCAAACTGCAGAAGTTGCAGCTTGATGAATGAGACTTGAAAGAATAAACCACTTTTCCCTCCCTTTTCTAAGAATCAAAAAGACTGAAAATGTCAGCGTTTGGTTAAGTTGATTTAGGAGAAATCTTGAATTCTTTGTCTGACAAATAAGAAGCAAACTGAGATAAAGCCAGATAGCAGGTAGGGAATGCATAACGACTTACAGAAACGTAGGAACAAACAGTGATTTACTGTGGGCTGTTACACAAATGTGACTTACCAATTCATAAATTCACACTAAGCTTGCTTTTCTATTATCATCTCTGTTATCTCAGTCCTAAGGACTGATAACGCACAGCACAAGTAATCTCCAGTCCTTTCAGTCTCTGTCACCTCAGTAGCAGAATTCCCTTCTTTATGCTCGTGCTTCACTTTTCCCCTTGTGCAGACGTTTGCTGGCTGCTCCTGCTTTTCTTTCCATCAGTGGAGGCATTGAACTGAGCATAGGAGGAACAGGAAAGACCTGCGAGCTGCTCTTGTGGCTTGGTGCAGCCCCCAGCACCTCCTCTGCCTCACCCCGTACCCCGGGCTGATGGCCAAACAGTGTGTGTGCTGCTTCGGGACAGGCACGTCTGCCCTCTGGACCATGCTGGAAGAGAAGTGCTGCAAAGATAACACCTTCCTTCTGACTTACACATCTTAGCACCCCTGAGCCACAAAGTGCCGTGCGGTACTTTGCTTTTTCACATGAAATCAATTTTTAAAGCAGACCAATTTCAGGAAATGTTTACTGCATTTCTCTGCTGCAGCTAACATTAAACATTGAACAGCTCTTCTCATGAGCTGTACTGGAATCCAGTCCTGTAGCATGCTGGAAGGGGTCACTCTGACACGTGCCAAAACACTCCTTTAGGAATCAGCCCAGAGCAAGCAGGGGGAGATGCAACAAGGCTGGCAGCCCTGCCAGGAACCGCAGCCTGTCTGAGCAAGGGAGCCTCGGCATCCCACAGTCAGGGTCCCTTGAGACTGCACAAGAAATGGGGTGGCATGGAGTGTACTGACTGTCCTGCTGCTGCCAGCACTGGGACAACTCATCATCCCCATCTGCAGACCCAAGAAACCATGTTCTGGCTTTCCACATAACTCTGCCTGGCATGAGCTGTGGAGGGAGGCAGGTTCAATTGCTCAGGCGTCATCATGTGAACTGTCTCCTGTTGTGTAATTGGGTATGAATTTGTGATGCAATGAGCACTTCTGGATCTTTTTTTTATGTGATGGAGATGTATCTGGTCATGGCAGAAAGCAAGTGCAACATGAGACTTAAAAGCTGTGCAGAGTGTATGTGCTGTAGTACCTTATGGAAACAGGAGGTAATGCTGATCAGTGTGAGCAGCTGAAGCTGGACAGAATATAGAAGCTGTGCTTGTCCAGCACCTCTGATGCCTAGACCTTTCTTGGTGAAAGTTTAGTACCTGAATGCTGAGTCACCTGAGAAGGGAATAAATTTTGGGTCAAAGAAACAAAGGTCACATCTGCTTTGCTGTCCCTGGTGTGACCGCGATTCTGCAGGCTAATTTATCTTTAAGCTTGTTAACTAGCTTGGAGAATACTCACAGTTCAACCGTACTGACAAAGAGCTTGGTATCCAAGGAGAAAAGAAGCTGGGTAAACACTGTGTGCAGTTAGCCCCTGCTCAGCTCTGGACTGCTGCAGCTCTGCAGGGCTATCTGGCTGCGGGCAGGCTGGGGGCCTCGAGGTGAGCTGGTGCCAGCAGTGCTGGGACAAAATCTGAGTCAGAACTCTTCAAGCCGATTCCACTTGCACATCAGGAGTGAGGCTGCGTTTGGCAAGATAATTACTGAAGCAAAGTTTGGCTTTTTCTCGATAGCAACCCCAAATCTGAGAGGGATGAGCACAGAACAGCGGTCAGCCCCTGCCTATGTGCTAAATGTTACACGGCTTCGGTCTCACACCCACACTGAAATAATTGCTACAATTATAAATCGGCCCTTTTATAACAGCATGCTGATTATTTACACTGTGCAGAGACAAGTCTTTCACTTAAATTCTCATGCTGGTTTAGAGTAAGATGAATCTTTCCTGCTGTTTGCAAGGGACAGCAAAAGCAAAAGCACCATCACCTTCCATTGGCAACAGACAGGTCTGAACCTTTAGTCATAGCTGAGTTTTACACCAGTGCAATTTTATAAATTTCCATGAAGTTACTCCATATTTGTACTGGCTGAAATGGAAAATGCCTTCTTGATGTGCAAATCAAGGGAGCAAGGAGCACAGAAATGTGAAGCAGAAACTGGTCCATGGGAAAGGAATAGAAATGAGAAAGAAGAATTATCCCGCTTTAACCTAATGTTGTTAATCTATATTGCCCATTACAATCTCGAGTGTCCTGCTTAGTGAAGTATGCAATCTGTAGTGCTGGTTCCTGCACAAGCAGTGTATCTAATATAAAGGACTGGCTCAACATCCATCATAATAATTACTGTGTCATAATTTTCTGCCCTTCCTACCTCTGCTGCAAAGAGATAGAAGAGACCTTTCAAGTGTTTGAGAATTTTCACTAAAAATTTCTCAGTTATTTTGTATGGAAATCCGTACTTATGCCCTATTTATTTTGCAGGTTTGACCTGACATAATGAAATAGACTTCATTGGGGGGTGTAGAAACTTAATTTGAATATCTGAAAAGGTGCCTGTTTCACTTAATGTCTGAATTTGCTCAGCTGCACTGAAAGGGAGCAGTAGGCGTATTAGAAGTTCCGTTTGAAAAGTGCTCCCAAAAAAACCCCTTAATGCAGTGACCCACAGATTCAGAGACTGCCTGACACTGAAGTAAGAAGGAGTTACATATGGTCATTGCAGCTCAGCGTGATTAAAATTTGGTCTCTGCTTAAGTCTTTTGTTTTGAAGGAGCTGTAAGCGATTTCAGCAAAAAAAATGTGAATGCTTCCAGATGTGTGAGATGGCACTGTTCAAAGTTGGTGCTTTGGGCCCAAACTCACGCATATGTGCTTGTGCCACCTTCTTGGCTTTATATTTTAGTTTACGTTCTTAATTCTCATAGCTGTGGAGTACAGCTTGAAAGCGTGATGTTCATGAAACCAGCCCAGTCAACATCCTTGAGACCCCCAAGCTGTGCATCTCAACAGCAGGCTACTTCCAGCTGCACCCCAGCGGGCGACTTTGCCTGTGCAGGAAGGGTTGTGCAGCGGCTCCTTCCAAACACATCCACCCCCATTCCATGGTACCCAGGCAAGACGTGTCCGTTTGGGCAGCAGCATGGTGGTGCTGTCCCTGTTCCTGCAGGGGTAACTGATGCCCAGGGCTCTCTGCGTTGGACCCTCAGTGCCTTGGTGCTTTGGTGTCCATATGCTTTCCTGCAACAACAGCCCCATGCACATTTTTAATGTTTCTGGTAAGTTGTACTTCTTCTCTGGTTTCTCTGTTGAGGGGCTTTCATCACCGTTAATGAGCTTGTTACAGGAAAGATACTACAGACTGCAAAACAATGATTTATGGCTGGATTTGGGATGCGTTGGTGAAGCCCAGAAGCCAGCTGATGAGACCTTTGCTACAGGGCAGTGCATTCAAAGACCCTAACCTGTAGCAAAAAAAGAGTGATAGCTTTTGGAGATTAAGACGACTTGCATTTTTACCTTAATACTTCACTGAGGGAAGTCCGTGTAAAGGGTTTTATTACATAAAAATACAATTCAGTCACTGAAAAGCAATAAAGATTTCTTCGTAAATGTACTGCAGTAAGTGCGACCGAAGAAAATACAACATCTCAGTTCCATAAAGGGATCCACTTGACAGAAAATGTAATTGGGATCAAGACCTGAACTGACCTGATTCTGCACTCTAGTTGTGTGGTTGGTTCTGTTTATACATTTTGGGTTTATTTTTAATTATAGAAACATTTATTTTCTGCCTCTAGGTGTTTTTAAAATTCCACCTTTTTGATGTGTGAGTGCAGAAAAAAGAAAGAATAGCTTTGGACTCTGCTTAGGAAACATGCTCAGTTGTCAAAAGAATAAAAAATAGTGGAGAGTGATATAAGCATCAGATCTTTTCATTAAGTCTGCAACTTACTGGTAATTTCTTTGGCTTTAAGAATTGGCATCTTTCTCTTGTGCACATTTTTTTAAACGTGCTGTTGTATGCAAGAGATTTGGAGACACATGTCCGTGTGCTTACCATTACACACGTGAGTTGTCTTAGCTGAGACCTGCCTGGGTAGAGCCCGTTGTGTTTTCTTTCAGCTCTGTAGATGTTTGCAGAATGGTTGTGGGAGGGGACCCTGTACCTGCCTGGACAGCGTTCTGTCACTGCACAACATGTACTCTCTGCAAAACACACAAAAATAATTTTATCTTTCATCTCTTTCAGCCACAGTAACCTTAACAGGTACAAAAAATTTAAAATAAATCAAACAGAAATGTGTTGTTTAAGATGATTATGTCTCTTTTAAAGGTATAAAACTGGATTAGATTCAGTATGAGCCCTGAGGATCCCCACTGTGGGATGAGCTGCCATCCTGCAGTGCAACCAGGGAGAGAATTTTCTGCTGCAGAGGAAAATTCAGCAGCCTCAGTAGCAAACATTGAGCTCAGCTGCAGCCGGCATTAAGACTAAATTTTTTGAACATCTGAATATTGAAAGCCTTTTAAACTCACCTAATATTATTCTATTACTGGAACAAATCTAACAGTAAATTGAAAAAAAAAATAGGAACCTTCTAAAAAATATGCCTTCCCCATCCATTTTCAGCTTCAGTATTATGTAAAGATGACAGTTATCAGCTATGTAGAAGAGCAGCTATATTAAATGTTAAATAACCTTTAACAGCACCAAATATTTAATCATAAAAAATTAAATTGACAGTGGTGTGGTTCACATAGTATCCCCTCGAAAGCCTGACAGCATCATTTCTCATATATATTGATAAGTACAAGACATCCATAAAATCGTAGGCTCTGTAGCCTTCTATTTATGAGAGGCTATCTAAAACTCATTCATTGCAGGTAATATCAGTAAGTCAATTCAGCTTAGTCTGATAGCTCATAACTTTTCAGACTGTTGTATTTACTGAGCCATAGACTATCCTTTCTTCAAGTATACTTGAGAAAATGACTTGTACTGTAAGACTATTTCTTCTCAAAGTATAATCAAGTGCTTTAAAATGAACTCCATAACTGCAAATTCAAAACAGTATTAGACCTTGGTAATAATATAAAAAATATTGCTTTAATAATGCTTTGAAAGTTGCACAGAGTATTGGCAGTATTTTTCTGACTGTAGTAACCCACCCAGAACACCATCAGTGGGAGTTTGGTGCCAGGCATGTTTCACGGGGTGGCAGGAGCCCCTGTAACAGAGCTCATAAAGCTTCGTTTATAAATGGCAGAAATTCCTCGGTGTGTGACGTATGTGGCTGGGGGTGGAGAATCAGCCTTGCAGGGAGCAGTGGGGACGGCAGACTGCTCCGTTTCATGGATGTGATGATGTCTGGCCAAATTTAGACCTCCCAAGTGGTGGGAACAAGTCTGTGGGCTTTGATGGTGTTGCCTGCCTGTATCAGTTGCTGACTTGTGGGGCTTGCAGTGGAGTTAGGTCCTGCTCCCGCTAAAAGCAGTAGTAAAATGTTAATCGTGTTTCTAGAGCAATCCCTTACTGAGGGAGACTCTCACGTCTGATGTTCTGGCAGCACAGCAGAGTGGTACACAATAGAAATTCAAAAGTAAAACTGTCCTGTAAATGTTCTTGTAGTGCTTTATTTAAATTGGCTTGGACAGGTTGTTTCTATTTGCAATTAGGGAATGGGATCAAAAGCCCATAGAAAAACTCCTGTTGACTTTAATGGTCTTCTCACCGAGGATCAGAGCTATGTATAGAATTTGCCTGTAAATAAACTGAATTTGCAGGAGACTTGTAAATATTAACCATTATTAAAGTGAGTTAAAGTCATAAATGCCCAGAACTGAAGCTTAAAACTGAAACAGAACTTGTGAAAAGACATTCCCATTATATATTCCCAGTTGGGGGATCTTCCCTTTGCTTTCCTGTGTTGCTTTTTTCTCTCACCTGCATTTTCTGGTACTGACTGAGGCTGGAGCTAAAACTGGAGAGGCAGGATGTATTTCGATTTCTGTTAGCAATGGCCAGATTTGCTCAGCAATCACTTCTGTCCATAATTTACGCAGTGAATTGCTGCTTTGGAGGACTTGAGGGTGGAGAATTGTGTTGCCGAGCTGTTTCATTATTTTAAAATTTCTGTTTTGCTGCTTTCTGGCTTCTGATGTTTAGACAGCATCAGCTTTTAGTAGTGAAAACATTTTCCCTGGAGTCTGAGCTGTGAAGGGGAAGCTGCCCTGATCAGTGGGCAGGGAGAGGGGACGCCTCCAGCTACAGGGGACCAGGCTCTCTCTCTTGGGCTGTGTGAGGGGACGGCAGAGCTTTTGACACTAGTGTCTGTGACAGCTGAAGGGCTGCTAAGTTCCCTGGTCCCAAGGGACTGAGAGCTGTGGCTGAGGGCAAAATATGTTTACAAACATGGGAAAAATAGCAGGAGGTAGGTTGGGGGAAGAGAGAGAGAGACAGAGAGAATGGCAGAGGGAATACTTGTGGGGATCCTGTCCAGAGCAGGATGGGTGTGAAAGCTGGCAGAGGGGTACAGATCTGTCCAGGAAATTTCAAGTAATTTAGATGTGAGAGCAACACTCAGAAGATGGTGCAGTGCTTTGAGCCATGAAACCACAGCACAGCAGCCTCCATCAAAGATGTGTTGGACTGCGCAGGAACGACTTCTCTTGCAGAAAGAAAGAATTTGGGGTGTGGACGGGTTTTCAGTTTTTCTTATTACTGAGACAGAAGCACTGGTGGTAGCAAACTTATTACCTGAGAGCAAAGGTATTTACAGCAGCACACCAACCTTGGCTGGCCCAGCCGTGCCTGGAGCCGCAGCCTGCAGCCTTGCCCACCACGCAGAACTGGCGTCTGACAGATGAGTGTGAGCAGGAGCTGACCTGCAAGAGCAGCAGGTCAGTGGTGGGTGCTCAGATATAAGGCCTCTGTCAGCCCGGGAAGTACCAGGACTGCAGGGTCATCTACCTGATGCTATAAAATTCCTTCAGGAGTAACTGGTACCCCAACAAGCAGGGGAGTTAAAAGAGATGTCCTGGGCTTGAAGGTTAGAGGAAGGCATAGGGTTAAAATAAGACAAATACCTGAGATTTGGATGCCCAGAAGTGTGCAGGGGCTGTGACAGCCTGGACCAGAGCAGGTGAAAGCTGTCCTGTACACCGGTGCCTCACTAAGCGGTCAGAGGGGAGTATCAGGTTTTCTGCTGGGAAAGTTCAATGTGATTTGGTTTGAAGTTGGGCAAATTTGATAAAGACATTCTATTTTTCTCTGTCAGTCACACCATGGCTGTCACAGGGTCCCACGGGTTGTAGCTGGAGGCCCCATGGATGTCCCTTTGCCCGGCAGGTTATCACTCCCGTGACTGCCTGAGGGACATGCTGTGTGTTACGGGAGGCCATAAGCAATGCCTCTGCTGTGGGGTCTGAGAGGCGAAGGGAATCTAAACATTGCATACATTTTTTTTGTGTCATAATTTGGTACAAAAATACAAATTTTGAAACTTTTCACAGCACCACTGCCTTCCTTTGGAATTAGAGTGGTGGCATAACATAACTGCACGTGGTAACTGTGTAATAAAGCCGAGTTCTCATATTGTGCTCTTCATGATCCTAAAACACTTTGCTGAAGAGAGAGGCTGCTGACTCTATCCCCATTTTATAGATGTAGAAATGAAGGCAAAGAGAGATGAATCGATTTAACCTGCAGATAAATTGATTTACTGAGACTGAGCTAAAAACGGTCACAGTCCGATCATCTCTGCAAACTTGATAGCACAATACGCCACACAAGCAAGAACCAGGTCTTTGCCTAACACGTTCACCAAACACATTGAGATGTTTGTCTTTCTCTGGGGCAGGGATGTCACCTGCTGACACTGCTGGTGACACACACAGGTGTCTCTCAGCTCTGCCCTGAGTCTGCGGCAGCTTGTACTGGATATTGCTGTGCAACAGCCTCCCCTCCTCCTAGTCTGATAGCTCTTGTGCTTTGCACACAGGCTTTATCTTTAAAACAAGCTGTCTTTCGGGTTGCAGGTGCCCCCTGTGCTGTGTGGCTGGTGAGTGGCCAGCTTTCTGACAGCAGCATGGAGCTCAGCCAGGGCAGGCTGCTAATGTTGCTGCCTAAGTGCAAAGTGTTTGGGGATCTCTCCTGGTCACAGGGGTTGAGATCTTTTTTTATGTCTTCTGAAAGGCTGTATCTGCGGGAGCACCAACATCCTTCGGCAGGGCGATCTCAGGCTGATCTGTGTCATCTGAGTTGACACGCTGAGACCTGTCTTCATCTCCACGTACAGAGCAACCTTTTTCTGTTAACAGGTCAGTGGAAGTGAGAGACACTTGGATTAGAGATGACTGAGTTTAGGAAAAAATATTGTTGTTGACAACTGCAGATGTGTTAGAATGAGGATGAGTAGCAGGAGTGTGCTTGGTTCAGAGAGGACTTTGCTCAAGAGAGAATGTACGGAGCTCCTGCTCATAGCCGATGGTTCTGGCAGGTGAGAGCAACCTCAATCTGTCATGTTTTAGGTAAGAACTCAAACTTTGGGAAGTCAAGGTATCTGCAGCAGTTTGCTGATAAATTTAGTAAACTTCAAAATGTCTCCAGATTTTACTACTGGTATTGGAAATCACTTCCAGGATCTTGACAACATGAGTAGTTAGAGCATGTAGAGAAAATTCCTTTTCTGCTGTGTGTGAGGTGAAGTATTTCCACATCCTGGTACCAACCTTTTGATTTGAACTCAGTTCTTCTGCACAGTTAACCTTGTTACTGCTTCTGCAGCATCCATGTTCCAAGCAATAATAGGATTAATTGTTTTCTAAGCTGGTAGTACATCTTTTAACATATGCAGGAGGCAGGAGGCAGGCAATAAATAACTAAAAGAAGCCTATGAAGCAGTGGCTCCCACTAAGGATTTTACTGAGCATATAGAGAAATTGATTCTGTTAAACTTCGCTTGCTGGAGTGGAAAGTTAAAGAAGAGAGAAAAAATGCTAAGAAATAGAGTAGTGCACTGGGCTGTCATCTTCATTTTAGGATTCTCTCTATAAAATGTGCACATCAGAGGCTTGGAAAGGCTTCCTAAGGGAAAGGAGCTTTGGCACAATGTCTCAGGGGCAGAGGGAACCACAGCACTTGACATGCTGTTTAAAAGGCTGAGGGAAATACTTTAAAAAAGAATTTCTGTCTGTTCCAGATGCTGGTTCCGGGTCCACGTGCAGCCTTTTCTCAGTCAGCACTTCTGATGGAATCAGCAGGATGCCAAACTGAAAGTGAAATGTCTGCAGGCTGTGAAATTTGGCTCTTGCTAGACCGAGGCTCTGATCTGGAGACTGGGGACAAGTGGTTGTGCCCACAGACACCTCATCATCTCCAGCAGAGTCCTGGCAGTCTGTGGGAAAATCCCCTGACTTTTAACACAGGAGGATGATCGAGAGGACCAGAAAGGTCCTTAATGGCCTGAAAATCAATTAATCAAAGAACTAATCTTTCAGTTGCTTCTTTCCAAGGGAGCTGCCGCCTTCTTCCTTAATAAGCGCTGCTATAAACAGGCTTTTTTCCAACGTAGTTCATGCTGATGCTCACCATGTGCCCCTAGTTGCTCTAAAGAGACACCGCTGAAAGGTACAAGGTTCGATGCACAGAGTAACTGCTGGAATTGTGGCTGGACACTTGCAGGTCTGTTTTAAGGACGTATACCAAATTAATCTCAACCTGAGCCATTCTAAATAGAGAGAACTCATATTGTTGTTGTTTATTTTTTCTTACTGTGCTTTTAAAGTGGACAATAATAGCGGTCACTCCCAGCTATGATATGCTCCTGGACCTGCCAGAAGGGCTTTTCTTCTAAAATAAAAAGCAGTGAAATGGAAGATCCCCTGCTGCAAACATGCCCATAATTTGCTGTGCTCACATGGCTGATCCCCTTGATTTCCTGGGCCCTGTTCCCAACCCTGGGATGAAAGGAGCACCCTTTAAGTGTTCTCTCTCCCTCCTTCTCTTCCCTGAGTTATTGGCTTGCAGTCACTGTGCCTAATTTGTAGCTTATAAGATGAAGGATAGGAACAATGATCTAGTGAACTGGCTGCTCAGACTTCAGTCTAGTTCATCCCTCCATTGCTAACTTACTGGATGCCCTAGATCAGGTTGTGCAGGGCATGTCCCCGATAACGCTGCGGATAGACCCGTGCCCCTCTGCACGCTGGCTGGGTGCACACGAGGTGGCCTCTGCCTGTGAGCCATTACCATGGTGCTTGCCAGGGAGAAGGGCTCTGCTGAGCAGCACAGCAGCGTGTTCACGGCTTTCAGGCTCAAACTGATCCACATCCAGCTAGTACAGGCAGAGGAGCGTGCATCTGCCCGCACCTCTCTATGAAGGCTCTACCCTTAATCTCCCCGTGCCTTGGTTCTGTCAAAGGGGTCTAATAGCCCACTGCATCATGGAGGTAGTATGGGATAAAAACCTATTAATCATTGCACAGTGCTGAGACAGATGGGTTTCATTCCCAGAATAAGTACACAGATAGACCATGGTCATCTAAAGCTAACATTAACACATTGGTATCTGTGATATACATAAAGTAGTCCCTGAAACCACAGTTGGATGGAGCTAAAGAAGAGTTTCTGGGCTATTGAGTATTTAATTTGGCAAATACAATTCAGTCAGGAAATGATCTCCTCTCCTGAGGTGACAAAAGTGAAGGGTTTGCCCGGTTTCTAATACAAGAACAGGAAGGGTTACTGTTAAAAATAAACAAGATCCCTTAATGGACAAGCATCAGGGAGATCTCCAGAAATGCAGAAAGGTTTACCTGCTTTAATCTGCAATCTGGCTAATGTCTAGGAAAATCTTCTCCTAACTACAGAACTTACTGGCAAATTGTGTCTCACATTGTGGAGGAAGACATTTATCTTGGAAAGGTATTAAAAGCTTCTGTTCCACAGTTGTCATCTGGGAAGGTACAGTATTGATTGATCCTGGAGTTTCGTGTGATTGGTTGCATTGCTGATTACAATATTGATTTGTTTCCCACGCTGTGTTTGTTCCGTGCACTGCTCGGTTGCAGCAAGAATTAGCCCGACTTGCCGCTTGCTGCATGTTTTTCAGGAGAGGAATCAGGCAGAATTCATTTTTCACCAGACAGAGTAATTAACTGAAAGGAGGCTGGCGAGAATTACTGAATTACCCAGGGAACGCAGCAGAGTCAGGGTTTTTTCAGGCATGTGTAAATAAAGAAATTTGCATTCTCCAAATATTTAAAGCAAATATTGTATTCAAAAGGAAGTGTGTAATTTGAAAAAGTGCAGAAATACAGTAATAGCTGCAAGCAGTTTCAAAAACTTGCTGCCACGGTTAAGGCAGAAGGAAACTCTACAGAATAGCTGCTGAGCTGCCCCCTGAAACACTGTGGCGAGGGAGGAAGAGGATGTTGACTGCAACTTCCCGTGTCAATTCACACCCTGGCATGAGATTTGCTAAATGGCTTGTCTTGCCTTGTCTTTGCCTGCCTTTGTGAGCATTACTGCCTTGGGCCTGAAGAGCTGATGTTCAGATGCTGGGATGTACAAAGGAGTTGGTCTGAAACCAGAGGTTCTTCTGTTCAAGTTGCCCAATGGCGCATTGAATGCAGAATCCAAGTGAAGCCTCCACCACTGGAAGGTCCTGAGCATTGCCTTGAGGTCACATGAATTGTTTCTCTAACGACTGCTTATGTCCCCAAAAGGGAGGGCCTGCTGTCCCATCATTATTAGTGGGTAATAGGTGGTGGGGGAACAGTTGGACTAGATGATCCTTGAGGTCTCTTCCAACCTTAATGATTCTATGATTGCAGAGGGGCATGTGTCATTAGATACTGTCATAGGATCCTGCAGAAGAAACGTTTTAAACATTAATTTTAAATCCTCACTCTCAGCCATCCCATCTGGTATGAGATACTAATTAAAAAAGTGAGACATTTCTAGGTCTACATGTGTAATTTGGGAAGAAATAAATGTACTCAGAATATGAGACAATGTCGCATGGTGTTGCTGTTGCACTGAACCAAATTTCCATCGGTACTGGATACCATAATTAATTGCTATGCTAACTGATCTACTCCAGAGCACATCTAGAGTCCTTGGGGTTTTTTTCCCCACTGGTAAAACTAAAGAAAGGTGAAAATGACTTATCCTCCTTTGCTTGACTTTTTCCTGACTGGAAAGATTTAAGAAAGAGCAAAGCAATGAGACCCTCAGAGGTGAAAGTCACACTTTGAATAAACCTATTTCCAGTAAAATAGAAAAAAGTAAACAATGTAGTAAGAGAAAGTGCTGCTTTTCAGTGCTAAAAGTGTGTGTGTGTGGGCATGTGTATATAGGCGTATGCTGGGGAGAAGGCAGGCATTTAAAAACGTCTAAAGCTTAGCGAAATGAAGAAAAAACTCCTCAGTTTTAAAGCACTTTCTCCCCTTTAACAGCTGGTGAGATGAATGGAACACGGTAACAATTCAGTTGCTGATTTTCTTCACAAATATTTCTGTGGGGAAAATCCCTAAATTCAGACAATTGTGCCTTGGAATTAATCTTAAATTTAACACGCAATTTATAATTATCAATCCATCCCAATGTAATTTTTTATGTCTTGAGTGTTCACAATGTAATGCTGTCTGTGAATTTTTGAAGTACTCATAATATAAATTCATAATGAAGATTGTTAACATCCATAAAGGGCCACTTACCTCTCTGTTCTACTAATTCTGGTTAGGAGAGGACTGGGATTAGAGAGTCCCCTAATGTTGAAGGCATTGCCAGAGGGTCGTGAGCAATTTGCCGCTGTGTGCCAGATGGATATGTACATGCTGGGAAATAGAACTCATTAGTGGTGTCTAGTTTTTCCTTTATGAAATTTCTTTCTTTTCCTATTATTTTTTAACAAATATTTGTCATTTTTCTGAAAAAAATAAAAAACAAAAATTGACATCTGAAATCTGGAGGGGTTTTCTTTTGCCTGAAAAGATGGAGTGTTCTCAGATTAGCTGGGGGAAAAAAAAGAAAATCTGAGTTGTGATTGGATACCTGAGAAAAATAAAAAACACTAAAGAAGCAGGAACCACCAGTGAGAATTTTACTTGTCAACCCCCCACTTTTTTCTGAGAAATATCCATTGAGCTCCTTGTTGAACTGCTGGAAACGCAGCATGGCACCGAGTGGTGACCGAGATGGGCAGCACTGCCTGGCTGCAGGGAGCTCAGCCTTTGAGTGGGGGCTGTCCTGGTGCTGGTGCCCAGAGGGATGTGAATATAGGTCATGTCCACTCTTCCACAGAGATTGTCTGATTTCCTGTGGCCGTCAAAGCATCCTGCTCCTAAGATCCAAATGCTGACAATGCAGGAGGTGTCTGTCTTCCTATACAGACCTATACAGTCTGTTTTCCTACACAGAACTTTTATAGAAGAAGGGAAATAGCTCATAATCTCTACATGAATCTATTTGCTGCAGCATGCCATTTGGGCACCTCAATGCATGTCTCCTTTTCTTGCGATATAATGACCATCGACACAGTTGTGTGTTAGTCACCCAGCTCCCAGGACAAATGCTCAGTTTATGGACAGACATAGGTATTGATTGCATCTGGCTACCCATGAAAACATGCTTCATAAGAGAGAGCTTTTATTGTTCTGAGAAAGCAACTGTATTTTAATGAAGGTCACCCCTATGCAAGGTGAAACTGCTGTGTGGCATCTCTCTAACCCAGAAATCAATCCATATCGCTGCTTTCCAGGGCAAGTCCAACTTTGGCTTGAAATTCGTTCTCCAAATCTTTCAATCAAGCTTTCCTGAATCATTATAATACGCAGAGATCTGCTGTGCCATGGCTGTGTGATCATTAAATTGGGGGAAAAACTGCTACTGCGCATATGTTGACAACCAATTTATTCATTGCAAAATAGTGAAGCATTGAGTATCCATTCCGTGTCAGTTGGAGGGCACTGTGCTATATCTGTTGCCATCATCATTGTAAGGGTTACAAATGATCTACCTGGAGCTCAGCATATATCTTCTCGGATGAGGTGTCAACACAAAGATAATAGGGGTGAATTTAGAATACGGCTTTAGGTACACTTGCCTCTTTGTACTGTAAGTCAATAGATGTTGGTTGGAAACTGTGCAGAAAGAAAGTAGTGGAAGAAAAGTCTGATTCAGTAACCTCACTTTAGGCATTTTTCTTTGGAAGCTGATTGTTTACCCTGCCCAGCAATGACAGCAGCTAAGTACAGTAGAAGTGATCTTCTTTTGAAGAAAATTTTTTGTCCTAATCTTCTTTTGTGTTGTTGTCGTGAGGAAGTACATGGAAGGAATAATCAGGAGACCAGATGGCATTTTGAATAGTGGGTCTATTCAGACATTTTCAAATCTCTAATTGGTCATTGGTTTTAAATGTTAATATGCTTCACTAGTAAATCATTCCTATTCTTTCTTTTTGATGTTTGCAAAGAATTATGAAAGAAATAGATGTATTACTAAGAGTGGTACCAAAAAATCAGCATTCAAGCCTGGTGCTAAGCAGTGACTATGAACTCAGCAAATATGAATAGGATGACTGTCATTCAAACTGATTAACAAGTGACAGGCTGAAGTGAAATGCAGCGATGTGTTTTGTGTTGTTATAAACTGGCAAAACTCGAATGACTTGGGTGGAAATATGCTGATTAACGCCAGCATAGGATGCAGTTTGATGTCTGTCGTTATATCCCTCCTTCATACAGCATTTCTTGCCTGGAGCAGAATGCATCGGGAGTGTCTCCTGCAGTATAGCAGGAGGGAACTTGTACAAATGGGTTTAGCTTGAAACAAATAGATCTGAACTTTCAAAGGACATGTGCGGTATTAGATTGTGGGTGAAACGCTGTGATTTTTTTGCTCGCTTAACATGCTGGCTTAGGTAGGAAGTCATGGTGAGAAACATCTCTGGAGAAAGCAAGTCAGGATACATTCCTAAAAAGTACTCCCTTGGTACGTTATCTGATGGTATGATGATAGGTTATATGATGGCAGCCATCTGGTTCGTCCCCATTTAAAACGTTACGGGTGCTGGAGGAGGAGACAATATCTACAGAACAGGGCACTGGCTTTGCTGAGATACGGCATTTCTGCTAGAGAGAAAGTTGCAGACATGAAGCTGTGCTCCACTGGAAAGATAAAAGTGAGGAAGCAAAAGGAAGCCAATGGAAGGATGACAAGGGAACTCAGGCTGATTTACTGAAGGAAATTGCTCAAAGCTGCTGTTTCTTTCTAAACATACATTCTTGGGGAACTTTCTGGTGAAATGCTGTCTCTGTGCCCTGTTGTGACCCAGATTCTCTCTTACAATATCTTTTCATTTCAACTGGAAGCATTCTGTAAAGAAGCATTTGGTAATGTTTCTGCCTACAGACATTATGAGACACAAAAGAAGGAACTAAAAAAGTGAGAGAAGAAAGGGCTCGGAAAAGGAGCAGGCGCTGTAGCAAGGTACAGAGTGTAGTAGGGTCTGCCTTGGTGACCACGTACGGAGTGGTTTTCTGACCATATGATGGCTTCTGAGTCAAATCAAACGCCAAACACCAAATTGGAAACTGTAGATTTAAAGTACATACCCATGCCCACACTGCCAGCATTTGAGTATGGGTGAGAAATACCTGCAGTACCTCTGGGAAGGATGGTGGGCACTGACATTGCCCTAAATTGAGTGGGTTAATGGAACAGCTCTAAGACAGCTCTGAGCAGAGGCAACAGATCCAAGGTGACAGTTTACAGAAGACAAAAAGCGAGAGAGGGGAATACCAGAGAGGAGTCTGTCAAACGTGCCTTGCCAGGTCTCCCTCTTTGACTTTGGTATGCACATCCATCACCAAGGCCTCTGGCTGCTGGCTATTCGAGACACATCGGAACAGAGCGTCCTTGGTGGACTTTAGAGAAGCTTTGACACTGGTGAGGGAACAGAGAGCAATGCTTGGCATTGACTTTCTTGAAGGAGGTGTTAGTAGTGAATATGTAGTAAAGGGGAGATGGCCAGCTAGGAGATGCTGCCTGCACAGCAAGGGAAATAAAGCTTTGGAAGCACTTGGCTTTTTCCACTTCTTTTCTTTAGCAGGTAATCCTTGATGTGCACCAGTCACAGCACTCTCCAGTCAATCACTGCCAAGGTATGTGGAGCACTTCAGTGACTGCTTTGAACATTTCTACAATTTAAAATGTTCATACTTATGTGGTTAAACAATATAGTGTCTTAAAGAAGCAGAAGACGTAGTATGCACTTGTTAAAGCATCTTGTTTCAGAGACATTCAGATCCACAGGGGTTCTTTGCACTTTTCATGATGCGGTTGACAAAATAGGATCAAGCTATACCAAGAAACAGCATCAGCTCTGAAAAAAAACATCATCACTATATGTGGAGTGCAGATGGTGCTTTTGGTACTTGATATTATAGCTGTTTTTAAGTTTATTGGAAAAAATATGGATTTTTAAATCTTACACCTGCATGCTGAGAGGAAGCATATGTAGAGACTCAGTGAATCCCATGGTGTATTCTGAGTGGATTGTTACACACTTGGAGCTGGAGTTTGCCTTTCTCACTCACCATGAGCAGTGTTTAATTCTGGAATGGTTCTGCTGAAGTCAGACACAGGCACAGTGGAAGATGAAAAGGACATATGGTTTCAGTCCTGTGTATTAATGGTCTGGTTGCAAAGATAAAAAGCATGTACAAGTTTTTCTTTCATGTACCCTGTGCGTATGCTTGTGCATGCACGGACACGCCTGCGCCCAAACGTGCGTGACTGTATTTGATGCATTTTCGTAGAGATGTCAGCAGGGTAAACAGAGCAGCTTACAGGGATTAGATCAGAAAGACTCCTAAGAGCGGCTTCTTTGCAAGAGTAACAGATCAAAGCTGGGTGGATGTTTAAATACAACTTCATGCAAATATCTGTGAGTTACTGTCCCGTCACTGCCTCTGTGCCTTCTGTCAGTGCTTTCCACACTGCAGAGCCTGACTGGGACCTCACCTTGGTGTATGCAATCGTGCCATGTATGTATTCCCTTGATACTGTGAGGGAAGCTGTGCCCCCAATTTGCTGCTGGTCCTCTCAAGACACTTTTGGAATTGTAATGTTACTTTTTTGTCATCCTTTTAGTTATATTTCTTTGCTTGTTTCTGTATTTCTTCCCAAATCTTGCGCTTTCTGGAGCATCCGCATGTTTCATAGGAGGGAAGCCCAGAGTTACACTCAGCACCCCAGCAGTTAGATCTCCTCAGGCATGGCCTTGCTTTTTGCATGCAGAGAGGCATGTACTTTTGCACTGTAATTTATATGTGAAATTGTTGGTCCGAGTGGGTGGATAGCTGTGTGTGTATTTCTTTGTGTACTTTCTTCTCTCTTTCTACTCTTACCAGAGTTGCTCGGGGATGCTCAGATAGCTAAGCTAGCTTAGAGCTGAATTCAGCTCTCTGTTCTACCACAAGCTTCTTGGCACTCTCTCTGCCTTTGCACCCAGCTGGAGAATAAGGTCACTTTTCTAACTCATAGGTGTGCTGTAAGAATAAACTTGCTGAAGCTTGTGACCCTGTGTTGGGGAGACCCACGTGAGTACACAGTCATATAGGCAGGTTGCTCACTGGAGTCCTGCCTGCATGGAAACTTCTCTCCTGTTCCTTGATATTCTTGCTGTGATCTTCCTGCAACCTGTGAAGAACACAATTCTCTCACATGGGTGGTCCTCCCCAGCTGCGCTTGTAATGTGAAGGATGTGTTTTGGAAACTTGCTTTTTATCTACAGTAGGAAAAAAGTCTCCATCTGAGGCACAGCAAACACACTGGTTTCACCCACCAACAAGCTAATGCAAGGGATTTGAAGATCCTCCTGCTACCATTAAGTGCCTGCTCCTTGTGAGAAGTGC
The DNA here is from genome assembly GCA_013399095.1 of Psophia crepitans. Lineage (NCBI taxonomy): Eukaryota > Metazoa > Chordata > Aves > Gruiformes > Psophiidae > Psophia > Psophia crepitans. Next base: position 488,795 of record VWZZ01003022.1, read on the forward strand.
AGTTTTCAGTTTTCCCTTTCAAGAATGCAGTGGGAGGCCAAAGCGAATATTTCTTGTCCAGTTTTTACCTGTTTTGTGAGCTTTTAGATGGCTTTTTGACACATCAAATAGGAGCTCTTCCCCCCGTGCTGGAATGTCACATTCTTTCCTCCCTGGGCTGTGCGATCTGCAGGCAGACTGTTTGCATAGAAAGTGCCATGTCAAGTCAAGGTTAAAACAGGATTATTTATTCATTTTTTCAACTCAGGAGCAAAGTACAGTGCACATTGTATGGAAATCACATTTGAAACAGCTGAGTTCAATTACCTTCTCAAATAATTGTCAGGAACATGCAGTTGCTTTTGAGGTAGAGGGTACTGTTTACAGGAAAACCTGACCTTGGACATACTCACATGGCCCTCTGATTTCAATGCATGGCTCTTCAGGCAGAATGGAAATGCTGTTGAGGGTCAAATCCAAGCTGCTGAATAGCAGCATCAGTCAGTCAGGGGCCAGATACTGCCAACTAATCAGACATCCTGCCATGGGGATCGCAACGAAAGGACTTGCGCCAAGCATGCCCGAGCGTGGCTGCTGCTGTGTTTTGGCTCATACGTGCTGGCCACAGCAATATATACCCTGAGGGTGTATGCCCTGCCTTGTGAGGGCAGGGAATGTGTTCAGTCACTGTGTGGCCATGTGAGGAACCTGCTGCGACTGCCTGCCGGCGTCGGCCGCGCTGCCTGCATCTAGGGGAGCAGGCCTGTGGGTCTGCAGAGGCATCGCTGTTACCTGTGAGCCTGTATCACAGCTCCAGAATTGCACTTCTCTATTTGTTCCTCCCAAGGACAACTTTTAAACTTCCCTGAAGCTTGTTCCAAGTGGGTGGAGCGGTGGCAAAAGAAGCTGCTTTGATTTAAGCGAGTGAGGGGGCAGTGCTACTCTGTCTGCCTGATTATTTATCTCCCTAGTTACACACAGCACTTGCTTTCTCTGGAGTGAATCAAGCATATCATAACCTCTTGCTTTAGCTCTTTTATCATGCTGGTTTGCTGCTACAGTTCAGTCAGAAATCTGTCTGGGCCTCTGCAGAGCAGAGGATGTCATCTCATTTTATTGGGCTCCGATGCGCTTCCCCCATGTTTTTTTCAAGTTTCCCGTTTATCATGCGGCGGGCTCTGAGAACTGTATTGGATGCTTTTGGGCTGGGCAGCAGAGGCTTTAACAATATCAAAGGCCTCCCTGCAGTGTCATCTAGAGATAAATGGGTGTGTGGATGGGTGCTCAGCAGGGCTTGCTGTGTCCTGGAGCGTGCTGTCTCCGGGAGTGCAAACAGCATCTCACTGTGCTCGGGGATTCTCACAGAGGTTTTGATCTAAACATCCACACTTAATAGTGTAGTCCCTCACGGCTACAGGTCCTGCCAGAAAACCTGCCAGGCAGGGGCTCCTCTCCATGGGCTGCAGTTTCTGCCAGGACCCTGCTCCAGTGTGGGGTCTCCATGGGCTGCAGGTGGCTATCTGCTCCACCATGGTCCTTCATGGGCTGCAAGGGGACAACCTCCTTCACCATGGTCTTCTCCATGGGCTGCAGGGGAATCTCTGCTCTGGCACCTGGAGCACCTCCTCCCCCTCCTTTTTCATTCCTCTCTCTCAGCTGCTGTTATGCAGCATTTTTTACCCTTTCTTAAACGTGTTATCACAGAGACACTACCAAGATCACTGACAGGCTCAGTTTTGGGCAGTGATGGGTCTGTCTTGGAGCTGGCTCTGCCTGGCATGAGGGCAGCTCCTGGTGTCCTGTCACTGAAGCCACCCTTGCAGCCCCCCCACTACCAAAACTTTGCCAGCTAAACCCAATATTCCAGATTAGAGGATCTTGATTAGAGCATCTTGTAGTTTTGGATTTGCCAAGGACATTTTGATTTTTCTTGCTGGAAAATGTCCAGCCAGCGTGAGTTTCGGAAGCTTAGGTTGTAAAAAAGAGCATTTGCATGTGTGTGGAGGGGGACAGATAGCAGAGAGGTGTAAGTAGCTGGTGCCTACTTGTGGCAATTCCTTCCTGAGACAACATACCCAGAGCTGGGGGTTCACTTTACAGCTCCTGAAGTGAGGGTTGAGAACAGTTGGTTTCTCCCTCTTTGTGCATCTCAAACTTTAGGGAGAAGAATTGATTTAATTTCATCTCATCTGATTCTGATTAATGAAAAGCCATTTCTGCTAGTTCTGGGCAGAAAAAATAATCTTTGACTATTTTGTAACTTTGCAGATATATGTAGGTGTATGGCAGGAAGTTCTATAATTCTAGAAATTATGACAAGGCATCCATAAAGATGAGGCTGAAACCCTATGCAGCAGCATTGTAGCTTAAAGGAGCATTATTTAATACCTATTAATGGAACTGCTGAAGCATAAACACTCTCAGCTCAGACAGATTTTGTTAACTCCTTTGTGCTGGCAGTTTTGGAGTGGGATGGAAGATCATTCATAGCTGTCTGGCAGGATGATCTTCCCTCCGTTCAGCACAAGAGTTTGTGTCATGGGGGCAAGAGCTGGGCTTGTGGGCGTGAGGAGGAGTCGTGGCAGTACCGGGCAGGCAGCAGCCCTGCCAGGAGGCAGGAGCCCTTTTACAGGCTTAGTTCTGGTGCCCCCTGCCTCACAGAGAAACTGCACTTGCGGCTGTGATTGCAACACAAATGTTCCCAGGATAGGTTTTGTTCAACTTATTTCATAGGGAGGGACTTCAGCCCTCCTATGAGGGTCTGGGTGTGTGGGCACTGCGGTCTCTGCCTTGGTATTCCTCCCCTCCTTGGTAGAGGGGAGCAGTGCAGGGTCACCCCTGCGCATGTACAGAGGCTGAATTTGTCCTGCTTAGTGGCGAGCCTTTAATGGAGCGCTCCTGGGCTTTGCAAGTAGACACTGGAGTGGTACCACTGAGGGGCGATCCAGTACAGCCGAGGTCAGTACTGCTTCTTGAGGTTCCTCCATCTTTGCGGGGATTTTAAATATCCTAGAGCTAACAGCCCAATAATGCAACGGTCTCAGTTACGTGTCTCTGAAGTCCCTGTCTTTTTATTCTAGTTCCATAGTTTACCCATGGGTTCAAAGATCTTGGGTACAGCTTCTGCACATCACAGGACTGGCATATAAATAATCACTATTTAAAAGAAAGAACAATACATGCTGGATAATTTGCATGCAAATTTTTTGAGTAGTTATGGGACACAGGGATATCTTTTCAGCCATTCTTTGAAACACGGGATTAAAAGAAATACATAAGTTGATTTTCCCAGGCAATAATGTGATTCCAGAACTTAAGGCTTAAGAAAGAACAATTGTTAACATGAAATCGATAATAAATGAGAGTGAGTGATTTTATAATCCATTTGCTTCTGGGGCATGCCTACACAAGAAATGTAGTCAAATTGTTCTGGAGACTGATTTAATTAAAATTGGTACAAACTCCCTGTGTGGACTCTAAGATAGGTTAGGCTTGCATTGTGCCGTGAAGTGTGATTCTTGGCATGTGTAGACAGGCCACAGATTGCTAATTATAATAAGTGATGAAGCTGCACCAGGTCAGGTTTCTGCCATGCAGTATCTAAGCACAAGCTCATAAGGCAGGCACCAAAACCTGTGCTGTGTCTTCTGCCTGCCAAACCAGTCATTTGAATGCAAGAGTCACACTTCAGTGGTCTTTATGAAACACTGAACTAAAAACAGTGACAAAGAGCAGCGAAAATATGTTGATCATGGTGTTGGGGCTTGCTGTAGGGCCAAGCCTTGTCAGTGGTGGCTTGGGCAGAGTTTTCACATCATGCTGCAGACAAATAGGAACTTTTTTTTTCTCTGAGGCTCAACTTTTAAAAACTGAAGAGGTGCTTTGACTTCCTCCTGCAGCCACTTATTCCTCAAGAATTGCTTCGGAGCATGGGTCAGCAGAGCAGAGTGCTGGCACCGGTAACACCCCATCCCCAAATTTCCCACTTGCAGGCTGGGAGAGGCCCTTCCATATCCCCAGGGTGTCATCAGAGGAGTCATGAACTTGTGGGCAATAAGTGCGACTGGATCTGAGTGTTGTGTGCTTGTCTTCTCCGGAGACGAACTGTCTCTGTCTAGTACTGGAGCACTTGGGATCAAAAGCTTCCCTTGCACAGCCTGCTGCCTGAGCCTGTTCAACAGAGCATGAGGACAGTTTCTGGCTCGTCTGCTCATTCAGGCTTTTAATTACTTACCAGCTATCCTCATGGTGGGGAGTTGGTGCCTGATGTTATAGAGGTACTTACTTGAGTGTTCACGTTTATGTGAATGTGTTCTTTTTATATTGGATTTCAGGCAGTCACAAGCTGTAGTAAGGGACTAAATGTCATGTGAAGAAGAAATGTGACCCATTGATCAAGATGCGCTGCCCCATCTCTCTGTCCTGACTGTGAATTGGCTATTGTCTCAGCTACAGACCCTGGGTTTTAAACTGAAGCTACAACATGCTTAGGTTTGGAGGTCCTCAGAGTGGACTATTCAAAAAAGACCTGGAATTTCCTTTTAAGAATCTGTACTCAGAATTACAGGTGTTTATACAATGCACACACATAAGCTGCAGGCACACATTACTGCAGTTATCCCTGGTTATCACCCCTGTGCCGCAAAGCGCTTCCTGCTTGAGTACTTCCAAAGAACTGGGCTGTGGGCCTGAACCCCAGACAGGCGAGGACATGTCCCACTACACTGAAAAACAAGTCCTTAGCAGAACCACGATCCATAGAAGCACTCAGCACCTTCCTACCCGCTCCCACAGTGCAGCAAGTGCCACAGCTGGGTCTGCCATCAACCAACACCCGTGTCAGAGGACAGGGCATGACCAAATAATCACAAACAAACTCAAAAGTCATCTAGACATAATAAAAGAATATATTCAACTGCAGAGTTGAGACAGAAGGCGCGAGCCGGATGCGATCTATTTCCCCCGTTAAACTTGTTGCACACAAGGGAGCAGATCTTCCCGTGATGTAAATCAGCATAGCCCCACTGGCTGGAGGGAACAATCGTAACCCATCGTGCCCGAAGGCCTGCACAGAAGATGCTTGAGGTTTCTTGCAGTTCGTTGGAGCCCTGTGACATCGAGAGCAGGCGTTTGAGCTCCACTGTCCTCTGGAGCGATTTGTAGCACAGGCAACTTATATCTACAAACACTTGATCAATCTCCTTCAGAGAAACTGAGGAGTTTGGTAAGATGCTTGAGTCAGTGATGTCTGATTTCACTTCTTGTAAGAAAGCCGTATTTCTGCGATTTCGATCTCAACACAAAGGCACTGTGCAGCCACATTATGGAAGAGGTTCCGAGGGTTCAGCCAAGCTTTAAAGTATTTCAAGGATCGTCATTGTCTTGTTGAGATCAGTGGGTTCCTTTCCAGCCGAGCTGAAAAGCCTGGGGGAAACAAAAGGAACGTATTTCAAGCCATTTTTGTGAGAACAATACCTCTCTGCAACACCTGCCACCTTATGCAGCTGGTAAATACCATTCCCTCGCAGCTACCTAATCTTTTCCAGCAGTGTTTGGCCACCTACACCTGACCACCAAATTTCCACTCAGTTTGCCTCTGCTGACATTTATATAACAAAGAGCTACTAACTGCTCTTTTATCAGCGCAAGGAAGTTGAGCACAGGAGGAGACAAACGTGATGGGCACCACGCAGCAGCGCTCAGAGGTGTGCTGCCACCTGTACGTCCGGCCGCTGTAACGGCTATATTGAGCCATTGCTCAGGAAAAATGCTGCTGGGTGCTTGGAATGATTTAACTCCCTTGTTCCTGGGACAAAAGTGGTTGTTATATACTAACTCCTTTCTCTGCTGGATGTCTTATTATTGTTAAAGATTTCAAAATATATAAAGGAAACACAGGGCTTTGGGCATGGGCTTTTCTGTCTGGCATATCTAGATATCACTTGCATTGCCCTGTAATTAGCAACCAGTGAGCACAGGAATGGAGCTGATAGTCTCTTCTTTCTCATCTTTTATCTTCAGTCACGGCTGGGGACTTCTGGGTCTGAATATGAACAGGAGAGAGGAAGAGAAGAAGGTCCTGCCTGCAGAGCTCAGCACATGAGTGAAGCTTTCTGGACTAGCTCTGTTCTTCCCTTCTACTCTCCAGAGTCTGGATTTCCCAGGCAGCTGTATATAGTCGCATCTTACTGGTTGGTGGCACCACCAGGAATGGCATTTGACTATGGTCTTCAGTTGTTCTGCCTGTGTGGTCTTGCACTAGCAGTCGCACAGAGCCTTGCCCTCCTGTGTACCTGGGAGTCACGCTGTCGAAAAGTACCGTGGTCATTTCTCACTTGATGTCTGGTAGCACTGGAATGTACCCTTTCGTTAGAGTGCCTGTGACCTGCCAGCTTTATGGAGCTGAAGAATTTAAAGTAGTTTAACAGAGACTGCTGCCCCCCCCCGGGACAGAGCTGCCCTGAGTACCAGTTGACAGTGGCAGTTTTAACCTTGATTTCAATATCTGCAGAAACATGGGGGGTTTCAGAGGTTATAACTCTGTTCAACAAGATTACCTTACCTCGTTCACTTGTGACGGAGAGCAAGGCTTTATAATGACACATCCATACCTAGTTAGAGCTGATGTTTATTAAAGATGAGTACAATTTTGCAAAGAGGTTGTTAGACTAAAATACACAAGGGAAAAAATTACACTGCAAACAATAACAAGGTCCCGGAATTGCCTTGAACTTTGCAATTGAGATTCTGAAGCACTGTCAGATCATGTCTGCGTAAGACTGAACTGCTGACATTTGTTTAATTACAATACATTTATGAAATAGAGCAACATTCCTCATCACTCATGTATGCTTGCATTATGTCTTTGCTGCAATATCTTTATTCAATTTGAACAAATTTTCATTAAAATGATGACAAAATGATTTATTTTTTAACCATTGGACACAGAGATCACACTGTACTTATAGTTTATATAGGATTTTGGAGTACTCACCACTCACCTTTTTGTAGTAAAGAATCTTTGCTGAGCAAAAGCAGTCCTTCTGGGAAGGGGAGGCCTGCAGAAGAACAGGTTCAGCTGAGATAATGCCATTTCAGTAAGCTCCAGACTCCCCTCACAGTAACAAGTATATTTACCCAGGTGTTGGTGTTTGAAGGTTGTGATTGAATTTCCTGTATTGTTTTCAGAGTGTTTTTCAGGATATCTGTGATTAAGAATTAGCAGACTTGCCTAGCTGCAGGTTAGTGAACTTTTCCTGAAGCTTTTTAGAAGCTAAGGTATAATAAAAATTCCCTCTAGTTGCTCTGCACTCCCAAAGCAGGAATCTGAAACAGCAGAAAGCCATTTTGTTGCTTTTGGACTTTTTGGAGAATGCCATTTTGCTAAGGGTTTGGACACTGTGTCTCTGCTATCTGAGGCAAAGTGAGAAAGGTGTAAATTCAGTCATTTCAGCATCATTGCAATCATTGATTGCTCTGCAAACCCCGCGCTGTTGGCTCCTGCAAGCAGACGGGAAAGCTGGGGAATGGGATGCGGGACCTGCTGATGAGTGAGTGGCAGAGTGTGGCTTTGCTGCTGTATGAATCAAAGATCAGAACAAGCACTGAAAGCTAATCCATAAGATGATTCATGCGATAAGAACTTATCAGGATGATGAAGTATGTGAGGTCTGTGTGGTCTGTTGCAATTAACGCACTATGAATAAGCAAGGCGTATTATGGGTGTTGGTATTCACAGCCACGCGAGGTGGTACATGCACGTCAGTGCTACTGACAGCGTGGAGAATTCAGCAATAATCAATAACTTCCAACTGTTTGGCCCTAATCATGAACATTTCGTGACCCAGAATAGCCGCCTTCTAAATAATTAAAAGGTTTTGAAAATACGCGTCATAGAACTACAAGATCTGTTCTTCAGGGCCACATGGTTCTTTCATTAAATTGCCTGTTGAGATTGGCAGGTGGTAGATACCGGCATTTTACGTACCTGTACCACCCTCCACGTTCCCTGCTGGGAAGTCTTGCAGATTTTAACAGATTTGCAATCGAACAAGAAGGAACAAACCCAAAGCTGTTCCAGGCAGACTTTGAGATGCTATTATTTTAAAATGCGGCTCAGAGCTAGGAAAGGGCAAAGAGTTTTGCAGTAAAATACTGATTCTCCAGAGAATTCTAAAAGGAGGGTCTGGAAACTGCAGCAGCTAAGAGACAAGGTTGGGCGTTTTTTTTTTTTTCAAACAGCAATAAAAATCTTGGAGGATCTGTGTAACTTTGGTGAAGAAAATCTCTCTGGAAGCTGCTGCACTTGTCTTTGAATGAGTTATTGTCTCTTAGCAAGCTTTAGGTTGTTGTTGAAATCCTTCCTTGCAAGGCTCAAGGGATGATAGCAACCTTTTTAAGGATTGCACTGCAATCATCCCTATGAGACCTGGCACTGGGGACCAGGAGAGCAATGGCAGCCAGTGTTTCTAGGTCCGGAACTGCTGTCCTTGTTTCCCATAATTTCCAACATAATGAGCGTCTTAGAGTCAGGTAAGTTTTAAAAAGAGATGCTCTCTTAAAAACAAATAGTCACTGCCAGCAGGGTTGCAAGCTGGGACTACTAAAAGATGATCTGATGAGGATAGTTAACTGCAAATGGGATGTGGATTTCACTCTAATAGTTTATCAACAGGAGCTTTCTGAAGAGCTCTTAAGTGTGCTGCCAAATCCGGCTTCCAAAGCAAGGAAAGTAATACAAGTCCAATATTGTTAATGTCAGTGGTTTCTAGTTAATTATGTGTTACCTGAAAAAATCATGGAAGAGCACAGAGCATTGTTTAAGCCTTGCTTTGTGTCTCTGTTCAGATACTATGCTCCTTTGTATAAATATATTTTCCTCCTCAAAGACTTCTAGCTCTCGTAGTAGACTCTATAGGATATATTGTTCTTTTGATACATCCAGAAGACACTTCTGCAGTTAAAAGGAAAACATAATTTTAAAACTGTGTATGTGTGCCCAGGTTAGTACTTTCTAAAAGAAGGGAAAACCTATAAGGAAAACAATAATGACTTATGTTGCTCAAACAATTATTTTGTCTGCCTATTTTATTTTGAACTCCCATTTAAGCAACCCTATAAGTCTTCTAATGCTGATATCTACTCTTTGGTTGTAATGTTTCCCTGCTGTCTAGTTAAAGTAAGGAGAAAAGAAGCCTTGTGCTCCATATGTTTATTGAGGGAATTTTTTTGCGTGTGCTGTTCACAGAAAATTGCATCCATTCGGCTCACGATCCATAGCACAATTTCATTAACAAAGCAGCGCTCTACCTTTTGTGTGCGCTCTTACGCTTAAAGTCCATTCCTGTTGCTGTGTTTCCCATAAAAATAGAAATTTTGCAGGTGACTTAGTTTAGTTAATTTCCAGTTCTGTTCTATTTGCTTTGGTTTTGGCTCAAATAACTTTTTAGAAAATATTTGATAGAATAATTTTCATTTTCCCATTCAAGATAAAACTTGTACTGAAAGTAGAATGCATTTCTTTGGTCAAAATTTTCAGTTATAAAATGGGATGTTGATTTTTTCCACTGTATTTCACTCTGTTTTCCTTCCTCCACCTTTGAGGGCTGAAATATTCTTTTCTGTAAAACACAAAGAACACACATGGCATTATGTGCTGTTTCTGTATAGCACCAGGGGCTCACTGTACATATAGGGTTTATAAACCCCCGGATTCAGCCTGAAATTGTGTATTTTTCTGACAAGGACAAACACAATGGCCTAGCTCAAAACTTGCTAAGCCAGGAGCACAGTTTTCATAGCTGCCTCACCATCAACAGTTCTAATACCAGTGGCCACTGTTTCTGACTAAGCTTGTTGAGTTTAACCTGGTGCTTTGTTGTTGCTCCACAAGGACATCCCTGAGGAAGGCCTCCATAATTTGGGCTATCTAGAAATTACACATTAAAGGTAAAGCATTCCACCTTGGCAGACCTACCCCAGCAAGTGTCCAGCAAGGACACCCTACAAGACTGTTGAGTTTTAATAAATGGGACTGAGTTCTCCATTGCAGTACAATGGCTGGACCAGGAATCAGAAATTCATTTGCCATCCAGTTTACAAAAAGTCTGTCAGTGGCTAGGCTGCTTGTTGGCTGAGGGTACTGACAAACATGGTCTTGTGTCTTCCACATATTCTCCAGCCATCTGCCTACAGCCCTCTGCATCTCTCTAATGGCAGGGGCCATCCTTCTTGCGCTTCCTACAGCACCTAGCATGGTGAAGTCTTGGGTCATGGAAAAGCAAGTCATATAAGTGATAGTAATGTGCTACCTCACTGAGCCTGCCTGTTTCTGCTTTGTGTCATAAAGCCTGTGGTATTTTAGGGATAAAGAAGGAAACTAGAGGAAAACAAAGGAAGCAAAAAAACCCAGGAAGATCTTTCTTGCCCTGAAGTGTGGGCTGAGAATCTGCCTAGAATGCGAGAATACATGCCTGGAAGCACGAAGCAGAAAGACGTCTAAGTGTGATAAGAGCAGCTTACCAACCCTCACATGTCACACAGGGAGTTGTTTTTTCAAATGAAATGGGAAATCAGTGGCTGCTCTTTCCCCTCCAACTTAGACAGGTTGTTGGGCTTGTGTTCTGCTGCTGGCCTGGAATGCTTTCCATACGCTGCTGTATTACTCACTCTGGCATGGTGGAGAGAGGGCCCCTTTTTAGAAACAGTATCGCTGGACATTTGCTAAGGGGGGTTGCCAGATTTAATAACTGATGGGCAAGATAAAATGCCACATCCCTGTCTTCTGACCTCAAGGAACGTTGAAATACGGCACATAACAATGCACACATGACCCCTTGGAGGTGTCTGCTCGTTACCATTTTCCATTCTCTCTCTCCCTTCCCCTCTTCTCCTTTTCCTAACCTTTCCATTCCCGTTTCTTCTGTTCAGCCTGTTTGTGTATCTTTTCATCTGGCTTTTAGAATATATTACCTGAATTTTAGGATATATTCCTATTTCCAGGTACAAAATTATGATGTTGCTAAGTGTCATCATAGATAGTAATATAATAGTAGATCCCTTTGTTTGAAATGTGCTTTTAGGTATTACCTTGGTCAGTAATTTAATTGAATTGGATAGTGACAACACACTGACATTGTTAAGGTTAATGACCCAATGATTTACAAGACAAGGCACATTTACCGGCAAATGGATTTTAGTAATTGTTCTACTGAACAATGAGAATAACAATTTGTGCATTGATCCACAAGGTCCTACAGCAAAGCCTCTGTTCTCACTTCACCAATGCCCCTGTCCATAAATTCAGTGTTGCTCTGAGAATGTTTTCTTGGCCCTGCTGTGCTTTAACTGCATTGCACCGAATTTCAAATTCTTTCTTTCTAAGTGATCCACAACTTTTGCTGCATGTATGGAGCATAGTTGGGCACGAAGATGGCAAGAGAGACTAGAGGAAGATGGAAGGATGTGATCTGCCCAGATAGGGCAGTATTTGTCTTGGCTATGTTGAGTTTCTTCGGTCAGTGGTTGCAACTCTGACACATGTTTAATGCCTGTTTCAGTAGGTTTGGATTGTTCTGGTTCTTTGCCAAAGCGCTGCGGGAGGCCATGCCAAATGGGGTAGGGCAAATCTTCAATAGTAATAGCTATCACCCTTACTAAGTAACTTTGTAGTCTTACACAACACAAAACAAAAGTGTCTGTTTTCCTTGAATTAATGTTCACCTTCATTGCTTAGAGTTTGCTTGAAGTGCTTTCTGTTAATTCTTTATTAGTTAAATGCCAGATCATCTGTTTGGGTTTTTTGTGGGGTTGTNTTCAAGATAAGATCAGAAGGCATTATCACAGGTAATAGAACAAAGAACAAAGCCAACAATTTTTTTTTTTCATTTATTTTAAGAAATTATTTTAACAGGCTGATCAGCTGTGCTGATGTTATTTGTTACTGGACAAACGCAACAAAAAAATAATTATATTACTTTCTGTCTGCAGTTACAGGGAGTTGCCAAGACTTTGCTGCAGAGTACCTATTTCCTCTCTGAAAAAAAATCTTGATTGTCTTTGAAAAACAACATGGGATTTTTGCCAAACATAAATATTTGAGTTGTGGTGGTGTTTTTTGTGGGGTTGTTTTTTTGAGAGTTTGGTTTCTTGCTTTGAAGTCTATAATCAGTTCATTCATTTTGCTTATATCTTTTAAATATTGTGACAAGAGTAACTTTCCCGGAGCCTGGAATTTTGTGAATGTTCAAGTCTGACTGAAAAAGAGCACAAGAAGTGTTCAGCCAGAGCCTTTAAACACCTACATATAAATTGTTTGAATTGCTGGTTAAAGATTCTGATTGTAAGAGGTGGTGTTTAACACCCTCATCAATTAATGATTACTGGAAAATGAAGTATTCAATCATCATTGATCTGTCGTAAGGCTACGTCCCTAGCAGTAGCTGACGTACAGAACAGAAGTGTTTATTGAACATAGCTGTCTTTCTTGCAGTATTATTGACAATGTTATCATTTCCATAGTGGTAATGGACCGGTAGCTGTTGGTTAGATAGTCTTTGTTATAACACACTTTATAAACTTCATTTTATTGTCCTTAGCTTTATTGACCATTGATTTCTTCAGTTGTCCTTTTGCTTCCCTTATTAATTTTGTGTCATTCCTGGCTTCTGGTATATCGCTGCCAACTTTCTCTCTTTGACATTTGATATTTATTGGCATTTCCCCCTGTTTATAACTACTTTCACTCCCTTATCATGCCACAATAAGTTGCTTGTTCAAGGTTTTATTGCAATTATCAGCCAAGTGTTCTTCATTATGCTGCACGTGATATACCCAAGCAAGATTGCAAGGCTTCTGACCTTCGGCACTATACTCGATATCGCATTGAGCTTAGGCCTCTGTTGGATCTTAGAGAGCAATGTTTTTTAATTAATAACTACCTCTGGTTTTATCATCAAAAGTAAAAACTGAAAACGAAGAAGAAAATTAAATTTAAACATTATTCTGTGCTAAAACGACATAACTAGGAACTAAACGGAAATAACTGGGTTCTTTTAGTTCAAAGAATGTTCTCGCTGTACATATCCAGGGCAATGATACTGGTGGTACATTGGTGAGTTTTTTGACAGGTACACAGGTTATTTATTTCTCTCAGTGGGCCCACAGCCTGCAGTTCAGGAAGATACCGGGGTTGCAAAGGTTGGATGGGGATTAGTCCCCTGGTTTTCTAAACTGCTGTCTGCAATTTCAGACAGATCTTAGAGACCCTTAGAGGCACCCAAAGGAGTGGGAAGAATGAAACAGTGGAAAATATGTTCTCTCCCTTGTCAAACTGATACTTTTGGGTTTAGTCCTTAGTAAAATAAAGGAGCAAATAGTAGGAAAGAACAATCTGTAGGCATTAAGAGAGATGAATAAGGGCTTTGGCCTTTTAAAGAACCAGTCACAGCTGAGTTGAACGAAGGCTTTGAAACAAATCAAGACTTTGAAACTGTGTTTAAAAATTAGAAAAGGATGAGAAATGATACAAAGATAAGTTTAAAAAGAGAGAAAAACTGTGCAAAGTGAAGCTGGAAGGATATATTAACTTAACCTGTGTTTCAAGTGTTTGGCTTACTGTGCAGTAAGGGGCTGTGCTATATGTAAAAACCCTACATATTTTTTCATTTTCTGTGGCACAGGCTTTTGCAGGAGAAATATTCAATGAAGCCATCTATAACTTTTCTGATTGCATTTTAAACATTTATGTTGCTAGCCTCTACATCTAATAAACCTGAGACTTTAAATGGAGTATGGCTTATTAAATCGTATCTTTTCTGTCAGTCTCATCAGTGGAGGGTAACAGATAATATTAACATTGAATGGGGCCAAACCAGTGTTTCATTCCCTTTTGTGCTTGAAAATATCTGAACCTCAGTCCCTCTACACTGATGGGTGGTTATTTGTGATCTCCCGTCTCCAGCTATTTTCATAAGCCACTTGTATTGTCATTAATTTTCACTCTTGTTTCGCTAATTAAACAGTCTTACTGAAAAGCATGGGTTAAAGGCTTTATCCAGAGGTGCAAACAATTAGCTGCACATATGTTCGTTGTTATAATTACTTGCCCAAACTATTATAAAAGGATGTGTGACCATCTGAATGTTAGATTGAAGGGTATGGTTAGTGTAATGGAAAGCCTGGTTGCCAGTTCAAAAGAAAACAATTGAGGAAAAAATCTCGAATGCTATAAACTTAAGGAAAAGATAAAAGGTATACAATTTCATAATTATTTTCATAACTGATGGCATTTAAAAACTTTAAGGAACACAACGAGAAAAAAAATTACAGATGCTTTTCCATTCAAAGTCTTCATATTAGTTATCAGATCACTATAAGCAAACCTTTGTCTTGCTCACAATCACAGGGAAATGAAAACTGGGCAAAGGATTTCAGGAAAAAAGTGCTTATGGCAATTACGTAACAAGGATGCTCGTTTATTTCCAGCTGGGATGTTTACATTTTCAAATGTCATGATATTTTACTGTAGGATTAGGCATAGCATAACAAGGTAATGCAAAATTCAGCTTGGTCCCAGGTCTGGATTGTGGCCAGTCTTGCTGTTTTTCTGTGGCCCATCCTGGGGAGACAAAGAAAGTCATCCCTTTGCTTCCTCTGAATTTTTCCATAAAGTTTTTGAGCTAATATGGAATGTCTTGTGAGGATTTGATAAAGACATACATTTTACTTAAACTATATTCATACCGGTTTTAGGTTCAGCAACAGTGTGCTGCTTTGTTTTTCCCTGGAGTTCCGGTGTCAAAGGGAACACCACACAACCCTGGGGATTGTTTTTAGCAGGTGGGCTGTGGCAGATAAAGGGCATTTGGATCTACATTTCTTTAAGGACGTTTTGCAAACTGTCAGGAAGGACAAAGTGACAAAGTCTCAGCATAGTCTGAACAGAGCTAGATCAGGGGCTAATGCCTAAATAGATGAGGTGGAATGTATATGCAGAAGGCAACTGTGGGCATTAGCATCAAAGCAGCAAAATGCTTAAGGGGAGCTGAGGATGGAAGACAAATCCCCAGGTCTGGTCAGCAGAGTCTTCAGGGAGAGCAATTCAGGGGAGTTTGTGTTAGGTTTGAGTAAGGAGAGGAAGGAGCCAGAGAAGAAAGATAAGGTCAAATTTGAGAGAGCGCACCGAGGCAGTCCCTGGAGAAGAAAGCAGAAAGGTTGGAGAGCAGCACTGCCGTTGACCTGCTTAGCAGGAAGTGTTGTGCCCGTGGATAAGTGAGGCAGAGCACTGTAGGAAGGGTGGGATGTGGGGAAGGAAATGGTGTTGACATATTTTGCCCTTTTTCTTTGAAGAAATTGGTCAGCAGGAGCAGGTGAGCTGCATGCAGCGCATGGGCTGGAGTTATACTGCCGGCGGTCTGCTGAGCAAAACGGTGCTGCTGTTAACACAGCTGCATGTGCTGGCAGGAAACACGTGGAGAAGGACGCAGAGCAAGCTATAGCAGGTGTGGACTCAAAAATACCCAGTACCAGATAGTGTTCCTGAGCGTTCAGGAGTGCAGAAGCAGGTCCGGATTTTGTGCAAGCCCTACAAAACCCGAGCGCAACGGGTGGGTTGCCGTCGTTGCTCCTGAAGCCTGGTGAGTTCTCCCTTCACAGACACAAGCCAGCTTGATTCTTCCTGCTTGATAATTTTCTCTCTTTGCCCCAACAATCAGTTCAGTGCTTCCATTGCTGCTTTCCCGGGCTTGTCGGCTAGCAGTGCAAATCAAGAGATCTGCACTAGGTCGATTTTGAATTAGCGAGGTTGACAAATGTTTTCATTTGAGAAGGCAAGCTGCCTCATTGTGCTTGGTTTAGCACGAACACATTAGAGTGACAATGCTGGATTTAACTTTGGTTATCAACATTTTCAGCCTACATTGGTCTAAGTAATTGTCCTGTTTATACTCTGACAGGTTAAAATAATGTATTCTAGTATGAGAGCGGCTTCTACAGAAGACGAAAAGCCGCCCAAGAGGGTTATCAGCTGTTACTGTGACAAGCAGTGTGAGCTAGATGTATGGATAAATTGGTGTTGCTCCAGAGGTTATTCCTATTAGCAGGAGAGATATAAGAAACCCTAACAAGGCATTAATACAGTACAGCTACTAAAAAAGCTCATCTGTCCTACCCAAGCTCAGGACTAATGGCACATTCCAGAGTTTTCTTGATACTACACTGACAGGTGGTGATAGACCTTTAACTAAAACAAAAGCTCCGCTAGGCTGGTGGGGAGAGTCGGGCAACTGTGAGGACTTAAATGCTACTCTTTAAGAAAATAAATAAATAAACATGTTTATCTGAGATCTAAACACTGTTAGGAAGGATGCTTCTGGACTCCTCTCTACACAGAATCAAATAATGTTCTGCAGATGGGATCTTGGCAAACGAGGTAATTTCTGATAAAATTTTCTGTCCAGAGAAAAGAGGTTTGGGTGGTTTTTTATTTCTTCCATAAGTGTTCTTGGGATCAACATAAAGTCATTACTTAAACATGAAGTGTTTGGTTTCCTTTCCATTTGGAAAACAGTACTGGAAGTACTGAGAAATGGAACTCAGTAGCTGAACACTTTCTGTGTTTTTAAATAGCAGATTTGAGCTCTGCCGTGGGCTTGGTGCGAGTGGGCTTCCATGGACTTCGGGCTGTTCATGAGCGGGTCACTGTGCCAGTGCAGTTTGCAGGGCTTGGCTCACACATAGGCTAATTCATCTATAAAAGAAATAGTGTAGAAATTCCTTAAGCAGCAGAAACATGCTTCTCTGGAGTCATGCAGAGGAATTGTAATGGCTTGTGCAGAAAAGAGGGGAGATTTTTGCATTATTTTCTAGGGGAAGCTATGTAGGACTTTGTTTACCTTCCCTGGGCTTGTGCTTGTTACCTGATATCATAGGAATCATTTCCAGTGGTGCTCAGTGGGAGCAAGCAAACAAGGGATGGAAATTTTCCATACCAGATGTAATGATGGAAGTTAAATATTGATGGATTAATTTCAAATGGGAGTTGCTTGTGATAATAAGAGGGCTAAAGCTGAAGGAAATATTGCTGCAGGCTGCTCAGTTCTTCCAGTGGGAACTGGGTTTTGAGGACTGAAAAGCCCTGCAAAGGAGAAGAGGGCAGTGCTGTATTAACAGCAGACACAAAAGCTGGAACTTCATGAAGGCTTATGATGGGCACACAATAATTGGGGGTTTGAGAAGGAAAGAAGAAAGAGGAGATGATGTAAATATGACAACAACTACAGCTGCATAAGCAAAAGAAAAAGTCATCCTAAATTGTGGAAAAGTATTGAATAGCCATACAAGCAGAGAATGTGGGACTGCCTCTTTTGGGAGCAGTGCTGTACTTTTAGTCAATTGTCTGACCAGTACCTTAATGTAAAAAAAAAAATCTCCACATCAGCTCATATACTCACCTCCCAGAAGAGAAAACCTATTTAGTTTGATTATTGCTTGAGTCCTGCTTTGCAGTAATTAGAATACAAAGCTCTTTTCCTGCTCTAAATTGTCTGTCTTTCTGATACTCATTACAAGAAAGGAGCCCTATAAATGTAATTGTATGATTATTTTGACATCTTTGTCGATGGCCTTGCTGTAGGTGGAGTCCTGGGGAGATAGAGGGCTTGGACAGCAGCAGAGCTGATGCATCTGTTTCCTGGTGCATGAGGTAATCCTAAATTGCAAGAGAATAAAAACGGTAAATGGTGAAACATCAGCAGCCATCATAATTTTATTTTCTTCTTTTCTTCCTTCTTTTAAACTTGAAATAAAAATGTAGAAGTGAGTAGAAGCTTTGTTTTGGGGAGGAAGAATCACCACCGGTGGGTGCTGCTGGAGGTGTGTGGCCAGGGCTGCTCAGCAGCTTTGCCTGGTCTGGGAAGCCGAACAGCTCTCAGCTCAGCATGTGCGTTGGTGAAAGCTGAGTACAAGGGTTTTGAACAAGCATTCGCCAAACATGAGGCTTTTCCACTGACAGCCATGGGCTGTCCATGGGATCAGGCCCTGGTAGTTAATAGGAGAACCTTCCCCTGCAAAGTCGAGCCTCATTGCTGGACATCAGCCTGCAAGGACCAGGACAGTAAAGAGGAACACCACACCAATACTTGCTTGTGAAATGAAATGGAGCTGACAGAAATGGGGCGTGTTTACCAAGACCTACCAACAAGGCATTCATTTTATTTCAGCATTTTTAATATGTGGCTTGGGTTGTAACACTTCACAATGCAAGGCTTGGGCTTGTTTGTGGCATACTTCCGAGATGGGCCTATTTAAGTATGTTTTCTGGCAAACACAAAAAAACCCAGGTCAGGTTTCAGGATCAGTGTTGATTTTAAATGGCTGTCATGGGGAACCTGGTATTTAAAATAGGGAAGGAGTGTGAATAGGTCAGCTGCACCCTGCGTCCTTCTTGGAAGCTGCTCGTTGTTAGCCTGGCATTTATTCATGAGGAGACTAGCATTTCTAGGAGGCACAGGATATAAATATTTAGCACTGTCAGTGGAGAAGGAAAATATTGTTGGAACAATGTCTTCATTTGTCAGAGGAAAAATAAGGACTAATTTTTTTGAGAGAGATCACAATTAACTGCTCCCTATGAACTGTTTCTCTAAAGATTTCAGGCAGATGGATGCTCTTGCAGCAAGAGGAGTGAATGCCAATTGAGAGGAACACGGATCCATTTGTAAAGCCAGAGAAATCATTCTGTCAGGCAGGATATAGGTACACAAATTAAGCAGGTATCAAAATTATATCGTCTCTTCAAAAGCAACTGCCTCTCAAGAATAGACTATGGATGGGAATAGCTGAAGATCTCAGCAGGCTGTAATTTAACTCTGACAGCACATGACTACAGTAGTAGTCACCTGCTAATAATGATAACAGGCAGTTCTTCCCACTGCCATGAAACTTCCCTTCCCTTCTCTCCTGCCACTGGAAAATTTCAGCCTGCCATTCCTCTGCACAGAAGCCCCCCATGGAATCCCTGACCATCCGCACGGTGGCACGGGAATGGCTGTGGGGCTGTGCCACATGGAAGAGTCTTCTTGGCCCACAAAGAATCACCTTAATGCCAAGATGGACTCTTGTATGTGAAGTTTTAAATTGTCCAAAGACATTGTCTGCTGTGTGGATGCCTGAGCCCTCAGTAGCACAGGCTGCTCCGCATAAGTCCATCTCCTGGTGACTAAATCTGGGTGCTTTCACGGTTTGTGTGGGACCCAGCAGTCCATGGCAGCAGCCCTGCAAGCCACAGTCTCATGCCATAAAGAGCATACAGCATAAGCATGTAAGATGGAAGAAGGCAGGCAGTGATGAGCACAGAGTTACACTTGCTTTGGAGCAAATCCAGGAGAACGCTGCTATTTGGTCCTCAGCCTGATGCCTTGCTAGCTGTGCCACGCACACTTCACCCAGGGGTGGCCCAGTGCAGCCCTGAGCTACTGAGTCTCCTGCTTTGCTCTGAAGATTTCTGCCACCCTCTATAACCAAAGAGGTTGTGTTATTTCCAAACGAAATTGGACTTTAAACCATAATTAACAGAAAAATATCCCTCAAAACATTTTTTAAGTCAAAAGCTTGATGCTGAGTAACAAAAATTCTGATCATAAACCTTTGCTTTCCTTCAAAATTCTGTTTCACATCGGAAGATGAAAAATATGTGCTCAAAACCCATTCTGTACTTAGTATTCTCAGCCATGTTTTTTGGCTTTTGACATTTGGAAGTAAAGTTGAAAGTTGCTGATGGAAATTTCAGTTATTGCCCTCTAACTTTTGACAGCACTTTCCATAGACCCTGCTATGCCCAAACTATTTTCCACGCAGCCCATTCTTTGAAATTCAGTCACTTTTGCTTTTTCCTCATAAACATGTATGAGTCTATGTCTGGCCTTTGGTCAAATAAGAATAAGGCCTATTCCCAGCTTAAATCTTCCTAACATCCAAATTTCTTGCTAAGCCTCTACTGCTGCTGAATTTAATCTACTGTGAATTATCAGAGTTCAGCTCCTAGTATAAAGTATGTCTGACCTCTGGCTGTGCAGTTTTCTTTATTATCATTTTTGTGTTTTTGTTCATGGATATTTCATTGTTCAAGAATTCTTGATGACCGGATCAGGATCTCTCACCTTATAAGCAACGGTTGCTGGCAATTGAGAGGTCTGAACAGGTTATTACTTTGACATTAAAAGAAGTAAAATAAATTTCATTTTAATCCTTATTATTTTCCTCATTATGAATTTTTCATCTTCCTGGAAAATGCTGGAGCTGTAAGCCGGTTCGGAAATGGGTTGAAAGTTTGTGTTCTTGCACTGTCCTTTCTCTAACCTCTGCTGAACTGCTGTTTTGTAACTTTTAACAAGTACAGTAAATGACAAATGATATCCCTCGAGGTTTATTCATTCCTATTCTCATACACCACCATTTAACTTGATTGATTTCAGCACAGTCTCCAGCTCCTGGAAATGCTCTGCAACCAGTTCCTCCAGGGAAACAGCCACCCTGTAGGATTTTTTGTAGGGCCACAGTTCACAAGACGAGCCCTATCACCAGGGCTTCAGACACAAGGTTAAGTAGGCAGTTCCTAAGGTGGGGGGGAACCTGTGCTGACGGTAAAATGTGAACCAAGTAGTGGCTCTGGCCATGCATCTGTATGATCTGTCTGGTTTCTGTGCCTGTCCCTTCCTTGTCCCTGCTTGGTGAGTGCAGATCTCCCCTCTTGTAGGCCCTTTCTCAGATGCCTCCTTACTTCATCCTCTGCAGCAGAACCATCCCTTTGAGGATGATTTCTAGTGGTGTAACGATAGTTACACAGAGAATAGGGAATAACAGAGCAGGAATTGGATTTTCTATGGGAAGGCTGTTCATATGGTGGTTTTCCACCCAGACCAGACCTCATCAGGCTCCCAGACTCACAATGTCTCCTGTGTTCCTGCAGGAGATCTGCCCTTCTTGACATTCCCCCAAATCCTGAGAAGCGGCGCAGGTCCCACCGCAGCCCTTGGCTGCCCCCAAAGAGCTGGAACTGCCTCTGGTTGAGATGATGGTGGTAAAATTGGCTGCAGGATGCTTAAAAAAGGGTTGAGTTCGACAGCATCTCTTTTGTAGCTGTAACGTCCTCTACTGTAATAGGAGGACGTTAAGGACGCTGCTTATGCGGGTTGTACGGCTCTAGGATAGTGCTTTTTTAAGGGGGTGAGCCTTGGACTTCCATCTGTTGTGGACTGATGTGCTGGTTTGAAAAAGCACTTACTTCTTCAATGGGATACAATAAGCAAATGCAAGTTCTACAACTCAGGGCTGTATTGTTCAATATGCCTTCTCTGGCTTCTCGTTCCGCCACCCTTCGACCCCGCGGTTGCAGTCACCCTGGGCACTTTCAGGGGAGGATGTGGAAGGAGCTGCTGGAGAGGCAGTGTTTCCTTTAGAAGAAATATATATTTTCAAAATAAATTTCCCTCCCAGATTTTAAGCCATCTAAATAATTATTTTCTTTGAGATGGACTTTTTTTCCCCTGTAGCATTCCTTCTTGAATTCATTTTCTGTGAAAGAGAGAGAGACTTTTCAGGTCTAAGAATATTGCCTTGGAAATTGGTTCATTTGCAGTTAGGGCTAAAGAGATTATTTTGACTTTTCAATCCCTCATTCTGGGGGGAATTTCTCTCCTCCACAGAGATGGAGCACCGTGCCTTACACACTATTTCACAAGCTGCTATGCCTGATTGTGCCACTGCCATGAATCCACTACCCACCTTTGTAGGGAAGCCTTTGGCGTTTGGGACCCAGCCAGCCTAACCTTTGAAGCTTGGATTTGAGGTGAACTTCCTAGCACGAGGTTAATCCCTGTCTCCAGACAGCTTTCGGCCCTCACTCTCTTTACAGTAGTCACAATTTCCCCGGAGCGCTGTGGGTCTGCGTGCAGGAAATCTGCCAACAGCAATGCCACAACTGTCTCCCTGGCTCCCTGCCTTTCCAAACACGAACTTTTCTCTTTTGGCACTAGGAGCAAACGAATTTAAAAAGGGAGGTAAGGAAACGTGAAAACAGATTCCTAGAAGGTGTCTCATCAGATAACCAAGCTGCAGTAAGGTCTTTTTAATGCAAGATGGAAAACACTTTGAAAATACTTTATTAATCATTATCCCATTATCTCTGAATGCAGGGACTGCTGTGGAGACTGGTGGTGAGGATTTCACCATGTGCCAGCCCGTATTCCTGATAGGCAGCAGACTCCTGGATAATCCAAGGACTTGAGGGAACTGTAAGACTGTTGGGATGTTCCAGAAGCTTTGGAAAGGTGTGGAAATGGGTAATACCCTTCCATGCCTTCCTAAGAGGATGTGATGTAAAAGAAATATATATATATTCTCATGATGTATAGAATTGTATTGAATAAATGTAAACTGTGACCATTGTTCTGATGTTTGTTCTTTAAAAGAAGTTCAGTGAGCAACTTTGAAAAATAATTTGTGGCTTAAGAAATTCACCTATCCTATTAGTAGACTGAGTCTGATTTCACAGCAGACAATAGAAGAAGTCAGCAAAATTTAGACTGGAAATAAGAATAATTTTTTTAAACGATGAGTTTAATTAATAATTGAAACAGCCTAAAGGAAGAAATGGCAGATTTGCCACGAGTGGGGTGTTTAGATCAGTGGGAGATGTCTCCTAAAGACTCAGAAAGCGAAATTTCGATCACTGTTCAGTTAGAGAGCAAATCAGAGAAAAAACCCAACCTCAGACCAAAACATTAAGTATCTCTTTTGTCCTTGGTCCTCTATGAGGTCTGTAAACATCTGCTTCCTCAATCCGCAGAAATTTGCAGGACTCTGAAAACTTTTTGTAAAACAAAATATTGTACGATATTATAGTTCTGTGCTAAACTCAAAGGTTCTGGAGTTTCGAAAGCATTTTCTTTAGTTCTCTGTATCTTCCCTATTTATGTTTATTTTCCCCTTCCATGAAATTCTTTTTATAACCCAGTCTTTTATACTGTTCTTTTGTGCCCTTTCTACACTGTAATCACTTCTTCATCGTAGTTCTCTCGTTGCTATGTGATGTTCCACTACTCACGTGTTTTCCTTCGATTTAGCTGTTAGTATTGTTTTAACTCTTCACGTCCTGTGCTTGCCGGTACCTTTCAGTAAATATATACATAAAAGAACAGACTGCATTTTCTCAAATAACAAGAAAGATCCATTGTTGAATACTGAATGAATTGCAATTGCTCTTAGAGCTGTAGAGAACAACCGAGCTCACCTACACGGTCTTACTTGGTTTAACTTAATCACTTTTTCCCGAAATAGCCCCTTTCCTCTCGGCCGACGGCAGCGCTCTGCTTCACCAGAGTTAGAGAGGGAATTACTTGGGTCAGTGTAGACAGGGCCGTGACAGCACACTAGCAGCAGGGCTTTGCCTTTGCCTTTCAGAATTCACTCTGTGAAATGCATTCAGCAGAATATGACAATATCTGAAGCTTGTTACTTGGAAAAGCCAATGCCGTGGCAGGTTTTCAGCTGCGTGACTTGATCTGTGAGTTGCAGCGGGGCTAAACCCCTCCTAAGAAAGTTTCTGAGGAGCTCAGTTTGACTGAATTTTCCGATCATAGGAGAGTTTGCGGTGGGAAGCAGCCTTCCTAGCAGGCCCTCGTAGCTGGAGAGGATCTGCAGCTGCGGGGTGCTCGCTGCAGGCACCGTGCCATTCTTAGTGTGGTTGGGATCGCTATTTCCCTGCCGGCAGTCACAGGCTTTCATCACGTCTCTTGCTGACCACACTGATGGTTAGCAGCTATCCACCTATGACTGACTTAACACCCACAATGTACTCTAGGTAGCCAGCATGGATCTAGGCATTTTCCTTCCCTATTTGTCTCCCTGGAACAGTCTCATTGGTTTCTACACCAGTTGGGAGCATGGAGCAGGGCAAGAGGGAATCGCTGTCCCCACTAGACTTCATCTCAGCTCTGTGCTTCCCTCCTTCCTTGTTTGGAAGAGGATGTCACCATGGTGTCCTGCTGTTTTAGTCCTCTGCTAAACACTCCTGCTGAGGATTCCCAACAAGGTGTTCAATTTGCACAGGCCAGGCAGAGCTCTAATGCAGAATCAAACCTCCTTGAACTTCAGTTGAGAAGCCTGCAAAGGAGTATCATTAAAAATGTGGGGGCTACTCGAGGTAGAGTTGAATTCCTGGAGGAGAAACCAAACAACAGCATCAGATACTAGCCTGTGCATCTCTGAAAGCCTGCTCACCACATCTCTTATTTTGGTAGATTTGGCAGCTCAGAAAACTCTTCTGAAATTCTAGTTGCAGTTGTGACAGGCAAACTCCCTGTCCTCAAGAGCAGCCCCCAAACCACTGCTGTATCAACCTCACACTAATTGCTTTACTGATGCTCACTTATGCTAACGAATACTAAACATTGCAAAGCATTCCTGTTGCACTCAGAAGATTGGTTTGAAAACTGCTTTGGATACCAAGTGCCGTACCCACCTGCCTTGCCTGCAGGAACAGCGCACCAGCTACACTCAGGTGAGACCAGGAGGTATCTCAGGCTCCCCATGTCCTACCAAGGGTAGCAGGCAGCAGTAAAGGAATTTTAAAAACTTAAAACATAGCATGGGAACTAGTGACATTGCACTCCGTGGGAAATGTGGGCTTTTTCTAAAGGCAGTGCTGAGGACATGAAGAAAATAGAGCACTCAGGGTTCCCCAAAGGGCTCTGCAATGACCAGCAGCTTTGTGACCTCTGTGGCATTAAGGAAACACCTGGTCTCTAATACGGAGAGCCATGTTATCAGCTAATTATCAGTTGTTTATTTATCAGCTGTGTTTGGGGAAGGGCAGATCACACACAGCTCACCTGGGGCCAAGGTTTTATTGGGACAAACAGTCCTGTGCTCAGCTCCTGCTGATTCAGGGGGGCTCTTTTCAGGGTACAAGCTTTTTCATTTAGCTGCTTAAAAGGGGACCTAAGCTCTTCTAAGAGCATGGGGCATCCCTATTCAAACAGGACCTCTTTGACTTGCTAGTTTGTTTTTTTTTTATTTTTTAACTCTCCCACTGCAGGGCTCCTTTTTCTTGGAGCCTTTTGTCCTAGTTTGTTTTTCTAGGGCTTGCTTTTTATATGTGGGAGAACTGCCTAGCAGATGCTGTTTTATAACTGGCTGTGGTCTGTCTCTCCAGCTGGTGAGTACTGCTGAGCTTCGTTCGTACTGTTACAGGGGGTTAATGTAAGTTTTGAGCGGTTGCTTTTGCTTGGGGAAACAGAGAATACCATGTTGCTAGCAGTAAGCACACTTCAGTTTTCCTCTGTAATCCCATCATCTTCTTGCAGTTCTCCTCTGTGTACAGAGCCTGCACGTTCCTTACTGTAGTAGGGTGACCTCGGACCTGTGTGTCTGCTCCTGATAATGTACCTTCGCTTTGCTTGCTTAGTGTGAATTACCTGGGAATAATTGGGCTGACAGTTGCTTGGCAGTGAAAGTGCCTGTTGCTGTAGTTTAGTAAACTCAGGCAACATCAGAGCTGCAACGTGCACCCCAGTGCAGACAAATGATTCAGCTATTCCTGAATTTCTTCCTGTTAGTGAAAATGTAGGAGTGCTGTGTGCTGCATTGCTCTGGCCAGTTAAAGCAGCTGCAGAAGTATGCCCTGGCTTTGTCCCTCTCCCTCTAGGTTCACTCTTTGGATGTATTCATTCCCAGAGAGGGTTCTGGAACCACTGGATGTTAGACTGACAGTTCAGGCTGTGTATTCCAGGAGTTGCTTCTTGCTCAGCATACAGAGGTCACGGTGGCTCTGAGCACTTCTGCACACCCTAATCAATGTATGCAGGACCCTGTATGGAAAGCATACTGCATTTAATTGATGGGCGGGTTCTGGCAGTCATGCTTGGTTCTAATTGTTATTTCTTTTTCAAGTTAATTTTCTTTGTTTAAAAAATGATTTTAAATTTCAAGTTCCTGGAAGTGTTTGTTTGCAGCAATTTCCTTCAAATACATATTGTCTCAGCTGCATTTGTCGATGGTTTCCTTTTTTTTTGTTGTTGTTCAGTTCCAAAACCTCATAAACATTGCTGAAAGTGAGGACTTGGACACTGAAATACAGCAGGGCGACCTGGAGAGATGGCTCAGGCTAACGGAGGGTCCCTCTGTATAGTCACAGCTAATGTACCAGAACAGGTCAAATTAGGCCTCCGTCTCTGCTGTGTTTAAATACAGCTTGCAATATTTCCCCACCATTTTCAGGCATTATTAGCGCTCGCTGTATAAAGTATTAAACAGGCGCTCTCCATTTATCCACATTAATGATTCAGTGCAAACTCCTGCCTTCCCATTAATATCCACTAACCTCATTCAGTGATAAAACTTGATTTAGTCTCCAAATTACCTCAGCACAAAATTTCTTGGAGCAGCACTGCCTAATAGTTCAGGGCTACGTGAGCTGTTATGATAGCCAAATAACAACAGTGGCAGCATCTTTTTCCGAGACTTGGTGGAAAAAAGAATCAATCCAGCGCATAAAGAGAGACACAAATAAATTGCTGAACAGTATAATCCAATGATACCATACATCTCAGAAATGAGTGCCTCAAAAATCAATAAAAATTGAAATTGAAAAGGGAAGAATTGTAGTTGTCCAGATGCAGGTATGTCGAAGGAGCTTCAGGTGAAGGCACCAGCCGGCCGAGTGCGAGGCTCTGCCAGTGGGGGGGGCGGCTGGCCCTGGGTAAGGGGGAGCGTGCTGCTGGGGCGTAGTACAGCAGGGAAAAGGTGATGCCATCTGCACCGGTGGGGGTTGTGAGGAGAACAGGAGAGGGAATAATGTTCTCTGGGTTTTGGGGGGCTGCTGCACCAGTGCTTTTGTGTCTTGACAGCCTTCTTGCATTTGGAGGCAGAGGTGGGAGCAGAGCAGACTGCTCAGTGCCTGGGCTCTTGTCTGGGCTTTGCTTTAGAGGGAGGGTGAGGTGTTGGTTTTGGGGCATCTCTAGCTACAGAAATTCATACTGCTGTGCCTGGGCTCTGTCAGCAGTGTTGTGGATCCCTAGCCTCCAGAGATACTGTGTTGGACACCCCTTTGTTGTGCCGCACTGGGGCTTGATGGGTGCTGGGCATTGCTGATCTATGGGCTTGCTGTAGAACAGCCTGACTTTCCTTCCTTGCACAATGCACTGACCCATCTCCCCAAGGACAGGTTTGAAGATAATATGATGTGGATTTTGTTGCTCTGTTTTTCTTCCCTTGGCTTTCCTGTGGGCTGGTGAGTGCAGGTTTTGGTGTTAGGACTGATGGGTGCTCAGAGACCCAACATGCTGCTTTAATTTTTGTTCCGGTTTTGCATTTTTTTAAAAAAAAACAACATTAAAATGCCAGTCTTCCTACAGAGCGTGAGCAGACCCAAGCTGTGCTGCTTGTTAGCTCAGATCTGTTTTCTACCCTGCATGCTCTCCTTATTGCTCCCTTTGGAGTCTGCTGGCAGCAGATCAAGCATGGCTTGTCCTTCTTGGTTTGCAGCAGCCTGCTGTCTCCAAAGGTTTGCTAGAACAGTAGGGCCATTGCCTCACTCTGGTAGTGGTTCCTTCATGTATCCTGTTACAGCTGTGTGCATTTTAAAACAAACGTGGGGAAAAAAGAAAGGAGAAGAAAAAGGCAGAAATAAGCAGAGAAAGAAAGGTGAGGTAGACACCTGCCAGTCACCTGGCAAGGAAAGGAAAGGAAGAGCCAAATAATCTCACGTGTGACTTGGACAGTCTGAGTCCAGTGCTCCTGTTGAATTGAGACTGCTGTCTCCCAAACGGTATAATTTAAAATAATTTGCTGCAGTTTTAGGCAAGAATTATTAAATGAATATTAATCAGTCATTAAATTCCTTTAAACTGCTCCTTCATTCTGGGCTGAATTAAGCTGTTTAGCTGTGGCGTATTCTGCATGTTAATATCTCGGTGGAAGGGCCACCAGAGCCATGGGACGCGCGATGGCAGTCGTTTGGACCAGGCGGGCACCTTTGGGGCTGGGCATTTGCAGCCTTTTCAGTTCCTACGAGCAATAGCTGACAGCAGTTCGATGAAATATCAGCCTGGTCTCAACTCCAAGTCTTTCCCTACCTGCACTGAAGCCAGGACATTCCTCTCCAGTTAGGGAAGGTTAGATTGAAATGCTTTCCTTCTTCCCTTTCTGTATGCCCCAGACCAGTGCTTACCTTGTCCTGCTTACAGTGTGCTCAGCTCCCAGTCTTGATTCCCACTGCGGGGAAAAAAACTTGGCCAGCTCCTGAGTCATGCAGAAGCTGAAATATTGAGGGGAAACGGCATACATCTTAGTGGTGGGTGTATTTTTGCTGCCAAGGCATTGCTCAGGAAGGAGCAGATGTTAACAGCTGCTTGGAAAATAATCCCTTTAGAAGGAGAACATCTCGCTGGCTTGACGTGCACCCTGTGCATTTGTGCCACCTAGAACCATGTCTGCTCGTTGCAGATGTAGGAGGCAGCAGGTTGCTGCTGGGTGGTACTGGGTGGGGGGTACTGCTTGCCCACGTCCCCACCGGGACAGGCTGCCCACCCACAGCCCTCTGAGCTCCCTCCCTGCAACTTCTGGTGCTTTCTCGGCCCTGGAGTAATGCGAGAGGCCTGAGCTGTTTACAGAAGAGTACTGATCAGTGCCAACCCAGAATCAAATTCATCATCTTTCCAGAGCTGCTGAAGTCCTTCATGTGAATACTTTCTCCTTTTCCCATATGTGGGGGAGAAATGAAAATCTAGATTAATTCTTCCAACCTTCTTTCCCTCTCCAGGCTCTGGCAGTTGTGGATAAGCAACAAATACTAGTTAAATTCCTCTGTGTGTGTGTGTAGGGAAACCCCGGAACAGGAGCCTGGGCCAGTAATGATCATAATTGAAAACTGTAAGATGGCAAAAACATTTTTTTTTCCCTTTTATTTGTGAGGATGATTTATGGCAGGGAATCTGGAAACAATATTTATCGGAGGGTATTCAGAAAGCAGCTCTTCCCTGCTTATGCTTGGAGAGATTAGCCCAAGGGAAGCATGCTCCAGGGCTGTCGCTGCTCCCTGCTCGCAGGCCTGGAGGCAGGAGGCCCTGGGAGCCCGGCTGGCTGCAACAGAGATCCTACTGCTGTGCGCTTTGTCCCCTCCATGACACATCCATCGTGCCCTTGTGCTCATCAAACCTGGCATGCTTGACAAGGGAGGTGGCTCTGTGTTTGCTGTTCCTGTAGAGTACAAGAAAAGAAATGCAGGAAGGTCCCTGATGTCCCACTGGTGACTTCGATGCCACAGAAAAAGCCTTTGGGTGCAAAACAATCTCCAGTGAGATGTGCAGATGTAGAAGAAGCTGGAAGAGCTTTCCAGATGCACAGGATGCTGTTAGCCTTTGTGATGTTGCCTGGGTTTTGGCTGAAAGCATTCCTTACACACATTGTTACAGAACTTGCCCAGAGCAATAAAGATTGATGACTAATTATCTCTGAAGGCTGTGTGTTGCTGGCGGGGGTAGTTGGTTGGTGGTTTTGGGTTTTTTCCTTGCTGTTTAATAATAAGCAGGAAAAGGAACAAGGCTCAAAACCTTCTAGCATATGTCCAACGTATATGTGTGCATGTGAATCTTATCTAAGGGTAGAGTGGTGAGTTTTCACTACCCTAATATCCCTGAAGAGGGTGTTTTGCATGGAGAACCACTACCCTTGTAATAGTTCTGCAGGTTAAGAAAGATAGAGTGTGCTTAATGGCTTTTGTGGGTTTTTTTGGTTTGTTTTGGT
>VWZZ01003022.1:518629-537287 GCA_013399095.1 Psophia crepitans
TTTTAGCTAAAGAAGTCTCTTATGTATTTTTTTACGGAGATTTTTTTCCCTTATCAGCCCTGCTTTTTAATGATACGTAGAGTGAATAAACCAGAAGGAAACCGCTAAGCCTATGGGAAAAAAAAAAAAATTAACACATCTTCTTGCTCTCAGGTCTAAAAAATAATGAATCATTAAACCTTGAAGTCACATTGACATTACCAAATGGGTTTGAAATCAGCTTGGGTCTGAGAAGCTATAGAAAAGCTGCCAAGTGACTAAAACAGATACTGATGGTGATGTAAGAAATTGGAAACATCTATTAAACGGGCGCAGCTTTCCATTTCCTAAAAGTTATTGGTAGGAGTAGTGCAGCACTTCCCCCGATACGCATGTGCTGCAGGGGGACGGCCACAGGCAAAACCTAGTTAACTGAAAACATCACAATCAATAAAAAGCACTATGTTTTCCATTTACTCTGGTTTTTTAGGGGTTTATTTTGTTGCAGCAGCAGAAGGCATCAGTTCAATATCAATTCACCTTCTGGGTGGGGAGAGGGATACAGATATCTGCTTTTAATGCGTGATGGAGTTTGTGACAACGCTAAGCTTACTAAAATTGAGACCAAGTGCTGCTTGGTACAACGTGGGGCACCAGCTAATCCTGTGTTCAGTAAACAGGCAAACCAGAGATCTGTTTTGATATCGTGCTTTCTAGTCAGGAACAAGGAAGGGGTTATTTTCCATTTAATCCTTTCTCTTGTCAAATTGCTGAATACCAGCATTTCTTAGCGGCTGAATTGAGTATCAGCCTCTGATACAGGGGTGTCCTATTCATTGGAGGGGGGCTTTATGCCAAGGAAGGAAAGTCATATCTGTGTGTTTCGTGTAGATGAGACGGAGCAACTACCTGTCTTGGGTATCCCCATACTCCGGTGTGGTTTGTGCCTGGTGTTTGGTGCTGTTCAGTGCTGTTGTGTGCAGTTCTCTGGCCAGGTTGGAGAGAAGCTGGCCGCGGTGCCTGCTAAACAGGCATAGGCGTGTAGTTGTTTCGTGGTGCCGTTTTAAGAAAAACAACGGAAACCCTTCACGTGGGTGTCGTATTCGCGTGAGATTTGGTGCATCATTAAGTCAGCAACACAGAACCGAGCTGGGGCTGGATCTGTTGAGGGACGTCTTCATTGACGTGTATTTCATGTTCAGACCCTTGGGACAGATCTGCCTAGGTGTGAGCTCCTCCAGTAAGCACATTAGGTGTACTGCTCTGCTGGCTGCAGCTATTATGGCCTTCTCATGACAGCAGACAGCTCTTCATGTGAGAGAGTCTATTTTGACCTTCTCTTTTTGGAAACTGATTGCTGGTTTAGTTGTCCTTTTCTGCCCATTTGAGATGGTAATGTGGGAAATGAGAACTGACAGTGCATTTTAAGTGCAGGCCCTGACAGAAATTGGGTATCTACACATCTTTGTGGAACAGTTCCAGCTCGGAGCAGAAAGTGGAGTGCTGCCGTAATACTGACCTGGCTCTCAGGCTCTGGTTTTCAGAGGAAAATATACTGCACCAGAAAGTTAAGTCAGCAAAGCTTCTTATGACCCAAATTCTAAAGGGAAAACCTGAGGCAAATGATTGCTGGGAAAAGAGGTTCATCAAAGGCAGAGAAATACAATATTCTCTGCCACTTTCTGTAAGAAAACCTATGTAAAATATAATAGAGGAAACGTTTTGCTGATTCTGATCCCTGGGCAGCGGAGCGTTAACTGCCAGGATACAGCTCACTCGTTCCTGTTGTGCTGGAAGAATATTCCCCTGAGTAAAGCAGTAAATGATCCTTTTTCAGAGAAGAGTGCTGACTGGCCACATCCTGCTGGATCCTGGGCTCCAGGTGCTGAATCGTGTTAAAAAGTATTAAAAATACATTAAATACTCTCCTTCATTCTATTTCTTCTCCACTTAAGTAACTACAATGGCTGTTGTAGAGATGCTATGATATAATGAACGTACTGAGACGTGGGAGAGGGTACAGATGTGTATTTTCTTTTTTCTTTTGGAATTTAAAATTAACTCCAATTGCAAAATGGATTGACTAGGAAAACATATAAGCAATAACCAGAGCACAAGGTGTAATCTGGTTTTAGGGAACATCTCTTGCTGAAAGGCCTTTGCTGGAGTCTGCTAAAACTTCTTTCCGCTGATCTAGATGTGATTTCATTTATCTTCTTCCCTGATCTCTGCTGGCTGCCATTCCAATAATCAATCATTGTTTTCCTTGCTTTGTCACTAAGGCAATATCAGGCATGATATTGTCCTGCTGGTTGGTTGCATCCTGTTTAAGTAGTTTAAGTACCATGTGTTGTACTTATCCTAATTGTTTTGTGCCCATCAGTAAACCCAGCTGATGGCATTTTTCCCATCTGGTCCAAGTTGCGGACTTAAGATTTCTCTTCCCATCCTTTTTGTTGTGCTAGAGGACAGAAATTGGTGAATTATGGACTATGAGCTATAGACGTATTAACTTCTGGGTAAATTTGAAGACCTTAAAAATCTTCTAAATTTTTAGAAGAAAAACCTTCTAGAATTTTTAAATTCTAAAATCAGGTCTTTCACTTCAGGAGGGCAGATAGTGTTTTGGCACCTCCTAAGACATTTTCCTGTGAAATGCTGCTGCTCGCAGAAATTGAAATTTTCTTATGGAAAACTGTTTCTCTTAAAAAAGCCACCCTGTTGTATTTGTGCACCTCCTGTGACTGACCGCTGAGTTTTGTGAGGGCATCCTCTTGCACCCCTTTCTCACCTTTGGTTATGCTTGTGCTAGAAACACAGGAAGCTGAAGGACAGAAGTATTTAGCAGGTTTTTCCTTATGACTGTGCAAGATTTATTGATTTCATACGTAACTAGGCTTTGATCACTATCTTTCTAAAGCAATTGAATTTGCTCTATTCCAGCTTGGGAATATGGTTTAAATTTACTTGTCTTTCTCATATCATACACTGTATGACTTCTGGTGCATGCTTTCAAGTTTTAATGTTTGATTTATTGTAATTTATTACCTGAAAGGTGTTCTTAAATTACTGCTTCAATAATATATTCTACTAAAAACTCTGAGGTTTTCTCACATCACACCTGTATTTGACAGCAAATTGATCTGACAGTATTATTACATGTTTTTGACAGGCTTATTTGACATCCTTAAATCCCAGTTCCCTCTTTGTTTCATTACCGTAACATCACTGGCATAGCCTTGTGATCAATTATCCACTTAGGAAGACCAGAACGTCTGCCAGTTAGGTTTCGAGAGGTGTTCACTTCAGCATCTGTTAAATTCCTTCATTTTATCACAACTTAAAAAAAAAAAAGTTGCCCTGCCCTCTCCTTGCTGAAGAGTTGCACACTGATGCTCTGACGTGCTTTTGCTAGGACTCATCTTCTGGACAGGTTGGTGGCAGTGGGACCCCGTAAGGGGCACAGAGGTCTTTTCCCCTGTCAGAATATTACGTTCCTTTATGGAAACTGCAGAAAGGGCAAGTTGTCCCACACTGCTACGGCTTCTGGGGAAAGCGTGGCCTTAGTTCTCTCCGTTTGGGGGGTGGCGTTAGCCTTTCCTTTGCAAACTGGGCATCGTGGTTGGGCTGATGTCCCTGGAGGAAGGGGCTGACCTTTGTGCCAGCTGGACATCTCTGTCCCAGGACTGAGGAGTGCCTCTGGCTATCTGCTAGGGCGCCCTGGTCGCGTTATCTGCCTGGCCGCTCTATCCTGCTTGCTGCTGTCTGCCTTCTGCCCGACAGTCACTGGAGTAGGAGCGTGGACTAAGAACTGCAAGATCTGGGATGTCTGTTTTGGGAGAGCACTTGAAGAAGCACATGTGTGGCTTCAGATGCAAGTGCTGCCCTCATGCCATCAGCGCTTACACCAGCGGAGTTGCTTCTCCACATGGATTACATAGGCAGGACTTTGTTGGCGAGGATGTGCTTGTTGTTACTAATAATTCATTTTTAGGCAGCGAAAATCTAAATTTTTCACAAATACATACCATACAAAAGGGATAATAAGCTGTTTTGTCACTGCTAGGCAGTCTCAAGGGCTATATAACTATTTCGATAGTTGAACTTCTCTCCTGCTGCTTCTGCCCATGTCACTAATTGGCACAGGTAGCTTGCGTGAAGGATGATGCTCTTGTTTGTGATGCTCATGTTACTGGAGCATTATTATACACTTTTAATGTAATAAGGAAAAAATCTTTCAGCCATGAAAGAAAGAAAAAAATCTTGAAAATGAGTTTGCCTTCCAGAGAAAAACATGCTGCTGGCAACATACTTAATGTAACACCTAGAGAGTTTGATAATCACTGTGTATCTGCGATATTAGCATTCATGTTGCTTACGGCATTTGAATCAACAACAGGTAAAAACTACATTTTCTCAAAATAAAAGTTAAAATTTTACTTAAAAACAAGCAAGTTGGGACCCTCTTGTTATGTTGCAGTAGTTTTTGTGTTGACATTCGATTTTTGAGTTCCACGTTACCATTTTAGCTTCTGAAGCAGTGTGTCATGTTACATTTTTAATTATATTACATAGATAAGTAGGGGGAATGGCTGAGTTGATTACCAAATGGAGGAGCAAAGCCTCAAGAGGAGGAGAGTGACCAGAGTATTATGTAAAGAGGAGAAAGCATGTTTTAACAAACATGGATAGTTCTCTGCTGTTGGTGCAATTTTAGTGTCGAGATCTAGCTCTTGGCTGTGAAGGCTGATACAGATCACCTGAATCCAGAGTAACTTTGCTGCTTTAAATAAAAAGAGGGTTTGACCCAAGAAATGTAGCCACAGTTTCTCACCAGCCCTGCTAACGTGGAAGGTGAAACAGGCTTTATTTTAGTTTCAAACCGAAACCCAGCTTCACATCCTGAGCATGCATGCTCCCATCAGATCTCATTTGCCTGCAGAGTCTGACATAAAGGTTAGTGTGAAGATAGTGGTGAGCACCATATGCCTGGCAACTTGGCATAATGACATGTGACTTCAGCTTGTGCTTCTCTTTAGAAGATGACTAATGAGCCTCAGTCTCACAGAAGACATTAAAATGCGATTACGTTATGTTAGATCAGCTTTCACAACTGCTAAATTACAGACTGGTAACATAGTTCTGGGAGATGTGAGGGTTTTTTTCCTGCAGTGGATTCCAGTCAAACTCCTCCTGACTTAAATGTATGCGATAACTCACCATGTGGACAGAAATGTATGCGCTCCTGCGTTTTACAAGGCAGATTTTGTCTTATGTTTTTACAGGTTTTTCTAGCTCTGGTAAAGTCGCTAATGAAATTCCAATCCTGTAATTGACTCATTAAGCTGTCCCTCAATCCATCACCGTAAAACTGATTATCAAGATGTTGTCTTTTGGTGTTATCAATCTTGAGTGACTTTTTTGGAGATGGATGCACATTTGTTCTTATGACCGGCTCAGATGATATCTGCTATTTATCTTGATCTCCTTTTATTTAGTGTTTTAACTTAGAAGGTTCTACTGCCTTTTTTTGATTGAATTTTAATGATGAGGTCTTGACTACAAGACAGCCCTTCCACAGCTTTCAGACACATTTTATAAAATAGTGTCCTCAGGCTTTCCTTGCTGACACGTTTCCAGATTGTCTTTTTCACACAGTCCCAGAGGGGGTTTGCTGCACTGTGTGTGTGCATCTACCCAGGTAGGTGTGCTGCAGAAGTACGGCTTGCTTTAAAGACTGGGGATAGGAAATTACTCTTCAGTATTAAACAATTATGCTGCATGTTCCCAGCAAGTGCTAATGGGTCTGCAAGGGGCAAATTCGGGTGTAAAGGAAAGTAAAAGCAGCAATACATGGTCCCATCAGCAATATAATCGCAAATAGACCAACATGTCAGTGAAGTGCCAGGTCAGTTGTGGTCAGAAAAGTCATATTCTGGTTAAACACAGACAAAAGCAAGCAAAGAAAACTGAGGAGGAAAAGAAATAAGGAAGAAGAAGAAGAAAAAAATAAGCCTCAAAAGGGCAGTGGTGGCATCGGAGTCCATCGAAGGGATAGTTCAGGGCACAGCTGAAGCCAGACCAGTTGGGGGATATTTTTGAGTATGGTCTCTGACAGCCCTTTTGAAGGGCAGGACAGCAAAACTTTGAACTACTGGGGCAAATTCATGGCATCGAGGGATGGAAGTGACTTGCCCTTTAGTATTTCCTTTACCATGTACATCTGATCTATGGCATATCCCTTTCAAGTCTGTTCATTTTTAGGACCTTCACTTCTCTCATTTGAGAGGACTGTAGCCTGGTCTCTAGCTTTCAAGACTTCAGGACAGCTTTTTAATTGGAATAATTAAAATTGTAATTGTGTTTTCTTTTTTTTTTCCTCGCTTCCCTCTTCCGCAGCATCCTGCAGTACCTGGCAATAAAACTGCCAGCAGGTGCCTAGGACACTAGCAGCATCTCATAGGTAGCCTTTGTCAAGGATGCTGCTGTGAAGCACAGTCCTGGGGTTTCTTCTCCCAGTCTTTTTAAGGAGAAACACACAATCCTGGATTTCATGCTGGTTGTCTTCCACAAGACAGCTATCCCTGCTAGCACAGGGGCAGATAACCATTTGCCCTCTGTGTGTGGGAGCTGTGCTTAGCATATAGCAATCTCAGGAGGTGCTACCTTTGTCAGCATCATTTAGTGTCTTGCTGGGGGTTCTCGTTCATCCCCAGGGAGCTGGACCGCTGGGAGGGCTTGGGAAGTGCTTGTTGAGAGTTTGTGCTGCAGGACACCATGAGGGTTGCTTCTGCACAAACGGACCCTTCTGTATTTATTCAGGCTCATGTCAGAGCTGTTACAATGGACAGAAAATGAGGTGTGTTTAGGTCAATGTTTGACAAGCAGTTAGAGTATGCACCCAGACCCCCAGATGGACACAGATACACAGGCAGTCATTTCTAATATGCTTTCGTGGTTCTGTATTCTGGACTCAGAGCTTCTGCCTGTTCCCAGCTGTACTTTAGTATCCAACTGGGACTGTAAATCAGCTGATGCATTTTGATGTAGAATAATAGATTTCTGGTGAAGAGCTTTCTTCTCTGTGCTTTCTCTGTGAAGTTATTTGCATCTTTCCACAGTGTCTGCATATGTGCTAGTAGTTCTGGAGATTAAACTTAATCTCTGATTGAAGGCAAAGCAAAGTGACATTAGTTTGTAAAATGGATTCTGTGAGAGATACATTTAATGATTTTTTTTTTCTCTCCTTCCCTCTTAAAAGCATTACCATTCAAAGACATGAAGTTTTAGAGAGCTTTTGGATCTAATTCATAGATGGTACATAGTTTCTGAGTGCATCCTTCCTGATAAGGAATCAGTTGTTTTTTTGAAAGTACTTTCTCAGTAAACGGGTTCAATTGATTCTCTGTGGCTGCTGCCCGAGCTGAACATCTATTTCTTCTTGGCTATGAGGAAGAAGAAAACATGTAATAGAGAAGCTGTGTACTCTGTGACATCTGTTTGTCCAGAGATAGTAAGTGGCTTGGAAAGCCTCATATCTTGCCAGTTCACACAAGTGTGTAGCTGTTCTGAGTGACTCATAAAGTTCTGAAATGTATCTCTAGCTCTGGAAACAAGAATCATAATATTTCTCCTACTTTTTTTTTCTCTCAATTAGTATGTGGGTGGATGTACAGCATCTGCCCCCTCACTTTTCTCTGTCCTTGAGGATGACTCTATGGGGCTTCTAGGACAAACTCCGACTGTGTTGTAATATTTGATTCCAGAACATCAAAACCAGCCTCTATCATGCAAACTGTCTGTCCCTGGCGTCCCTCTGGAGCCTGTCCTGTCCTCAGGGATGGTAATCCCTGCAGGGTAGCTGGAGCACTAGATCTCAGGTCCTGGTTTGTAGCACTGTAACAGGAGATGGAGCTCATGGATGGGGAGAAGTCACTTGCCAAGTGCAGGCACACTCCAAAGTGGAGCCTCAACGGCTACGCAGTTACTCTGCAAGCTATCACAGAATGCAAATTCCAGTGGAAGTTATTTTTCCATAACTCTGCTGAAGGACTAAAGCTTAAGGCAATGTTTAATCGGTCAAATACTTATCAGAGAACTACTACTACATTATATTCTGGCAGTCCCCAGCTACTTGAGAAAAGGCATCGACTCGAGCTGAGGTGGATAGGTACATGCTGGTTATGGAAATGGGCAGGAGGGAAGTAGAGGGAATTGTTTAAAGAAAAACCACGATGTGAGAGCAGCTCTGGAAAGGGAGCAGGCAAGGGCAATCTGAAGCGGCTGTGCTAAGAGGAGGTGCAGCTGAATGCTGAGGAAAACCTGGGCTCAGCGTTACCCTTATGCTGCAGCATGTGGCAGCACCAGAAGGGTGCGGAGGGGTTGGTGTCCCCAGGAGACTGTCCCCTGCTGCATGTTACCAAAGCACTAAGTGGAATATTTGCAGGTTTTAGTGTAAATGAAAGGCCCTACCAAAATGTCTTGGTAGCAGGATTATCACTGTCTAGTCAGGAGCTTTTTCTCCCTGGAGGCTATTGGTGGTGCCTGGTCCCAAGAGACTGCTGCTCCAGCTGTAAAGCTGCTGGAGCAATTTGAGGAGAACTGGTTGTAGTTGCCTTACGATACCGGCCCTGTGGTATGGGTGAATGCTTTTGGTGGCTGGAATCAGCAGAGACCATGCTGTGCTTTGACCATGGTTGTGCCCAGTGCTGCCCAGTTTTTGTGGTCTCTGGGGTGGTCCTGTTTAGTCAGCTGTAGCTGACTGCAGTGCA
Source organism: Psophia crepitans (assembly GCA_013399095.1). Lineage (NCBI taxonomy): Eukaryota > Metazoa > Chordata > Aves > Gruiformes > Psophiidae > Psophia > Psophia crepitans. The sequence continues at coordinate 527,380 of VWZZ01003022.1, forward strand.
CACTGCTACAATGCCATTGTCCTCTTGCACTCACTTTGTTCGCCATATCTTGCTTTTCCAGCTGTTTTTCAGAAGGCAGTGAAGTGTTTCTTCATGAGCGTGTGACAATATTCAGAACATGAGGAAGTTTCACCTTTAAGTTTTGCAGCCAGTCCAGCATCTCTGTTTTATAGTTTCCTCTTTTTATTGTTGCCTACTTCCAACTGCCTTAAAGTCATCGGGAACAGCCTTTAGTGCCTCTTTCCTTAGCCCGTCCTTATAAAGATCTCCCATTAATTTTTGTGTCAGTTCAATGGGAAGAAGGAACATGGCCTTTCCTTAGCCGTGTGCTATAAACACTTGCTTTTTTTATGTGCCTGCTGCAGTTCACCTCCTTGGCCAGCCTGCGCTTTCTTTGGCTTTCTAGTTATTTGAATGAGTGTGGTTTGTGGACCTCGTGCTGCCCCATGTCAGTTAATGCCACCCTGAATTACACTGGCTACTTGCGTGCTATCGATGACAGCCTCTGACAGCTATCCTGGAGGTACTGTTTGTCAGATGTTATGGTGATGCATCTGAGGAAAGGGCCTTGCGCTTGACAGAGCAGTTATCTCCATCTCTTTCCCCCAGCACGAATACTTTGGAGCTGTAGAGCTGTCTGCAGCAGTGCCAGCTCCTGCCTGCTTCGGGAGATGTCCACTGTTGGACTAAACATTTCTTCATAGTATTCCTTGTAAGGGTCTTCAGCTTTTTAGGGCAAACTGCCATCTTTTAAGTTCTTTGAAATGATGAGTAGACTATTCTGGTTATATTATACCACTCTTCCTTCAATCCTTTTCTTTTCCCTTTTTTTTTTTTCCCCACTTTAGCATCACTATATCTGAACAAATTAAAAGAGAAAATTGTGTCAACTGTTCAATACTGCTTACAAGCCTATAGCATTAGCGAGCTCATTGCCCCCCTGCTCACCCCAGTACCTTTATGAGCCCCTACACCTATGGTCCAGCGTTGGCTCTGCTCTGCAGAGGAGTGGATTCAACCTCCACGTGCACAGTTTCAGTTTCTTCGTGCTCAGTCTCTGGGTGCAGCAAGAACGAGGATTTGCTAGACACTGTTATGTGCAAACTGCCTTCAAGTGCTCCAACTTTCCTTAGACTTGAAGTTTCGAGAACAGTCTTGAAACTTCCCATGCGGGTCTGTTTGATCTTGGAGGAGAGAGACGAATGCTGTTCGTACAGGTTCACTTCCCCTAACGAACGGTTCATTGATCTACGCTGGAAACAGTCAGCCCTGTTGACTACAGGGAGCAGAGTACAGATGGGGAACTGTGTTTCCTTTTCTCTGTAAGCCGAATGGCATTGATTGCCTTAGAACCGATACATTTTCATTAGGCTCATTTTGTTTTCCAGATTTTCATCGTTCACAGTGTTTATGAAAGGAAGAAATTAATGGCCCTTGCTAAATAGTGCAGAGAGGAACTGGGAAAGCTTCCCAGGGCTTTGGTCTGATCCTTACTTTCCTGCATTACATCCTCGGGCTTTTGCAGGGGTTGTTCTGGCTGGGGACTGGTGCGGCTTGCAGAGCCTGGCCGCTGGGCTCCTGCAACCCCTCGCTGTGTCGCCCTGTGGTCCTGTGTGTGCTGGAGCAGGGGAAAGTCTTCAGGGGACAAAAATACAAGAATTGTCCCCTCTCCTTAGAGACACAGTGCATAAACCTCCCGGAAGGCGGAGGGATGTGCGTGCTGTTAACAGGAGCAGCATCAGAGGGGATCACACTGCAGTGCTGCCCTTCCCTGCTCTGATGCTGTGCTCTGCAGAGTGAGGAGCTGGGAGGTTTGAGTTCAAGGGATGCCCTTGGCTGGAGGGGAGAGGCTGCTTGGGTCCTGGCCTGTCCCACATGGGCCTCAGGGGGCAGGAGACTTTAAAGACTCAGAGAGAAGAGGCTGATCAGGATCTGTCTGAGGTATTTGATGCACCCAGGGTACTAGTGGTGGTGTATGTCCAGACCCTGTTCAAGACACCAGCTCTGGTCAGGGTCTTGTGAGGATTAAGAGCTGGAGCAAGCAAGGCAAACCGCAAACAAGGCCACTCCTGTGTCCGCGGGCTGGGACCGGGAGGCCGGCCTGTCTGCTGAGCGCTGTGCTCGGGTGTGACGGCTGCAGGCGGGTGGGTCCCTGGGCCTACACCACAGTAATCCCTGCGTGCCTCGGTTTCTTTCCTATTGCCCTCCCCTTGCTGTTTGTCAGCAACGAGCTTTCCTCAGCAGCCCTTTGCCATCCCACCTCTTCTGCCCAGGATCCCTGGGAGGAAGGCAGCACCTTGTAGAGCACCCAGTGTGTGCCACTTCAGGGTGCCATGTCCGTGGCCCTTGCCTGGATCTAACCCTTCTGCCCTCTGGCTTTGCAGCCGAGCGAAGGCTTAAAAACAGAAAACAAAACAAAGCTGTCAGAAAATCTGGTATTTGTTGTGTTTCCTTGAAGGCAGAGTGGAATAGCAGGCAGGAATGGATCCATCCGGGCTTTGGAGCACTGGAGAGAGACTGTTTCTCTTGGAGGGGTCTGGATTTTATCACGTACTTCTTATTCTGCAGGTTTGCTAGTGTAGATATATTTACTACATGGTTTCTTGGCTAATTATTTCTAGCGTGGCACTGATTGAGCTGTTAATAAAGTGTGAAGGTGCCTCGCAGGCACTTTTTGAGTCTTAAAGAAATGATCTACATCTAAATTGCAAATAGTAAAATTTCCTTACCCACCAATATTAAGGTGATAGCATCTCCACTATTGTAAAATTAATCAAACTTCTCTTGGTGACAGAAACGTTAATTTAAATTTTTCGTCACAATTACAGAGAGAGTTATTGCAGCCTCTGACTTGTAATTAATTTCTCTTTCTTTTCATCACTGCGTTACAGCCCTTTGTAATAGTGATAAATGGAGTATCTACCTGACCTTTTTTTCATATGTAATATAAATTACTTTTAGGTTTAAAAAAAATTACTTCTGGTTAATCAGTGCTTTTCCATAAACAGGAGGATAGGAGAGAATAGCTTGGGGTTGTTGTTGTTTCAAATAAGCATTAGTGCAGTTAAGATGATAAGCAGCAGGGGACCAGAGCTGAGAGCAACAGGGACCAAATACAGTGCTAGATGCTGTCCCTGTGTAATATTGTCCCAGTGGAACCGTGTGTGCAGGAAATGGACAATGAGGACGGATTTGCTGCTGCTGAGGAAGGCTTTAAAATAGGATTGGCAGAGGATGGTGGTGCATCAAATCACTGGCAGGAGCAAGAACTGGGAGAGGTTGAGGGATAACTGTCACAAGAAGAATGGATCCATCCGTCAAATATTTTAGATATGTCAGCAAAAGGAATGAAAAAGAGGAACTTCGAGCCTTGTGTATAATCAATGTTATAATGCAAATGCCACAGCAGAGGCTTGGTGGAAAATGCCCATGGCTGGAGTCCTAATAGAAGAGCATATAGCTTGTTCAGGGAGGACTTGGCCATGGGAGATGCTGATGCTTAGACTGAAGTCATGGTATGTCTGCTGCAAGGCTCCTGATGGTGGCTCTTGGGAACAGGCAGTCTGTCAGAGACAGTTGGCTATGGACCACCAAAGAGATGGGATGAATGAAGCTGCTGCAGAGCATCTAGCAGGTCAGAGCAGTCGTAGTGCAAGGTAGGATTTGTAAACATAAGCACAGCAGGACGTGATACCCAGAAGCTTTGTGGCTGGCTGGGCAGGTACAGATCTGAAGAAAAAAGGATGTGATGATGGAGTGGGAAAAGGTGAAAAGCTATTCAGGTGATGGTTCTGAAAGGAAAGTTCATGGTTCAAACTGAAGGCAACGTGCTTTAGGATCAACATATAAGCTCAATGAGAGAGCAAGAGAAATCAGTAGCATTGATCCTGTGAGCTTGCCAGAGCCCTGGGGAGAAAACATCTTCCCTTGCTCTCTGGAAATGAGTGCACCAGAAGACCCTATAGATTTTCAAATTTCTGTAGCTATTGGGATACTGGGGCAAGCTGGATTCCCAGCTCTTGGACTCTTTTGGGAAGAGGCTAGAGCATTTTTCAGAGCAAATTAGCAGTTCAAGAGCGTGAGGAGGTCTGGGGAGGTTCTAGGGGAAGAGGAGATGTGAGTAGCACCTGCCTCTGAGAGAAAGGGAAAAGAGCTGGGTGAGTCTACACTGATCTGTTAGAATTCACTGCTGGGTCAACTGATCCAGCCATCTGTCCATGTGCACTTGGAGCATCACAGGTGATAAAGAACAGCCAGCACAACTGTCAGGGACACATCACGTCAACACCACCTAGTTCCCCTCTGTGACAGCACAACAGGGGGCAAGGATGGCTGTCAGGCAGCTTGACTGTAGTGTGGTTTTTAATGCCATCTCTCATGTCAGTCTCTAATGCAATTGAAGGAAATGAAGTCTCTAAGATTGTGAATGGCAAATTGTGTGCAGTGAGAAGTTATCAGTGGTTTGCTGTCAAACTGGGGATGGCTTTAGGTGACGTACCTCATGGTGCCTATCACAGGTCTGGGACTGTTCAATATTGCTCTTGAGACTTGGGCAGTGGAGTTAGAAGTCTACATGCAGGGCCTGGAGGCCACACCAACCTGAGAAAGGTGGCATCACCTTGGCGATCGGCATTAGAATTCAGTGTCACTGGAAAAACTGAGATGTTATCAGAAAGCAGTTAAAAATAAATTAAGAATATGTATGTATATGCACACACACCTAGCTTTGAGTTTTCAGTAGCAGAGGCTCAAGCTGACAGCATTGGACTAAGCACAGCAGAACAGGATACGAAGGCTTATCGGGGATCAGAAACCGAATGGGTGAACAACTGTGTGTTCTTGCAGAAAAATCAAACCAGCCTTGACTTGCAGACTGATAACCTGTGGTATCACATTGGGGGGGCCTTTTGTTCACCCACACCAGCAGGGCAGGGGCTTGAGCAAGGTTTCTGGGGGATCCTGTGGGGAAGATGAGGTGCTGGAGGGATCTGAAGGAGAGCTGTAAGAAGCCTCGCAGGGCTGGTGCATGTGTGCTGTGTGGAAAGGCTGGGGGAGATTGGCTTGTCTAATTTGAGATAATGGGAAACAGAGTGGGGTGAGGTGGTAGCTTTTTACTTGGCAAATGATCTCAGCAAGAGAGGAAGTGAGTGAAGTATTCCCAAATCCCAGTGTGGCTTGGAAAAGTGGGGGGGTCGACCCTTCAAATGAATTTGTTTGAGGTTTGTCCAGGGATGCGGTACACTCTTTTAGCAAAATCACTTGGGTGTCATATCAGAAGTAGCTGTGTGTCCAGCAGAGTTGATATCATTAGCTCCTAATTACAGACTATCTTATCTGAATTACTTTATGACAGTCAGTGATCTGTGTTACGGGGAGAATAGAATAAATTGCAAGAATACTGCCTCAGGCTGCACAATCTCATAAATCAGTAAGTATCAAATTTTGTGTATATCTTTAAGCATCTACTTCTTTGGATGCTTGTTTGAAACATGTTTTCTTAATAGTTAAGTTTCCCACCTGTAAAATTTGTGTGTCTGTGTTGCAGTCGTTGGGTTTAACCCAGAAGAGCCTCCTGTTGGAGGCATTTGGCCACCAACCAATTTGCCAGGCAAACTAAATTTTTTCACTCAAATGTAGTTAATGACCCAAACAAAATGAAATGCTTGTTAGGGGTTGATTTAAACAATGTGGTCTAATGACAATGTTCTCTCCTTTCTGCCCACTCTGACTAACAATTCCGCTTTATTTCAGCTAGGCAAAAAGGAAACGAGCTTTTTAAGCAATGCTCAGAAACGTGTCCATCGGCTGAAGGGAAGGGGGGAGGGCATGCTTAGCTGGAGATTTTTACTTTGAAATTTCCTGACATACATTAATTAGAAGAATCGTGTAATTACAATAAATGTATCTCTTTGGTCCCCAATGGCTTATTTCTAAACACAGAAGGATTACTTAGGCATTCATGACAGCAACAAAAAGTACCAAATAAACATAATGGGTTCTTTTTATATACAATAAAAATGACATACAGTAGCTGCATGTTTTACTAATTTGGCAACAGGATCTTAGAGGTGGGTATGGTTGTGCAGTTGTTTTAATCTTTGCTGTAGACGCAGAGTCTGGACTCGTACTTGCAAGGGCTAAGATGCTGACTCGTGGTCTTGCTGGTGTCTCAGCAAGATACTGGAGAAGAGAGATGCCCCAGCGACCAGAAATGCGGCTGTCCCCACTTGCTGTGTTGCCCCCATTGCGTGTTCCTCCCATGAGATGACATGATGACAAATAACTCGGGGAGGGGGGCATATTGAGCAGCCAGCACCAGCGGAAGGTAAAACCCCACTGCCTGCAGTGAGAGCAGCTTGAACCTGTGCAGGGAAGGTGCTGGTGCTTCTTTCACTACCTGGTGTTCTGCACTGATGCAACAGCTCTGTTCCTCTGGTATCTTTAAAGTGGCTTTTTGAGTGTGCTTTTGGGATGCCCTCGATACTGCCATGGCACAGGTTTCTGCCTCGCTCAGTTCCAGGTAATGCAAAGATCCCTATTGAATCCTTCAAGGGAGGAATTGCAATTTGGGTCTTGCTGTAGATGCTGCTGTGTATCCTTCTCCTTCCCACCAGTAGTGCCGCCAGGGCAGTGTTTTGGGCCATGTAAGGCAGTGGTGGCTGTACAGCTGCCCTCTGCCCTCCCTGGCCAGGCACTGCTGGACTTGCCTCTGCTGTGCAGAGAGAGTGCTTCTAGGCTGAGCAGGGCTGCAAAATCACAGGGGTGTGAAGGCAGAGATGCTTCACTGCTGGATGAAGCTCAACCCAGTGGCCATTACAGGACACGGTGGCTTGGTTTTCATCGTGCCTGTGATGAACTCTGTGTTGCTGTGTGAAAGTGGGTAAACCCTTTCTGGGGAACTTCTATGCCAAAGCTCAGTGGGACAGGAGTGATGCACATGTAGAGTCGGGGAAGGGCTGGGATTAATCCACCTCCACTGCTTCTCTCTGCTTGTTACGAGGCTTGCATCTGCGGAAACGTGAGAATTGCGATGTGATTTAGCCTTGCAAATGCCTTGAGTTTAGGTCTCTTCGCTTATTTTTATTCCACTGTGTTTCCAGGATAAGTGATTATTTGGAGGGGAAAATCTCATTCATCTATTATACAAATTGGACTAAAACAGTTATAGACATGTATACAAGGTGGGTATGTGCCGTCTTAATATACTCCCCCTCCTGCCCTTCTTCTAAGTTTATATTGCTTATAGGTTAGAGGTCTTACTTATCCATGCTATAGAGCAGTCTGTTCTGTGATACTGAGCATATATAGTGTTATCAGATAAATAAGTAACTTCATTTTGGCTTGGATTCTTCAAGTAGATGATTGAGCTAGGTGGGAAGACTCATGATCTGGAGCTGCTTTTTCTTTTTTTTTCTTCACTAGAAAAAGAGCCTGTACAGCGAAGCAGGCTGACTGCCTGACTTTGGGCTCTTGGCTAGGTGAGGTGAGTCCCACTCTCCGTGTTCAGATCTTAAAGGTTGTACATAAGAGCCATTGGTGGAGGCATATGACCACTAAATCTTTTTACTGCATGTACCACCTATAAAGAGAAGTGATATTCAAATGACATCATCAACACAAAGGGCACTAGGAGAAGTTCCAGCTTATGACACAATAAATCATCAAGTAGTCTAGTAATGGACATTGAGCTTAGACAGTTTTGCAAAGTGAGTTCTCATATAAAACAGTATTCTTCATTGAAATGTGGGCTCCAGACCTGCTTAGCTAGTACCACTTAAGCTGCTTTAGTGAGATCATTTTGGGTTTCCACAGTCGACCAATCTTCCCAAATTGCTCAGTGTCTAATGTAATCCCAGATGTATTTACCATACTTCATTGTATTTATAGAGGTGACTAGGCCATGAAGACATGGCTTGTTTCCAGGGACAAGAAGTCCAGGTTCTTCGGTGCATTTTTCTCTTCTAAAAGCAATGCTATGGTGTGCTTAGAGCTGTGGTGAACACATTTGTCTTTGCTCAGTGACGATAGTTGATCATTAGCAAAATGTATTTCGGTATTTATGGTTACAGGCTTATTGACCTTAATGCTACATACAGCAGTGATCGGATCACAGCCAGCCACCATTAGGAGGAGGTGCAAGAATTACTATGCACAGCTTTTTCTGAGCAAAGAAAATGCCTCCAAGGCACAGCAGCTGCGAAGGGCAGTATATGAAAGGAATAAGTCCTTGGTTCAAGTATGATGAAGTGGCTGCCACAGACTTGTTCCATTTCCTCTCCACTGGTTCTTGTCCTCACTTAGCGTGCAGGTCCTGTTAAACCACGTGTTCATCTGGTGTTTTTATGTATAGCTGCCCTGCACTAAAGGGAATTTAGGATGTGGTCCATGGACCTGTCTACTGGTGGTGGTGTCAGAACTTGTGCTTGAGAGATGCTCTGCTCCAGTACACTGCTTCGTAGTGTCCGGTTGTAGGTTTTTTCAGTTTCATCCATTTACAATGAGCATATGTACGTTTGCATCGCACGTTGCTTTAGTTTCAGAAGTGTCTCAAGTTAGGCTGCATTTGCAAGGCAAATGTCCGATATCCTGAAGCACAGCTCATATTTTGCTGCAGGTTTTGTGTGAATCCCAGTAGCAAACAGGTCTGATCTGAGCCAGGCAAAAGGCATGTTTTTCTGTTGAGCAACATGATGGTCTTGTCATATAATGAATTACACACAGCTGGTTTTCTCAGGCTTAGGAATTTACTGTGTCTCTGCAGTTTCTTAATATTCTTGAGTCTGGGCTCTGCTTACAGGCATATCAGATTATTCATATGCTAGAGTGAAATATGATGTGGAGAGGAGCGTAGAATGTGCTTTATTTGTGGGTAACTGGGTATGTAATGGCGTATAAAGAGTCAGGAGCTGGTACTTAGCTGCAGCATTTCTTCTGCTTTCTCATTCATCCCCAGACCTAAGGGTTTGAGTCTTATTGTTTGTAAGCCTCCACTCCTAGCACTGCTTCTTCATCTCACCTTCCTAAAATTCTTTCTTAGCTAACAGCCTTTTAGATGGTTGACAGTGGTAATTAAATAAAATAAACTTCAAGGGGATGCCTGATGGGCCTTGTGTTGAGCTGCACAGTGTTAACAAGGCTGAGCCTTTGGGCTTGGAGCTATGATCTCCTAGGGTGCATGTTCACATGCTGAGCTCCCACTGACTTCAGAAGGAATGGAGAAGGGCATTTAGTATAGGAAAGGGTTGGGAGGAGGGCTTCTCCTGGCCTGCACTGGGATGAAATGAAAGTTCTTGGGCAGGAAATCTCAGAGGATAGGAGCACCAATTCTTACTACTCAAACCCTTCAGAGACACAGGAGATAGAGATCTGATTGGGAATAACGGAGGCAGATTTGAGAGCTTTCTCTCTGCCTCAAGTCTCAGCTTTTTTACATGTAAGACTGGGTTACTCATAACTAGAATATTAGGCTTATAGGAGAAAAAAATGACTGAGCTGAACATTCTTGCTTATCTATGGTGACATTAATATGTATGAGTATGGAGTACTGCATCCAGCTCCAGAATCCTCAGTACAGGAAAGACATGGAGCTGCTGGAGCAAGTCCAGAGGCGGGCCACAAATTATCAGAGGACTGGAGCACCTCTGCTAAAAGGACAGGCTGAGGGAGTTGAGGTTGTTCAGCCTGGAGAAGAGAAGGCTCCGGGGAGACCTAATCACATCCTTTCAATACCTAAAGGGGACCTACAGGAAAGCTGGCAAGGGGCTGTTTATTAGGGAGTGTAGTGACAGGACAAGGGGCAATGGGTATAAACTAAAAGAGGGGAGATTTACATTGGACATTAGAAAGAAATAAATCCTTCCCTGTGAGGGTGCTGAGGCCCTGGCAGAGGGTGCCCCGAGAAGCTGTGG
>VWZZ01003022.1:537517-631494 GCA_013399095.1 Psophia crepitans
GGGGGTGCACAAGGAGTTGGGAGGGGACAGACAGAACACCTGACCCAAACTGACCAAAGGGGTATTCCATACCATATGACGTCATGCTCGGTTTATAAGGGGCTTGGGAGGAAGAAGAAGGGGGGGGCAGCGGCGTTTGGAGTGATGGCGTTTGTCTTCCCAAGTAACCATTATGCATGATGGAGCCCTGCTGCCCTGGGGATGGCTGAACCCCTGCCTGACATGGGGAGCGGTGAATTAATTCCTTGTTTTGCTTTGCTTGTGCACGCAGCTTTTGCTTCACTTATTAAGCTCTTGTACCTGAACCCACGAGTTTTCTCACTTTCGCTCTTCCGATTCTCTCCCCCTTTTCCAATGAGGGGGACTGAGCGAGTGTTTATGTGGTGCGCAGCCAACGGCTGGAGTAAAACCACGACACAACCCAAACCATTCTGTGAAATACTTTGTCAGAAAGTATTTGTTTGTCCAGCAGACAGTTCTGTAACTATATTATTACTGATCACTTCAGACTCCCCATCTTCTTAATGAAGAGCGTGAGGAACAATGACTTTGCTCTTTGTGTGCTTCCATTGGTCAATCACATTCCCTAATCACATGTCCAATTGTACTAAATGACAACGCTCAATTGCCAATATCCTTGAATTTTTGAAGATATATTTTATTGATGCAACTACACCTTGCTTTACTTAAGATTTTACTACATCTTCATCCCTAGTGATGAGAAACTTCATTTTGCATTTTGTTAGTGCTTTTGTCCACTTCCAATGGAATATATCCTAATATAATAAAGTGCTGTGCAGTTTGCTACTGAATCCACTGTGCCTACAGGTTTCCATTTAGGCACCAGGGTATGCCTGACTTGGCTGCTTATAGATGGAGCACTTCACTGCTCTTGCTGTTACAGGCCCAGTCTGGGTTAGATTTCTCTGGAGAGCAGCATTCTGATTTAATAACTGGTCCGTAGTTCCATGAATTACATCCAGAGACTTGTTCAAGATGGATGATAACACAGATAGGTTACTTGGGCTAATTCAAGACACTTTGAATGTACTAGGTCAATTTTCTAATGGATCCAAGTGAGTGTGTTTTGGAAAACTGCTGGCACACATGTACGTACACATTCACACTGTGTCATATAGATCAAGGCAATTCCAAATTCTGCTCTATTTCAGTCGACTGAGATTTCTTTGCTGTTTGAGACTTCTGAAACTGAATGAAGCACTGGAGATTGCTATAGGGAGTGATCTGGGACTGCTGAGAAAGTGGTCTTAATGTTCCCTTTCTATCTATTTGCGTTTTGTGAAATTTAAATTGCAGGACAGTGAATAGTGGTGAAGCAGAGAGTCCCTAGGTTGAGTTTGCAACCTTTTGCTGCCCTTCCAGCCTGGTGGTAATACCAAGCAATGGAAATGCGTACAGTCAGATGTCTGTGTGTTTACCCTAAGCCCTTCTACTTTGGGATCCTTCACTTTTCCCCTGCTTGATGAATCAGTTGAGAAAAAACTACAGCGTGAATCCATAGTTTGCTATTAAATTAAGCTAAAGCAAAACATCTCCTTGTTGACTAGTTTGGCAAATTTTCCATTCCTCTCCTGATCTATACATGTGCATCTTGCTTGTGCAAACTCAAATGTGTAGCTGAGGTCTGTGGACACCTTGATGACTAGAGATGGAGCACAGTCAAAACCTATGGAGGGACACGGATTTCAGACACGTGTTCATCCATTTAAGTACACAAGAACCTCATGGGTGTTTTGAGTCTAAACCTTTGTAGGTAAAAGAAAGGGAGGCGTTATCTGGAAGGCATTAGCTAGAGCTTGCCCTTCCCACATTAAGGCACTGGTTCTGAAGTCAATCCACCTGGCAGTCCTCATCATCAGCTCTTCCGTAACTGAATGTGTTATGCCTAATGTTCTGCTGATACCCAGTAGAACAGCAGACCTAGCACATTGATTTGTTTTATCGATTTTATACAAATTTGCAAGGGGTATATGGTTCCCATGAAAGACACCAAGAGAGATTTAGTTGGCATGCAGACTGTTGATGTAATGAAACTTTTCTGTGGCAAACACATAGCATTTGTGCTTCCTGTACAGTCAGTAGACATAACTGGATTTTGTTGCCTGAGAATTAAGTTGCTTTCCTATTTTGTATTTTGTAATAGGAAACCTTGAAGCAGAGTCTATCCCTTCCAGCTTTGTCTTCAATTAATAACAACTTAAGAGGACTGATGGAGATATAAGAACAAGTTTTTACAGCTCCTCAGTTAAACATAAATTCTTCATCCTCAAGCTTCACTTTTGTTTGGGCTTTTGGTACTGAATTTTCTCCATTTTTAGTGTTTTTGTGAATATGAATAACTTTCTGAATTAATACGAGGTTTTTCTGTTTCCAGTAGTAGGAATCTTTTTATTTTTTCCCCTCAGGTGACACAGGGGCTTTTTAAGAAGTGTGATATAAAGTTAAAGTTGCTTTTGTGGCCAAAACCTGCAGTTTAATGTCAAATGGCTTGTGAGAATGAGCATGGGTATTAGCCAAGGCCACTACTCCTCTGTCCAGGTTTGGGCTGTCATGCAGACAGGAAACACTCTGACTCTGGGTATGTGCTCTGGTTTTTCATAGGACCCTCACTCACCACTTCACATCAAAGAGAGGATAAGCCATAAAAGGATATCTGGTCTCTGGTTATTTGGGTGTAACAGGGAGATACCCATCAAAATCTATTCCTCCTTGAGAAGCCAAGTATCAAAGGAAGCTGATAAAGTTGCTGGTGAATGCTTCCTAGTCTTTTGGTGCAATCACTGGAACAGAGATGATCCAAAGGAGGTGACATATCAGGGACACTTGTGTTTCAAGTGGAGCCTGAGGATGGAAGAGTGTCCTAGGTTGAGTTTTGTGCAACTTTATAGGAGTGTTGTGTGAAGCTGGCTTACATTTGATTTGGCATGCTTTTTTTTTTCCTCCTCATTATTTTGCATAACTAGTTTAGTTGACAGCATACTGGTTTTGCTCCTTTGATCTCTGCTCAGTTTGACTGTATTTTCAATAACTACTTAGTATAAAAATAAAATGTGCAGGCCGCATCAAATAAACTAATTAAGGATTAGAATGAAAAAGTGTCAAAATCCGAGACCTCGACGAGGCAGATTAGTCACTGCATATGAGACACGATCTAATAACTAATGGGTTGCTGTAGTAACGGGGGAATCAATACCCCTCGGCTGGTCAGGGAGCTGACAGTAATTTCTGCTGGGTCATAGATTCTGGAAAATGAAGTGCCACCTACTACAACACAAGTAATCTCTGTGGACTTTTTGACAACAGAGCATCCTACGAAGTTTATATCAAAGAAAATATTAATCTCCCAAGTCTGCTTGTTTATCTCTGCAGGGGTTATCTGATATTGTTACAGCCACAGACAATTAAGTTTAGCCTCCTATGTGAGCTCTTGATGGGTTAGCTTTGGAAATAAACCTTTGGTTTTGCTTACTAAGTGATGGGTTTGTAGGACATACCAGTACCAGGATGTTGGACTGTGGGAAGGGGAACCTGGGAGAGTCCGGTCTGCTATGCCAGCTTGGCTGTCCTTTAAGGAAAGCTCCTACTGAAGTCAAAAGAAACTCAGCTCAGGTGAAGAGGAGGAGATATGTTTGGGCACTTAAAAGAAAAAGGTAATTCTCAGCTGAGCTGTAAAGCTGGACTTGCTGTAGGCTCTGTGTGTTTGTGCCTTGGTACCCAAAATTTCCAAGGAAATGATCATCCTCTTTGTCTTCTCTGAATTGACTGGAAACCCTCCGGGATGGGGACACTCTTACCATGTCTGAGCAGCACCTAGAACAGTGCCAGCTGTGTACCCCGATTGCTGATGGATGGCAAAAAGGCACTTAAATCTATGCTGGGACACAGCTCTTCATCCATGACTGGGAGCTAGACTTATATGGTGCAGAATCTTGAGACGGAAACCAACAAGTGAAGGGCACTCCAGCAGGTGTTTCCCACCTGCAGGTGGGGAGAGGAGAGCCCTCTGAAGCACAAGGAGTTAACGTTAGTCGAAGAGCTACAGGGGGATAATAAGGACTTTTTCCAAACATCTAGGGGAATGGCAGTACTGGAGAGAAAGTAGGCCACTCGCTAATGAGGGGAGTGGTGGTGTTAATTACGTCTTGAAATTGCCTGAGATACTGAACTCCTGAAATTCATCTTCAGCAGAAAACCATCAGGAAAATAAGTTCGGGCAATTAGGAGATGGAGGGAGAAACAGTGTAAAAATAGCCTGGATAATTAAGAGCAGATAAGGGAACATCGAAGAACTGGCAAGAAGTGCCAAGAGAGCCTCTTGCCTTTGCTGAGCTCCACTACAGTGGTCTCACAGGGACAGGGCTGGGAGCACTTGCCAGCAAAGGTGGTGTGAAGGGCAGGTCCCCAACCCTGATGTTGTGTGTGCTGGTGGCTCAGCTGGGCGAGGACTGCTGGGTGGCAAGGGCACATCTCCTTCCTTGTACCATGCTCATGGCAGTGCCGCTGACGCCGCGGTGCTGCAAATCCCCACAAAGTCTGTGGGAAGCTGGTTAGGGCAGGTCTCAGCTGTGGGTGCAAGAGGGGGTTGACACGGAGCCGCCGGCAATTGCAGCCACAGACCTTTGTGGGTGGCAACATGCTAGAGGGGTGGTGGGGAGCAGACATAGCTCCAAATCTTGTGGAAGGGCACGGCTGTTTTCTGCTCTTTACAGCCTCCTGCTGTGATATCTGTTGTGAAATTGTGTGTGTCCTGCTCGAGACAGGGAGGGAATGGGGAGCTGCTTCCCTTTCAGAGGCTCCCCTGTTCTATGGGGCCAGAGTATGGTGGGGAAAAGCCCAGCACTGACTCTGATATTCAGTGACAGCTCTGCAGCTGCTGCTGGCGTTCATGCTCGTTGGTACATAATGTTGGTGAATAATAATACCTGACCTAGTAGAACAAGAACTCTTTTATCAAACGCATTTAAAGAAAAATGACAGTCTATGTAGCATGTAATGCAATGGATGATAAATCACAAAATGGGGAAAAACAATTGTGTTACTCCTGCTGGTATGAGTTCCTGCTCAGAAGGTCCATATGTTATATTTTTTGATGACAAGAATTTAATGAAATTTTCTGGAAATGCTGACCAGAAGTCAATATACGACTCAGTCCCAAGAAGTTTCCTAATATCTTTGTTTGTTTTAGATAATAGATCTGTTGATGTGTATCTCTCCTATTAAGTACTGTGATGGGATGCTATAATGAAATTACAATATGGAATGGTAGCGTCACTAAAGTGGCATTATCAGAAGTGTCACCCCCTAACAAATTAGCAGTTGCAATGTTTGCCCTCTGGTTACAAAACCGTGTTCCTTTTGTCTTTTACTATAACTTAAAATAACAAAGCCTGTGATGTAAATGTCTGCGGGGTATGTTTCCAGTAGCGAAGTGTGAAACATGTTTCAGTGGGGATATGGGGGCAAAAACAGACCTTTTTTTTTTTTTTTCTTTTTTAAATAAGACAAAGGATTTTTGGCCTTAGGTGTTCCAGCTCCTGCTGCTGTCGGTATAGGGGAGATGGGACTGGTACTCTATTTAGTTCTCTGTCTTTAAAATGATACCAAAGTATCTGGTCATGTAATCCACAATATTTAAGAGAAAAACAAAATTATAAAAAAAAAAATAAATCCCCCCCGAAAAAGTAGTAGTTAATTTCTCTTGAGATTGATTTATGATGGAGAGGTTGCAGATTTCAAATGAGTGAGGTGCCATATGTATTTACAATTTCAGAGCCTGGGGAGCAAGGGAGGAAATAGAATGAGGTTTGTGTGTTTGTTTTGTGGTTTGGTTTGAGGTTTTTTTTTTGTTTGGGTTGTTTGTATTTTTGAGCTGAAACTGGAAATTCCCAGCGCTCACTCCAAAGCCAGTGCCAAAATCTGAGTCCTACGGCTTTTCTTCAGCAGGTCATAGGAAAACCTGCAAATTTAAAAAAAAAAAACCAAAACAAAACTTGGGGAAAAAACAACCTTCAAAGTCACGACTAACCGCAGCCCTGCATGTGTTGGAGCAGGCTGAGGAGGACAGCCTGTCTCTGGCTCAGCCTGGGGAGGCAGATTTTCCCCCAAACATCTGCCAGCGAGAGCAGGACACACAGCATCTCACTGGAAAGCCCAGCTGGTTCTCAGCTCTCCTGCCCATATTGGGCTGCTCTGTGTGGGTGGGAGAAGATCTTTATAGGACTTCACTGCCACTGGCAAAGGGCAGGGAGGTCCCCAAAGCAGAAAGTACAGGGTCATGAGCTGGCCCTGGGGCTGGGTGTGGGGCTTTGGGCAGCACAGGGCTGCCTCCGGGGGGGTGCAGTGCATGCAGGACATGAGTGGGGATGAAAACTGGGTGTTGAGGAGCAGACAGGGAAAAGTGTTGGATTTGGTCAGCTTGATGAGCCATAATCAACACATGTGTGGGTTAGTCTGTGTGGTTGTGCAAGCCGACTGTGAGACAAGGGTCTGGAGCTGGTCTTTCACTCCAGCAGGTTTCTGTCATACGAAGCCAGCATGGTCATGGTTAACAATCTTTGCCATCACGTTCCTGGGAATCAAAGAACAGGCTACCTTGTGCTCCTCAGGAACGGTACCTGTCTTCATTCCAACAAAGCAGTCAGAACCGATCTTTCGTTATATCTAACAAAGTATTGCTTTTTATTTTTAAGATGCAACAGAGAAAACTTGGAGTATAGAAACTTAATCCATAACAGTGACACTTCACTTATCCAGGCAACTGGGAAGTGCTTAAATACTGAAGCCTGTGGCTTAATTATTTACCTGTGGCTTAATTGGGTGTAATTTTACTGAAGAGTCTGTTTATTTTCCTATGGAGAGGCTCTAAGATTCCTGTAAATGAAAATGTTACTGGTCCCTACCTGTGTTCCCTGACATCAGTAGCACAGAACTCACTTAATCCTGCAGAAACCTGCAAAAACCCGTGACTTCTCCGGTGCAATCTGCCGATGATTTCCTACTGCTCTGCAGCTGGGAAGGTGCGTTGGGGGTGAGAGCAATCCTCCTGTGTTTCTGCGCATGTTGCACTGCTCACATCTGGCCCAGGAGTGCTCGGCGGAGCGGGGAGACATGCAGCTATGGCCGATGCTGCGCTGGGAGCAGAGAGTCTTCCTGGAGGGGAGAGAAAATACTGTAACCCCCTAGAGCTGTCTCTGAGATGATGCCACAGCAGCACCCCTCAGCTGCACCCTGGGTGCTTAGGAGCAGAGGTCTAGCTGGACTTAGGGAGGTTGGTGCTCTTCTGTTGTTTGTTGGGATCTCACTTGGTTTTCATCCTCTGCAAATTTGATGTTGGTAATTGTTTCTCTCCCAGAGCTGGGCAGGTTCATTTATGCAGGATCAGATATTCCCAGTTACGCTCGTATCAGCCTGTCTGTGGGTATTTGTTGTTTATATTCCAGGCACAAATCCTTGCTGAACAGACACAGACCAGGGGCTGTACCCTGGCCAGTCAGCCTTATTTAGATGACCCTTTTGACTTCAACGTGTTATTCTTGCATGCCTAAGAATAGTTTTCCCGCATGAGAGGTTAGAGGATTGAATATCAGGGCTTTCCATTTGTATGCCTTGGTTAGAGACTAAACCAGCGCTTGTATCCAAGCATGTGGAAAAGCTCTTCCCACTGTTCTGCCAGTGTAAAGTGCTATGAAAGGATTTTGATCTTGAATATCCATTTAATTCAAACCAAATGTGCTTGGACATCTGTGCTGACTAGGATTTCAATTCAGAAAGCTCTGATTTTTTTTTTTTTTCTTCTCCCTGTTCCTCCCCTTCCCCAGCACAGAGGATTGAACCAGGAACCTCCTTTTGAATCTCTGTAGGCAATTTCCTTATAGTACTTGGATCTCCAAGCTTCATTGGACTTCTACAACAACAGAAGCTTTATATCATTGGCTTTTCACCCCAAAATGCTTAGTTTCTATTAACAGCCTTACAAAAAGGGCAGTGTATTACTACTTGGTGATCCCAATGATAAATGAAGCACATTATATGTGAAGTAAAGGCTCTATTTATCCTCGCTCTGTTTTTTTTAAAGTCCCGGCAGGTTTAATGTGAGTAGCTTTCGATGACCTTCATAACAAATCAAGAATAAACCTCAGTGCGTTCTCACGAAGGTGGACAGCATTGCGGACATCTTTTTATTGAAATAACAGCAATGGCAACAAGCTGTATTAGTAGTATTTGATAATGCAAAAAAAATTAATGCTCACTGAAAGCCAGGTGCCAGCACTATTTGATTGTTTACCAACATAGTCATAAAGAAACAGAGTTATTAAAGGATCTGAAATCACTCAGTAATTCAGCTGCTGACGTTGATGGATGGAACTTGGCTGTTCCTCTTTGCTAAAGCTGCTGACTGGATAAATGTTTTATTCATGAAGCCCAGGGCAGGAAGGGATGCCAAAGGTTTAAGAATATTTTAAGAAACTCTTTGAGATGTCAGGCAAGTTATCAGGTGTTGTTAAGCAAAGGAGCTGAAGTACTACATTTAAACATAACCGAGCTCTCAACATATACAACAACAATACATCAAAAGCTAGGATGCGATTCTTGTCTCTAGTGGTATATGGAATGATGAGTTGGGAATACAAGTCCTTTTATTTCCTGCACCTTTGTACCTTCAGTCATCTTGCAGCCTTGTCTCTTTGAGCATCGGTATACCAGAGGGAATTCTTACACATCACGCTGTGAATTTAGGCTTGGAAACAAATAAATATTTAGATACTGAACCCTACAAGGTCACATATTTATATCAAAGACAAAATAAATGATATGATGACAATGCTCACGGAAATTGCAGCCAGGAACAAACAATTTGCATCAGAGCAAGCCGATTCTGCCTGACCTCTCAGTGGGAGAGGTTGGTCAAAATGGTAATTATTGAAAGAGGCTATTATCAAAATACACCATAACGAGGGATTTCCCTCTGTCCTCTTCACCTTGTTTCCCTCTTTGTCCGAGGGCAATGTCTGCTGACAGCAAGCCCATCGCTCCTCACCGGTTTGGCGTGGCAGGGCTGCCTTGCAGCAGTGAAGGATCTGCAGCCTTTGTTGATTTTTATTTTTTTAATTTTTAAATGGAAAGATGTGTTTTGTATAATGAATTTTAATGAAGAGATCCTTAGCCCCACAAGCTCCTGCATGGACAAGTGTTTGAATATTTCATAATCAATATTAATAACTTCTTTTAAGTTTCTGCAGTCTCATAAGAGCAGAGAAGATGAGCTCCTGATGGAACTGAACTGTCAATCCGAACACAGTGACATTAGAAAATAGCTCTGTTTCCAAGTCTAGCTGCCTGAAATGTCCCTTCTTGCCAAGGGAGCAGCAAAGTATGGTTTAAATGTGCTGTATTATGACATCTCAAGAGTATAAAAATTGGGAAAGGTATTAAAAATCAGTAATTAAAATTGAAGACTGATAGATAATGGTGAATAAAAATCAGGTAAGTACTGCACTCTCACTGCCCTTTTGATTTGCAGAGATTCAGTGCTAAAGACCAAAAGCGTATTTCTCAGGGGCCCCAGTTAAAATTCAAATCCAATAGACTGACAGTGGAAAAACTACTGTTAAAAAAAAAAAAAGCTGTCAAGTAGTATCAAAATAAGTCACTGTATTACCTCTCTTTATCTGTCAAAGGCATTGATTATTTTCAATAGAGGAGCCCTCTGACAGTTGCTGAAACTGAAGAATCCCGTGTCGAAACGATTTGGTTGACACATGTCACTATTTCCTAAACAGATAAGTCAAATATGTTATTTTTGACTCTTTCTGTAGGAGAAAGTGTGTTTATGTGGCATTTTATGAAAGATAAATAATGCAGAAAAAAAGGAATCCATTAGCCCTGCACTTCTTCAGCTATTTTGTATCAGTGGGCTGTTTTTGTAGCATCTTTTAAAAATGTTCTTCTTTGCACAAAATCATGTGTTCCTTTGGTGGCTGTGATACATTGCAGCGATCTGCTAAGATACCCTGAAGTAATTCAGATAATCAGTGAACCATATTGGTGCTATTCTTGATTGCAGCTGACAGTTTGCTGTTGACTACACTAAACTTCTGTTTTCTACCAGCCAGATATCCGGAGCAGTGATACAGACATTAATGTTCTGCAAAATGCCCGTTTGTGTTGCAGATGGACAAATGGAGAAGGGCACAACAAGGACTGCATCTTGGACTTGCTACCAGTTTTTGGAGTGAAGCTGGGGCCAACCCTCTGCCCAAACTCCTTGTGTAACTCTCAATTTCCACGTGGTGGATGTGGGCATCCCTGGTGTCCTAGGTACTGGCTTGGCAATTCTGCAAGGCACGTTTAGCAGAGGGTCTAGCTGCCTTCCAGCTCAACTGTTATGTCTGGAAGTAGGGGTCTCTTTCCAGCTGAAACCGTGCAAAATGGAGAATGTTTCCAACATGCTCCTTTGGGAGGAGGCCGTTGAGTAGCAAAGCCATTGTGAATTACGCTGTTAAGAAGGCGAGAACTGGCTCAAGCAGCAGCAGTCAGAGACAGGCTAATACCCTTGTACACAGTCTTTATTATTCATTAGCACATATTGTCCTTCCTCCTAAATATAATTCAGGCTACACTTGTATCGCATTAAGATAACACTAAATCTTTCTGTAATTTGAAGGAAATACTGCTCCCAGCTGTTGTTGCAGAAGTGAACTAAACAAAATCCGAAGAGGTGCTAAAGGAACAACCGTAAAACTCCAACTGCATTTGGCACGCATCTCCTTTGGTGCCGTTTATCACAGAAGTGGTTGCCAGTGGACCTCTGCGCTTGTGAACATGATGGCTCTGTGTTCATGGCATCTTGCGCCTTGGGAATTACTCTGCCAAAATGAAACAAGCTCCCAAACCCCTCGGGTACTTGAGCGTTTTGCTGCTTTCAGGGGAGTTGGGTACCTCAGTGACTGAACTGGGTTATCAAGATCCTGGTGCAGGTTGTCGTGAGGGACCTGACGGTCCTTCCTTGTGCCCTGAAATGAGGCTCTGCTGTGCAGAGCGCTGCACTAACGTTGTCGGGGTGCTGCTGCTCCGGGAAGTGTTCGTTGACTATTGCTGAAAACGTGGTGCGAGGGGACTGAGAACCTATTCTTCAAGACATCTGGGAGCTTAATTTTGTCTCGCCATAACAGAAGTGGGGCTTTAAACTCCCTGATGAGGTGGCCTATGCAGCACAGCTCTCTTTACACTGAATCACCCTGAATGAAGTTTAAACATCTTCTCTGTTACAAGCTTCTCCTGAGGCTGTAAGCTCTTTGGAGAGATGTCGTTTTGGTTCTTGTTTGTATAGCATTTAGTGGGATAGGGTCCTTACCCACGTGGCTGCTTACCCAGAAACTGCCAAGATGAGTTAATATTAATAATAATACTAAAAATAAACATGTGTAAATAGGGATAGCAACAAGCTTATCGTTTTGACAGCTCTGGAAGGCTTTGATCTTGCATCGGTAGAGATCAGGATGTGT
Source organism: Psophia crepitans (assembly GCA_013399095.1). Taxonomy (NCBI): domain Eukaryota; kingdom Metazoa; phylum Chordata; class Aves; order Gruiformes; family Psophiidae; genus Psophia; species Psophia crepitans. The sequence goes on from VWZZ01003022.1 coordinate 549,043, forward strand.
CGCCTCCCCAGATGACAGGCTTGGATGGAGAAAAGAAAAAAGAGCTATAAACATAGCCTGTTTAGCTTAAAGTATGCCTCCGTCGTCCTCCTCAGGCTCCCTCCCCCATTAGCTCTGATGATTTACTAAGAGAGTGTGTCTAAGTACCAGCAAAAAAGCAACTCAGAAATTAACCTCAGCAAACTTACAGTCTCACACCTGACCCCAGAAGTGTGTAGTGTTGGTCATCCAAGTAGTAATGGCTCAGCGTAAAGCAGAGGAAAAATGTGCTGTTAAGAGAAGCATGGAGTGAGCTGCTGAGTGGTGACAGCTGTTAAAAGATACAAACCAATGTGTGGTTCTGACAGCATATTATATTTGGAAGATAAAGAGAAGCAGAGAGGAAAAAGGAAAACAAATGGGCTTGCTCTGTACATATGGCCAAAAGGGAATCGTAGCATAAATGCCACCAGCCAGAAATTACAGCATGTGGCTGGACTGCCTGTCGGGCAGAGAAGCACCAGCCCTTCGGGGCTGGCGCTGGTCGAAAGCCTTGTGGCGAGAGGGAAAATGCTGCAGGAGATCTGGGGGAGCGTCTGGGCAGCGGGCCGGCAGGTGCTGCCCTTCGTCGCTGGTAATAAACTGAAGACAAGGAAGGAGCGTGATTTAGGGGGAGGTGGCAGGCTGTGATTTTTGTCTAACTGCAGACTGGGTTTCTGAGCAAATCAGATTTATGCTTCTCCCAGACAATTTTGCTAATAAGCCAGTGACTCAGAGCCCACAGCAGATGGGATTCTTTAGCCGAGGTAGAAACTATTGTTTTTGTCCTAAATGGAAAGTAGCCATTTTTCTTTTCTAGAAAACTGAACTCTGGAAAATGTGATGAGTGTTTCTGCTGAGAAGAAACACAGTTTTTTCTTTCAAATAACACCCAGCTATGCTTTTGGACTCTTATCTGATATGCAGAAGTTCTCGTTAGAAATAAGTAACCTGTGACAACTTAGTATGTTTTATGCTGGGGAATTTTTTTAATCAAGTCCTGTAATTAATAACATCTCAGAAGCAATTGCCAACAACCACAACAGTAAGTGGTGATTTGGGGTGAGCCCTTCAGCCATCCGAAGGGTAAAATGCCTCCTGCTGTGGCTGCAGAAGGCTGTTGCCAAGAACTTGGGAATACTTCTCTAGCAGGAACTTATCTACCTAAATCCTTGGAAAGGGACTTCTATCTAGATGTGAAACTGCTGAAGATTCCCTTCATCTCTCTTCTTCCTCCTGTGGATGTTCAGAAACCTGATTCCCACTAAAGTAATTCAACGCTTCTTTTTTTGCATTCATTCTATAGGAAGTCTCTGAAGGATGACAGTGAGCATGAATATATCATTATAAAAAGCCATTCTGCATTCAGAAACCACATGTGGTCTGAATTTCGCTGAGAGGGGTATTTCTCTTCACAGGCTATAGACACTTGTGGTACATGGGGTGATGAAGCCTTTCCTTGCCTTGTTTTGTTTAAAATCCCTTTGAAGACTCATGTTCACCTTCCTTGAAAATTGTGTTTCAGCAGGTAGAGGAGGTGGGTTGGTTTGGCGTGGTGCTGTGGGTGTGAATGTACCCTGGGAAGTGACAGAGGCCACTTCCCTCCTCCCTTCTTTGTAGGCATGTGGTGCAGGTGCAGAAAAATGAGTTTCGAGGTTTGAAAATACTTTAAGAATACATTAGGCTTTTATTTATAATATGTGTATTCTTTTAAATGGTATCTCCATGGAGAGCTTTGGTAATTACATATACAGTCATTTGTGTGGTAGGCACCCCCTGAGCCTCTACCCAGCGTTTTATGATAATCTGAAAAAGACATTAAGTAACAAATTGGTAAAATTTGATGCTCCAAAATGTAATCAAATCTAAACATGACTAAGTTTCCTCTGAAATTACCAAAGCTATATTAATCAAAATGCTGATAGAAAAATACAATGTGAGTAAAAGGAAGTTACTGTTAATTGGATGGAACAGCTGATCTTATAATGGGGTAACTTCAAAACAGAGAAAGATCTTGAAGAGCTCAATGGAAAACATCTGCTCAGGTCTGAGTGGTGATCAAGAAGATGTACATGAGAAATGGCATGACATTAATTTTCTGAATAGAAGACGACACTGAAAATATGACAGTGTTGTTCCAGAGATGGTGAGCTGGCCTCACCTTGAGAGGCATGTTTGGTTTGGTTACCCTAATTAAAAAATGATAGAGCAGGAAATAGAAGAGGTTCAGTGAAGGGCAGCAAACCTAATCAGAGGCACGGAAAATACTTTAGCAGGAAGATTTGCATGCAAGCAGAGATTGCAAAGGTTAGGTCTGTTTATTTTAGGGAGAACAACACATGCGATGTGCCACTGAGAGACAGGCTATGATGGATATAAATAAATCAACAGTGCCATGACTTTTTTCCTCTCTTGGATGAGGAAAAGAGACATCAAATTAAATTCGAAGTCAATGCATTGAACAGCTTTAATAGGAAGCACTCTTAACCTAAGTTTTAATTAGCCTATGGGACTCATTGCCACAAGGTAGGATATTGAGACCGACAGATTGGCATCGTTTGTATGATTAGCAATATCATCTACAGTTAGGCGGGCTGGGGCTTCATCCTTTGTACTTCCGGCCATACACTAAATACAGCTTCTCCCTCAGGCATACTGGTGCGTAATCCTCCATGATGGGATTTCGCAGAGCCTTCTGAAGCAGCTGGCACAGGTTGGTCTCTAGGCCATTGCTTGACTCCAGCATTTTGAATTCTGTGCTAGTGACAAGAGCTGGGTTACAATTCCTGGATTAAAAAAAAAAAAACAAACAAACCACCAAAAAAAAAAAAAACCCAAACCAAAATCCTAGTGTAGAAGCTTGGATTGTTGGAGTTTTCCCTCCCCTCCCCACCTTTATTGACATTCCTGGGTGTCGGCTGTGAATATATGAGCTCGGAGGCAGAGAGATTTTTGCTTCCCATGGAAGGTGTCTATTTTCCCATTCTGGACAGGCTTGTTCTACTTTCTTTGTCCTTTTGATAGCTTGCATCCTTTACAGTCTTTAATTATTGCACATTTTGGACTTTTTCACTCCAAACCAGCTGCCATCAATAAACTGGTCTAGTAATTATTTCTCTGGCTTCAGAAAATGGCTATCGTGAAGTCAACGGCACTAGGAACAGGTGGACTGCAGAATGCCTGTTTGAGTTGGTAAACAGCATTAAAAAATTGGCACTTTGACTTAGTCCCTGTAACAGACTAGTTCTACAGCTTTTGTTAATAAGATGCTGCATGTTTTCCAATGTCACAGCATACGTTATTTGTCATTGCAAGACATTCAGTGCCCCCCTTTTTTTTGTTTCCCCTTTTGAAAATGTGGAAAGTTAAAAACATGTATAAGATATCCATGGGATGAATTTTCTAAACTGTACGGTGGTGTTTGCTTGGGGAGAGCCCTTTGGGGAAAGGGGAGGGTACAGATGGACAGGCAAAGTCAGAGCCGGCTGAGCCTGGGGTACAGCGCTGGCACAGATGCTCTGCTCTGTGCAGTTCCTACTCGGTGCCCAAAAATTGTGCTCTGAGGCGCTTTATGCTTGTAGGACAGTTTAGCCTAATGTAGAGCTGGTATCTTGGCATCCAGGAAACCTGCGATCTGTTCTTGGCTCTGCTCAGACCTCCTGGGTGAGCTTAGGGAAGCCGCTGCAGCAACCTCAGCCCCCTGCAAAACGGGGATTGTGAACCTTCAGTCCCACAAACAGGGTCTGCGAGGTACTGGGGAAGAAGGTACTAATGGGGGGGGGTGAGGTGGTACTGGGGAAGAAGGTACTAATGAGCGGGGGTGAGGTGGTTACTGCTGCTCTTGAGGATGGGACTGAGCATGGGGTGCAGTCACCACACAGCCGAGCACCCCAGTGCAGCCAGCTGACAGCTTTCTTTCCCCACGTGGCACCATAACACAGCTTCGACACCAAATAATACATCTGGGTTTCTCTGTTCATCTGTTTTTCTCATAGTATCAGGTTTTATTCGATGTTGCCCTCAACAGTCACTGACATTTGGGAGTGCTGTTTTCCACTGAGGATCTTGGTAACTAGGTCCTGCAGGAAGGGCTTTGTAGGGCAGACAGCCATTACTGAGGGGCTCAGATGGGGCCATGGCTAATGAGAGAAGCAGTCCTGCCCCTTCCACCTCCCCAGGGATAAACGGTGCTGAAAAAGATCTAAGGGACTTCATTTCCCTTGCTGTCCTCTCTGTGCTGGCTGGCAGAGCAAGGCTGAAACTGAGGGAGAGCAACTTCATCCCTTTGGGAGGGGTGGCAGCGGCTGCTCCTCCTGAGAGCGCTGTGTGAAATTCATTCTTCATTGCAGGTCACAAAGGAGCAAGTAAATAGATTCTTCTCTTATTCCCTGCACAGAAGTGGCTGTAAAGTGGTAACAAGGGATTTGTTCCTTCTGCCACTGCTCAGCATCAAGGCACGTACGTAGGGGCACAGTGCCATGAAGGATAAAGAGTGACACAACCTCTGGGGTTTTTTTGGGGTTCCCCCACCCTGAAAACTACAGATTTGTTTCTTTGTGTTCTGAACACAACAATCTGGTAATTATCTTAAGGGCAAGCTGGGTGACAAAAGTGGACTGATATCGGGTTTGTATGAAGCATAGTGGATTTTAAACTGGAGAGAACGATGTCCCTGCACACATCGACATCTGAGAAGCCTGTTCTTCTGCTCCCCGTGCTAGCAGTGCAGCTGTTAAAGCTCTGGAACATTTTTGGACAAAGAGTACTATGTTCCTGTGAGACTTTAAAAATGAGTTAATAGAACATTGATTTAACTTACTGGCTTTTTGCAATGCCTTTGTTTCCAGGCAGTAAAAGTCTGCTTGCCAGTTGTCCAGCCAGAAGCCAGTATCTATAAAAACCTGCCCCAGGCAGTTTGTGGAGGGCCTTAGTTAATTAAGATATGCATTATCATCCCTGCTTTCGGCTGCTTGTGAGACAATGTAAAAAGCACAACTAGACAACTGTCTTTTCCTCCTCATTCTTGATCCCACTGTGATTGCCAGCAGCAGACAAGGAACAGAGCCAGAAAAGTGAAAATTAATAGTGGTGGCATCTGAAATCCCCATCCGTGAGCTTAAAAACATGTCTGCTTTATACCGGGATTTTATTTGCAGCGGGGAACAGCTCATTCCCCCGTTCCTCAGGTGCTGGAGAATTAAAAAATAGCGTGTAAAGACCCCTGCTGCCATTCTGCACAAGGCTTCAGACAGCACGTGGACAACTTTGTGATCAAATGGGATGTATCCTGTTGTCTGTGTAACTGTGTCTGTTCAGGCATATGTGTTTTACTCAGTGACTGTTGTCTTAATAGTGAAGGGTAAAATGGTATCCTGGAAAGTTTTTCAAACATCAAGGGCCTTTGGTCCTTGACACACAGTCTTAGTGAATAAGGAAGCAGCCGCACTTTGTTCTCACAGTCTCCATCTCTCTATTTGCCAGCTTCCTCCTCACACAGGTTCTTTGCTTCCCTCCTCCTTTTTGGCTCCTTTGCTGTTGATTTGCAGTAGGGCATGGACAGTCCTTGTTCTTCCCACAGGGACCTTCCCTCCCCACACAACTTTTTTGCAGCCTGCTCAAAAGCAGGGTGCCTAGAAAGCTCAAATGTGCAAGTTTTAAGTTCTTCATAAACGTTGTGTATTGGCTTGAGGTTCTTACAAGGAACACACTACAAACGGATAGCTGGTGAAAGAAGCAGCATGTTGTTTGCAGTAGGGCAGGGTGGATAATGATGGTACAAATTCTCCCCAGGGCCAAGTCAACCGGATACCTGGCCTGGGAATGCAGCAAGCTCCAGGTTTCAGCACTTCAAGTGTACCCTTTTCCTTGAAGATGGATAGATTGGGAAAGGTCTCTGCTGGGATGAGGGCATATGACTGCGATAAGGTGCCCGCTACCTTGCTCCTAGAACATCAAAAGCTTGTCTGGTGGTAGGCTCTTCAGGCTGCTATGGTTGAGTTGGGTTTGACCTAAAAGGGGGTGGGGGAGGGTTCTGAAGGCAGTCAGCAACTTTTATTCCCCCAAGGAGAAAGGTAAGCTCCTAAGCCCTAGATAAAATGCTCATCACTTACACAAATGTGCAGAGATCCTCAAATCCTCCCTAGAAATAGGGGATTGTAATATTAAACATAATTATGAAATGTCTATAGAGCTGCAGCTACAGATGGAGCTTTACGACTGGTTTGAAGTAATGCTGCACCAGCATCAATTATCCCCAGCAACTGCACAGAGATATTTTTGGGGTGATATTTTCATTTTACAGCAGCATTTGGTCACTCGCAGCCACCAGCCAGGTGGCTTCCCATTTGCACCCCAAGCATGCAGTGATCTCTCAGCAATGCATGGCTTGTCATGTCCTGTTGCCTCAATAATCAACAGCTCAGATGGATATTTTACCCTATCTTGGCACCTATGCTGTCAAAATTACTGTGAATGAGGGAGCCTGCCTCTCTGCTACCGCAGCTGTGAATATTAGCTACTGAGTAGCACTAAATCTTGTTTAAGCTACAGTCATTCCACCCAGTGATGAATGTCACTACCTGAATAATTTGGGTAATTTCCTGCAGCTCTAGTGTACTAGCAGAGAAATGAATGTTAATTTACTGCTAATTTAGTATACTAACCCTTAATTAGCAACGAGCAAGCTCTGAAATATTGGATTCTGAAAGCTCATCAAACTTTTAAAAAAAATAAAAATTAAATCACCCCTCCCAGCTGAACTCTTCACTCTATTTGAGGTTATTAGCAAAATGCTGTGGGAGTGCTGTTCATTACCTCTCACTAGGATATATGTAGCTGGGAACACCCCCATTTACCACTCTCGCTGCAGAAGTCCATTAAGAAGATTCTTGCTCTTACGCAGTATATGCAGCCCTTGTACAGTATCGCGGTGTGTAGGTATGCTGTAGCTTTAGTGACAGACAGGATTAATGGCACAGATTATCAATGACTGGTGGCTAAAAAGGTGAAAGAAAGGCTGAGTGGGTCTAATGGGCTGGGTCATCGCTACAGGCGGCAGTACAAGGCAATGTAAAAAAGCTGAATGTGACATGACTACATCATCTCCCACTTTCTTCTCTGGGCTGTTTTGCCCTTTCCAGTCAGGTCTAGTGTATCCTACTCAATATCCCTATTGATTTTTTTTTTATTATTTTTTGGTGTGATAACTTGCACTGAAAGGCACAACGCAGCCTGAACAGGGATCTGCGTGACCCGAGTATCACGTGCAGCCCTGCCAGTGAATGGAGAGCGTGGGCAGTGGGCTGAGTGCTAATGGAAAGCGGTGGGGCAGGAGGAGAAATGGACACTAGGGAAATGGAAGACTAAAGAAAGGAAATCGAAGAAAGATGTGTGCGTCAGCTGAACTGCTGAAGCCAAACAAAACACTAAGCTGGGCAATGGGCCAGAGCATGACTTATCCATGGCTCTGTCGGTACTTGAGTATTTTTGCAGAGAAAAGACCAAACTGTCAGGTAAAACTTCCTGTCATTAGAGATGAAGCTAGGCAAAGCCCCATAATGCTGGAGAGTTCTGGTAATTGTTCAGCAAGTTTCCTCTGCTCTGCAGGACTATTCAGGTATCATCTGGCCCAACAACTCAGTAATGAGAGAAGGGCTTTTAAAGGGGAAGAGAGACTGGATGCCTTCCCTGTCCCTGGGAAAGATGGACCTGTCTCAGAGGGGTGAGAGAGTGCCTTATTTTTTTAATGTGTGGGCACACCCCAGCTGTGGGGACAGGTTACCTAGCACCCATCATTGCAACTTGATTTCCCACATTAAAAAACCCCAACTTTCCTATTTCAATCTGTGCAGAGTTGTTCCTCTGAATGTGGGCTTCTTCGGTGTCTCTGTCTGGGACCCCAGTGTTTACCTAATAATTTCTGGTGTCCCTTATCCTGCTAGCCTTTAGGTTACTACTATTCCCGTCTGCCCCTTAAGCTCCTCTCCTGGCTTCCCATCAGTCACCTGGTTGTGTGGCAAGGACTCAGTTGCTAGTACTAGGACTACCGAATGTCCTCTGTAATACAGGATTCGCTGCACAGCTTCAGTCAGATCTCACCAGAAACTAATGCAATGGTCTGCTGGAACTCAGTGACCCCTGGACGTTCAGAGAAGTGTCCACTGCAGATAGATTACAGTCTGCCCAGGCTCGCTTGCTGCGAGTGTGGGTGGGTGCTGATGAAGCCTGTCCAGCTGTGCCGGGACTGCTGCAGCTCCAGATGGGCCAAAGACACCAAAGTGACATTGCACAGCACTGTCCCACTGCCAGTGCCTGGACAGGTCCTGACAGCACGTGGTTCCCTGGCCCTGAGTCCGTACTGCTATGTTCCTGGTTCTTCCTACCACCCTGAGACTGAGTCCATCTTAGAGAGGTTCCCTGAGAGGATTTCACAGTCGGACAAGGAGAAAAAAGCTGCACTGAGAAAGGAGTCATTTCTAAGGCTAGTGGAGCAGCAGGATGACAAGCCAATACTAAATGTAGGTCATCCCTCTGGAGGCCATGTTTTTCTTCCCTTCTCTCCCTATGCTCTCCACTCCCTCCATACTGTCTTTTGTCATTCCTCAGGTCTCACCAAATTTCTCTGCAGTTGATGGAGTTTCTGTTGTGTTGTTGAAAACTTTTCTTCGCTACATAAGTGCCCATCTTCAGCACCAGAGGACACGTTTCATACCAAACCTGGCACTGGTGCACAGAGGACTCTCTCGCTCTCAATCCAGTGGCTGAGACATGCAGGGGTTTCTGCAACATCTCCCTCTTCGCTATTGCATCTCTTACTGGTTTCCTTGTAGCTTCTCCAGCGTGCTTGGCAGGGGAAGAAGCCAGTCACCTGGCATGAGCTGGGAGCACGGCAGGTAGGCTGCACAAGTTTTTCCGTTTAATTTTTCTGAGAAGTTCTCTAGTTTTGGGAGATCAGCATTGCTTCGTTAGTTGCTCTCCTGCTCCTGCCAGGAGGAGTGGTGAACTGTTGTATTTGCACGTTAGAAAAAAACGATGAAAAATGGCTGTGTGAGCTTTTCATTCAGCTTTCTTTTTGAGGCTTTTTGAGGATTTGTTGAGCCCTTCTTCCAGACAATAGAGTTTTCTAATGGAAAATTTTGCCATCGCCAAATGAGCTGTTTTATGAAACAGAAAGAGAAGAAAAATGTTGCTTGGCTGTGAAGTTTTTCTGCCCCCCCTAGACAGAAAAGGACTGAGATGTTAATATAAGGAGAGAGGGCTGCGTTCTCCACCCGTATTTTGTGGTGCTGACCATGTTGGAGAAGGGAACAACCACCCCTGAGCGCCTCCCTTTGGAAGGGGCTGATTCTACCCAGCTATCCTTTACAAGGAGTGAGCCGGGAGAGCCCTTTACTCCCTCTTGTCTTGTTACACACATGTAAGAGCAGAATCTGACATCAAAATTAGCACTTAAAATCCATTATTTAAAAAAGTATGCACTTCCATATTTATGTGATGGGTGTTTTACTACTGGAGCACTTTAATAAGGTCATACATGTTATGCTATATTTATCTTAGTCTGTCATTTAGACTCAAAGGGTGATACTCACCCAACCTGATATAGTTGTGTTCATCTTTAGTTTGGACTGGGTGCAACTATGTCCTGAGCTTGGGAAGCGTGCTAAGAATTGGACTAGCCTCAGAAGGACCATGAGAAAACTCAGGGCCTGTTTTATACCCATTTAATTGAGAAAGTCTGGAAGATCACAGCCCTGGTAATGAAAACTCAGTCACCATCTGTAAGTGCCTGTGCATAGAGCAAGGGTTTGCCAAATTGCCCTTCGTCCTAGCAGAAGGGAAGGCCAGAGGTGGGTGGAGCGTGGAGCTGAACAAGTCGGTGGCGGAAAGAAGTGAGGGTTTCAGTGGGAGCCGGCCTCCGGTACAGCACACCACGGTGATGCCGGCTTCTGCTTCGCTGCCAGCTTTATAATCGGGGTGGGGTGTTTCTCTAACAGAGCTGCTGTAGTTCAAAGAGGGATTAATTCAGGGAAGTTTGTGCTGTGCAGTAGGTCAATACAGTTGATCACGACAGACTCTATGGGGAAAAAAGACTGTGTTTCCATAAATCACAGCCATGGTTTTGTCCAAATGGTTTGGAAGGAGGCTCTTGTTTACTAATCTGTAAAGTCTTTAAGCAGAAATTTAAATTTTCTTTCTGGAAGCTCTTTAAAATTGATTCCCACAGTAAACCCAGCTTCAGGAAATCTAGGACAATGCCAGTTAATTAATTAAGGCGATTAACAAGTAAACTGGTGCTTCCTTTCACTGTGGGCGAGCAGTTGGCATTTTAGCAAACTTTGCCTCATAATAATAGTAATACTTCTTGGGGCTGTCACACTGTCCTCCTCCACCTCCACCCTTTCCCAATTATAATTCTCTTCTTTTGATCTTGGAAATGTTTTTTTTTCCTTATTTTTTTAATCTAAATTATGCTGCTCGGAGATGACATTTTATGAAATGTTCGTTTTAATTATACAGGGATGGTTATCACTGCAGGGATGTTGGCCCTGGCTTTCAATGCAAAATCCTTCTTTTCTGCTGATTATATCTAGGAAAGCTCTCTCAGCCTTAGGCACCTGAAAATTGTAATGCATCATTGTTCACTTCTGTGAACGGCAGGGAACAGACATTAAAGCAAAAGTGGGAGGGCAGTGGTGGTGACATCTAAATCAGCGGTCCGTGAGGACAGCAGGGAGGCTGGTAGGCAGGTGTGCTGCTCCTGGCCACAAGTGAGGGACTGGGATGGTGGCCATACCCTGTGCACATGCCAAGGGACCAGAATGATGATAGCACTCACACAGGGAGGGCATTGCCACGTGTCCTCTCTCTTCTGTTGGCTGCTAAAAGTGATAGAGGAGGGGAGTCATGAAGGTTTTCTAGCTGGAGGAGTATGAACACCAGCCAGTGGAGTAACTGCCAGAGTCCGTGACTGTCAATGGCATGGGTCTTGTTGGCTGGTCAAGCCTTCAATCCGGGGTCTACCAAGGCCTTGGGGTGTTGCACCGGGTCCCTGCACAGCTGCAGTGCATGTCCCTGTTCACCCAGACCTGTGCGAGGATGGCATGGCTGCATCCTCTGTTTGGTGCTGGCACCAGCCACGCTGATGTGCCCCAGCAGAGATTTACCTTGGCAGAAGGTTGATGCAGGCCACAGCTGATGCCTGCTAATGGAGTTACTCTCTCAGGTCTAGCAATAGATGTTCCTTGTTCAAAAGACCCACGTATGACAATGGCGTTTACTTTGGGCCAGGCTGCTCCCTCCTGCATATCTAATACTTGTTGAAGCTTTTATCTGTCTCAGTGGGACTGCCTGAACAGTAAAGTGCTCCTTGATACTGTAGGGGTGGTGCATTCTAAGGACACAGCAATAACACTCCTCAGCTTTAGTGCTTTCATGAGGAGGCATGAAAAACCTGTAACAAAAGAGGCTGGCGCAGTTTTTCATGTTCCGTGCCTGGGGGCGGACGCACGGTGAGACCTGCCCTGGGGCACAGGTAGGCAGCTGCAGCTTTCACCCGTCCCACTGGATGCAGAATGTGAACCACGGTCACTCCTTGGCACGACTTTACAACAACTCTATTGCAGCTTGGAGAGATTCCCTCCGTCTGCAAATGAACTTTCTTGGTGTCATTCCTCGTGTTTAAATTGGCCCAGGGTACCTACATTAGCTTTTCTGCTTTTGTGCCTGCCTGTAGGGCTGTCTAATGAACCGCTGGCCATAGGGCGTCCTCGTTACACGTATTGCAACATGCTCTCGCGGTGAACTGAGATTTGAACTTTATGCTGAACAAACATGTGACTAATGGCAGGTCCTTCCCTGAGGACCTTACGTTAAGTAGATTCCTCTTCATATTATTAAAACTTCTGGTTTGCTGCCTAGGTGAAGGTAGAGCTGAGTAAATCGTGGATGTTTTGGATCAGTAGTAAAAGTGAAAAACTGGCTGGGTGGAATGAGCAGTCATAGTGGCCAAAAGGAAATACTCTCTACTCTGAAAAAGTACTTAGTTCAGTTCTCAGTTCTTTAATTTTTAAAACTGTCCTGTCTCTTAAAAACCTAGCTCAATATTTAATTTCAAAATGGCATTTTAAAAATTAATGGTGTTGACAGTTTGTTTCCTTTTTGGGACTAGAGGAAAGGGAAGGGAGTGACAGAAACAACTCATTACAAGGCATTTTGGTCCTTTCATTTCTGCTTTTCAAGAAATTTCATATTCGGAAAAATTAATAGATCTCCACTGAAGTAATAACATAAAATGAGGCTTGTCTGTCTCATGCCACCCAGCAGTTTTACTACCATGGAAAAGAAATAATGAATTTCATTTATAAATGCAAAAAGTGAATATAAGAGCTGGGTAAAAGCCATCGCTGTTGCATCAGGCAATACAGACGAACTCAGCCATTAAGTGAGCTAAATCTGCACTAAAGAAAGTGATCATTAGAAGATTAGCTGAGACTTTTTTTTTTATTATTAGGGAAAGCTAGTTCCAAGTGTTAAAAGACTCCAAACAGTTTTAAAAAGAGAAGCATGTATCACTTGGAGAAGAAAGCTCAGAAATGAAAAGATCAACTTTAAAACCTTCTTGTCTTAACGCAAAAACACACTTTAAAGAAACAAAAAACCCCCTCAATTTCTTGTGCAATAGGATGTTTTGGTTAACCTGATCTATTCAAAGAGTGGGAGGGAGGCGGGTAGTGAGGAAGTTGCTTGTGGACCTGAAAGAAGTGGATGTGGAGAAGCAGGAGGCGAGGAGCTGGCAGGGCTCTGCAGGCTGGGCAGGGAGCGGCACTGTGCCATGGCACGCAGCCACCCTGGCTCCCACCCAGCGTCCCCTGCCCCGTGGCTCCCTCGTGCCTTGCCCTTAGCACCGCTGCACCAAACAGGGTCACAGAAGAAATAGGTTTGCAAAAAGGTCCGGTACAGCGAAGCGCGGCTCACCAGGTCGTGGCATGAAGGGCAGCGGGGGAGGATGCCTCTGGCCTGAGCGGGGGATTATAGGATCCTTTTATGCTTTCAGGGCAGCATAAAGGGCTTGCGTGGGAAGAAGAGCTGTTGCAGTTCAGGGTCTCATCCCAAAGCCAGTGGGAATCTGCAGAAGAGCATAGCTGCCCAACAGCCTTTTCTGCACGCAGCATGCCCTTTCCTGCAGCTCCACAGCTTGTACGCCTCTGGTTTGTTATAAAATTGAAAAGAACTATTAGCTAACTACCTAGAAAACTAATTAACCTATTGTAGCACAAATCCTGGCTTTACTGTTAATCTCATTCAAGGAGTCCTTCTGTCCTGGTTTGTTCGGGAGTTTAACGCAGGGAGCAGCATGAGCTGGAAGTGCTCAGCACCTTTGAAAAAGAGACCACATGCGGGTAGCCTGCATTAAAGGACGCTGGAAAATAATCCCCTGGCACATTAGCTCATGGATGTGTATGTTGGCAGAGATCAAGTCAGCGATTCATGCTGAGCATCTGAGGTTGCAACAAAACCAAAGTTCTGTAAAATAATGCTGTGTTTTTTGGGTTTTTTCTTTAATCCATATTTATTTCCTGCTTTCAGGTGTTTTCATAGGTATTGATCTGATCAATGTGAGTAACTTTTTTGACAAACAGGCTTCTTAAAATGCCTTAAAAGCTTCATTATTAGGATAATGGAACCAAAGTTAAAAACAAATCAAACAATGCATGTGTAAAAGGTTTCCCCCAGACAGCTTGAAAATAAATTGAAAACAAATTCAATTAAAATAACAATCAACCTTTTTGTTCCTTCAGTGGTATGATTTCTCTGAGGCAGGTACACAATGATAAGAGATTTCTTTGAAATGCTTGGGATAGCACACCCTAGGCAGTGCTACGACAGATCAAAGCACTATTTTTGTTAAAGAACAGCCTGCTACTATTAAGTTTCTACTTTAAGTTCTGAAAAATGAGGGTTTTTCTTTTTTCTTTTTTTTTCAGTCCCAGATGCTTTTGCATCTATTGCTGTTCTTTCCTCATGCCTTTTACCTTCCTAAGCCAGGCCCCAGATCTTGACCCAAAGGAAATATCTTATTAAAATTTCTTTTTACATATAGCATTGTTTTCTCCCTGTTCTTATATAACCAGTAGTTTTCTATTTCTTTGCTTACTCTGATATCCTTATGCCTGAAATTTCTTTATGCCATTAAGCCTTTCACACCCCAGCTGTAATGAAAAAGGGGCTGTGCTTGGAGCAGCATGGGGAAGCGGGATGGTCAGAGGCTGGTTTGCGCATCGGGATCTGGTCCTGCCTGGCTGAGGAGCAGTGTGCCAGCAGCACTGGGGCTCTGAAACAAGCTGCCAGCACCCTTCGTGGTCCCCTTGAGGATGCTTTGCTGTTATGAATAGAATTACAAGTAGGTTGAGGATTTGCTTCTCTGTTGTTTGGCATGGTGCTGGCAGCCCCACATCTGCAGCATTGTGTGTAAAGGTAAAAGTAATGAAGGCAGCTACTGATGAGCTGTTGTTTGCAAATCATTGTGCTGTATCGGCTCATAGTTGTAAGGACATCCAGTTACTTACGGAGTGTTTTGTGTGCGCTATAAAGCACCTCGGCCTTGCAGATGCTCTGGAAAAGATACATTTTCTGTTTTAACCAAGATCTGGCACTGCAAGAACCATCCTTGTGTTATCCATTGATTAGGTGCCTCTCAGGGGTGCCTGCACAGTGTGCTCTTGTGAAATAGGAGCCTCTCAGCCAGGCTAGTGACGTGTTGGGTAAATTACAGAGCTACCTACAGAGAGCACGTGACGTTGTTTGCAGAAGAAACTTGCTGGGTTTGTTCGCGCTCTTTGTTGCAAATTTGCTTGATAGCTTCTCTTCTCTGCCAAAGTACCTTTTAGTCTTGAAGAAGTTGATGGGCTTTCTCTTTTGAAGATCCACTAAAATGAGATATGAAATTCTCCCCTGTCATCTAGTGTGTGTTGAGACTTCTTGTTCTCAGGCCTCTAACTGGAATTGGTTTGGACTCGTACCCTGCATAAGGTGAGTATTCAGTTCCCTGTATTGACAAGGCACTGGTAGGCAAGTATGGACCTATTATGCCCTTTTAGCAGAAGCAAACAGAGGGTTAGAGGGGTTGAGGGCCGTATCTTCATGTCCTTGTTCATGTAGAATGATAGCATGCTCCAAGTGTACCATATCAAGATGTGGCTGGGGAGGTGCTATTTGGGGCAGTCCAGGCGTGAAGGCAGGGCTCTGGTAGCTCCATGAAAGCCTGACATTGCAGCGCTGATTTCTGCGTGGTTGGATTTTTTTCTTCAGGAATGGTGTTTTGCCTGGTAGTGCTGTGGAACGGCTGGGTTCAGAGCTACTTCTTGTTTGGTTTGAAATGATGATGTTGCATAAGTATGATTGTGGTCAAAGGAAGAGTTTGTCTTGTTCCGAATGCAAAGTGTATCCCTTGTTATTCCAGACACCGTCACTTCCACAATCACAGATTGTCTTTTGAGTCATCAGAATTGATTTTCATGCCCCACTAATTACTGCCATATCTGTTCCTTGGAAACCATGGACAGTAAAGGTGTAGTTCATGGGCATTGAACTAGTACAGATCATTCTGAGGTGAGTTAATATCTTGAAGGATATTTGATATTAAATAGCCAGAGAGGTCCTGCAATGTTTCTTGCTGCTTCAGAAAATAATATGCTTACAGTTACCATTCTGCAATTTTTCTGTTTGCTTTTCTCTCCACTACGTGATCTAGTCAAACTGCAAATCAGCTGGCATAATTTCCATTTTATACAAGCCCTGAATTTTACTGGTTTTATTAAGGACTCCCCCCAAAATGGCATTTTTAAGATAATTTTGGAAGATGCTTCCTTTCTGTCAACTATTGTCAGCAGGCTTGCCAGAATAAAATTAAGAATTTGGGCTGGTGATGGATTTAGAGCTGTGCTTGAGTACATCGAAGAAGAGCCAGAATATGGCACTAGCAGGGATAAAAGAGGATGGTGTGCTGCATTCTTTTGTAAAAGCAGGCACATCTGCAGGATATTCTAAGCTGGAAGTACCTGCTTACCAGAGCAAGTTCTGCCAATAAGAAGTTATTGGGAATTAAACTGGGTGAGAATCCAATGGGGATCTCGTATGGGTTGGTTAGGTGATGGTAACATCTGTTTCACATCAGTAAGGCAAAGGGAAATAAGACAATCCTTGGGTTTAATTCTCTTCCAAATAAATATGATTTTTAGTAAGACTTTGTTTACAAGTTTTTCTGGAATGTTGTGCTACTTTAAGCAATTACCAGGCCTTGCTTTTTGAACATGCGGAACACAGGTTTATATGAAATCGATATGAGCTACAGGTTTTGAGCACCTGTGATTAAGAGATAAACCAGAGCAAGCCAGCTCTTAACAAGCTCTTCTCACTGTATAACCCAAATGTTTGGACAAGTTTGAAAGCTGAACCTGAATCTAAATTTTACAAATAACCTTTACTTTTTCAAGTGGCTGAACCAATGTTCCAGGCCCTGGAAGCACCATCTCTGAATATTATAGTTTGACCCCATCTATGATCATATAAAAGAATCAGTTTATCTGTCCACAGGGTGTAGTCATTCCTGGGTGAAATGGCTGGAAGCTCTTTTTAGCAGCATAAAGCACAATTTTAGGTAGGAGAGCAAATGATTTTACAGCCTGCTCTGAATGTAATTAACAGAAACAGGGTGTAAACACCGGCTTCTGTGCTCTCTGAAGTAAACAAAATAAGAATTTATGCTATTGACCTTGTTAAGTAACTAACATTTTTCCTCCTCTGCAATAGCTTTTGCTTTCCCCCACAGTTCAAAGCCCCCTGAGCCTGAGGCCGCATGCTACACAGAAATGTTCAATCCCGCATTTGAATAAGCCGAATAAATCCAGCCATACTGCTAAACATATGGTAAGTAATAGCATCATTAACAATAGCATAGTGCACGTTTGACAACTGAAGGGATTTGGCTGCTTCGTGCCAGGGGAGTGACAGCAGAGAGGCAGTCCTGGCTGCCCCTGCCAGGCTGTCCTGTCTTTCACCCTCTCTCTGCCCCTGCCTTGACCTTCTTGAAAATTTGAAAGTCTGCCCACCTTTCTACCTGTGACTTGGGCTTGTGTCCTAGGCTGTCAGCTCTGGGGCTATGTAACACCGGCTCTGTGAGACTCTGTCTCACCTTTAAATGGTGCTGTTTATTCTGCTTGGGGTGACTGCACGGGTGGGGATGAGAGCGTAGGGGAATGACTGCCCTCGGCATCTGGTGAAGGCGATCGTCCTGGTGTGCGCCTGCATCCTGAGCATGTCCTTCCATGGCTGAGCACTTCTTGTGGCATTTAAAGCAGGCTGTGTGACACACCGAGGATGCCCACGATGTCCCAGCCTCTACAGCGTGGTCAGGAGCGCAGAGCACTGGCACGTGGTGCATTTGCCACTCCAAAACTAAGAAGCCAACTGATTGGGGAACATGGTGGAGGTACTTGGTGGAGTGATGTATATTAATTTTTAACTTGTTCAGAGGAAGGTAAATCACTCTTTCTGTACCCTCCCCTCCCTATTCTGAAGATACGGGAGCTGTTGCTGCAGTCCAGCCACAGAGGATGTGCACAAGATCCTGCCCCTCCTCTGCCAGACGTGCTCTCAGTGCCAAGCTGCTGCAGGATGCAGCCATGCTCCAGGGTCCTTGGGGTGCCTTGGCCCCCAGCACCTTGTTCCTCAAATGCCAGTATTGGGATGGCAGCCACTGTTTGGCTGACTTCTTGCTGCTGCAGTTGCTGGCAGTGATTCATAACCTCAGAACCCTGCCTTCCCCGCTGCCCTTCTTTCCTGCCCTTCCATCTTTGATTCCTCACCAAGCTGTCCTTGACTTACTGTCTCTCCTTCCCTCCCCCCGCTCCTTACCAGATTTGAAATCCAAAAACCCAGCAAGTACAGCCCCTACCCATCTCAGAGCTGGAAACACCAGGAGTTACCCCAGTTCTCCCAGAAGGACCAGACCTTTGCTTTCTGCATCTCAAAGGGCAGCTAACGTGCGCAACTGTCACTCCCTGTCACCCTTGGCAGGGTGCCTTGGCAGGATGCCTCGTGTACTCTGTTTCAGAAATGGATTTGTTTTGTGTCTTGGTGTTGTTGCTGGTCTGGTGCCTCATGAAAACACCCACAGCCAAATGAAACTTCCCCCATTTTGATAGCCAGATTTGCAAATTCTTTTAGACTCTTACTCATGGAAACAGCAGATGGCTTCTGACCAAAAAGTCACTCCATCAATATAATGCTTAATGCTAGGGGATAAGTATTAAGACTGCTGCTTTACTATGCATCCTGGATACATAAACCCGGTTCGCTTCATCATCTCTGAGCTCCCTTCACTTGCCACCTGTTATTCTCCTCCTGTGGATCCGGGAGCTCCCAGATAATCTCTGCGGCGGTGTGATGGGCAGTGTCCGTGCTGCTTGCCCGCAGCCTGAGCTGGCTGAAGGTGAGCAGCAGAGGCTTCTGCAAATGCTTCCTGCTGCAAGAGGTTCTCCCTGACAATTTGTCTGGCAATATTCGTATCTCAAACTTCTGGGTTTAAATCCATCAATGAGTGTTATGGATAGGCCACCAAGTCACACTGTCCCTCTGTTTAGCTATTGTTCTCAACCTCTGCTAGCTGCTGGGTTGATAAAATCATCTCCATAAATGAATTTATTTTGTTTCTTTATTTTCAGCAGAAATGTTTTTTACATAAATGAACATTGCCCTGCAGCATTTGCAATCCACATGTTACTGCTTTATGTTAATGAAAAAGCACCCCAAAGTGAATTGACTGTAAGGTGATGATATGTTAGAAAGTAAAACCAAAAAAGCGAGAAAGTCAGTTCTTGTATTTTTGCACTGGCTGAGCTCTTAGAAATGCAGGGAGAGAATAAAGCATAATAAAAAGAGAAGTTAAATGCAAATGTTTATTTTTTTTTTTACTTGAATCATTGAATATGCTTTGAATAATAATCAAGACAAGGACCTTTTCTTTTTTTTTTTTCAAATAAGGGATTTTAAACAGATTGTTTCGATGCAAAGCCATGTTACATTTCTGAAGAAAGATTCCATTTTATTCCTCTAACTTACACTTGTTTTTAAAAGAGTATGACTGTGTAGTGGGAGAGAGATGTTAGTGGCCTGTGTTGGAAAGATCAAGAGCTCGAAGATGTGTTTGGCTGTGCCTCAGGTCTGTTTTGACTATGTAATCTACCATATAGATGTATCTATATGAGAAGCTAGAAAAGAGAGCAGGTAGTGGAAGAGAGTTGTTAGTAATAGCTGAGGACTATCGGTGCTGTGGGCTTGAAAATAAGAAACGGATTTATCTGCAAACAGGCAGCAATGCTTTAACCAAAGGGGGTGGTCCGAAAATGGGTTGTTGCCGGGGGGTTGTGATTTTCAGCAAGCGAGGGAACCGGTAATGCGCCTTGTACACTGACAACCTCGGCATAGGTGCGTGCGCTCGCACGGAGCATCACGTAGGAGTTGATAATGTGTGTAAGGCTTGTCTATGTGCGCAGTTGCTTCTCTTTGTGAAGCCGTGGTTTGCATCCCAACGCTCGCCAGAAGGACGGCGCGTGTTTTAGGAAGACGCACAACGTGCGCTCGCCGCGTTTGACTTTGGCTGACTTGACAGATTTAATGCCCTGGTGCCAGGCGTCAATATGCCTCGAATTTATTGCTCGCACTGAATATTACTTCAGCCCTCACCCTTTCCTTGTCCCTTGTGCGGGAGCCCAGCAGATGGAGCAGTGTTCCTGTTCAAGAGGGCTGCTAGCAGAAGGGGGGAAGGTTTTTCATTGCATTGGGAGCGGGGCCGGATCCAGAGCAGCACTATGAAAGTCAATAGAGTTAAGCCGATTGGCCCCCTGTGCATCTATAAAATACAGAATAAAAGGTTCAGTGTAAAAAAAATATATGTGAGATTCACAGTTTCGGGGTGGGGGTTGTTCTGTAATATATATGTAAGATTAACTGAACAGTTTATATAGAAATATATCAGCTTTTCAAAACTTCATATGCTCTACAGTAGATTGTTTTTATCTGAGCTCTAACTTACAGTTAAAACTCAGATAAGGGCAGGAGAGAATAATCTTTTTGATCACATTGCTATTTTATGATAACGATATACTTTATTATTTTTAATAAAACACTAGTAGCTGCTGTTAGCTGTATTCCCACAGCAGCAGCCATGAGTGGTGGCACAAACAAGAAAAGAGAACCCTGCTCCATCTCTTTTTTTTTTTCTTAATAAATAATTGAAGGAGGAAATGAGAAAAATATGGTGTGGGATCCAAACAATAAACAAAAACCAGGGTCAGAAAGCAGGGCACATGCTTTCTTCTCCTTTAAACTGAACTACCTTTTTTTTTTTTTTCTTGCTGTGACAGAGAAATGTACTCAACTCTTTTTGTAGTGAATTGTATCTTGGAAAAACAGTTTTATATATGGCAGTGCTGAGTAGAGTAACATGTTTAATGGCACATTTTCGTCTATGTTACGGCAGTGGAGCTGAGACAGCTCTGCTGCTGTGTGCGAAGCACAGCCCGGCTCCAGGTTTCATACTCATGGCTGTGCCTGCCCTTAACTACCTCTGCTCATCTGGAACAGTTATTGCACCCAGGTAAGTCTGGAATAAAAGAGGTCAGCATTTAAACCCAACAAGCAAATTTGAATTTATTCCTTCGAAGGTTTTCTTGTCTTGCTCTTGACTTCACTGACAGGGCAACAGCATTAACTCCCAGCTTTCTGTGAACATTGTGCCTTGGTGGTGTCTGTGCATCTCTGTTTACTTCCCAAATGTCCTTGCTCCAGTGTATGTCCTTTGGATATCTTCTAATTCTCCCCTCTGAGGCTGTGCTGCTGTGACCTCCCTCTATGGCATCCTGCTGTCCAGTTGTCTGTCTCTGTGTCCAAGATGCCTGGTATTCAATCACAACACTGCACTTCAAAAGCATTAGCAGATTTTAATTACAAAGCAGACCTAACAGGAGCGTGTCTTCCTCAGAGTATAGGTATTTGGCATTAACGAGGTACGTCTGTTTGGCAGGCTTCCCTCCATTTCAAAGGAGCTAAATTTGGCTTCAGTTCAACCATCCTACCTGGTTGTACAAGGTAAGCTGTAGAAGTGAGCTTTGGGTTGCTGTGTTAACCATCCTGTATGTATTTTGTTCACTATAGTTCTAGTTTTCCAGGCCACACCTCCTCCCTTTACCCGCAAACAGTACCGACCCCTGAAGGACTCCACTGGTCACAGACCTCCAACTAGATTCTGCCCCATTGACCACAACTCTCTGACTTCTTCCTTCCAACCAGTGCAGAATCCACCTCACTACCCAATCGTGCCTGTAGCAGGAAAAAAACAGTGGCCACTATCACATCATTTTAGCTCTATTTAAAAACTAATTGGAACTGCTACGAAGTCTTGGTTAACCATTAGGTTTAAACTTCAGCTTGACCTCCTTGGCCAAGCAAAGCAAAAGCTGAGAAGGGATTAGTTTGCTTCCTATGAGCACATCAAGGGGCAAAAACCCAAGCGGGCGGGGGAGTGCTGTTTCAGCAGAGGATAACGTTAGCAGAGAACAAAGGAGACCAGATTTCTCATGAATGAACTCGCACTAGAAGCTTTCTCATGTCTGGTCAGGGCAACTGTGGGACAACAGCTCAGCAGGAGCAGTCAGGCAAAAAAATCCAGAGCTGGCTATTCAATGGAGGATCCTCAGGGCATGAAAGAGATTACAGGGGTGAGTCCTGCAGGAGCCTGGACTCACTGCTCAGGGAGCCCTTCTCAGTCCATTGCTACTTATTCCTGTGTTAAAACCATTTAATGCTCTAGTTGGAATTAATCCGAGGTATGGAAAGAAGTGTTTCTTGTGGTTGCATTGGTTGGGAGGAGTAACCAGCAACTCCCAGGCTCTCTGCCTGTCTGCTCTTTCATAGTTCTTGGCAGCTAGGTCAAGCCTGTGCCTCTGCTGCTTCTGGTTCAAGCCACTCACTGCTCTGAACCCTTTTTCATCTTTCTGTCAGGTCTGTGTCCTGACTTGGAAAGCCACTCTCTACTCTGTCCTAGTTCCCCTCTCTGGAAACCTTACCCTATGTTCTTCACCTTCCTCAGCCCCTTAGCGTCATCTGCACCCCCAGCTGCCATTTGTCTTCCCAGGGAGTGATGACCGGTATCTGTTACCTACAGGTACCTCATTTGGACCTTGTGCTCCTTTCTTCACCACCTGCTCCTCCCTCAGAGTCTCACCTGAGTCTGAGCACATGCCAACACCTGAAGAGAACAGGATTGCCTTCTTCCTCCTGTGCTCTGTGCCCCAGTCTCCACATCTCCTTTCTCAGCGCTAAAACATCTTACACCAGCTCTCAGTAGGCTTTTGTGGAGGCTAGAGCCAAATCTCCAAATGTAACTAGTGGACTGTAACATCTTGACATGATGGACACTTGTGTCAGTGTCGGTGGTGGTTGCTTAGGACTGTGTTTGTGTGTTGCTGAGTACAGCTGTAGTACTCATTTTTATTAAGTTCTCTGGTTGAAGTTGGGTGCAGGGCAGAAACTAAAAGGAATGCTGGCTGTGATGGATGTATTTTCTGGGAGAGGTGATCCAATTAGCGTATCAGTTGTTTCTATGAAGATCTGTCCTGGACGTTTTTATCAACTTTTTCAGCAGGTGGAAGCCACCAGAGCAGATGAGGCTTTGTTCTCTGTAGTCTGCTGCTGGGTTGGAGTTTGGTGCTTAGATGAAAGTGACGCTTCTTACCGATTTCCCATGTGTCTCGTGCTGCACATGGGTCACTGCAGAGCATGGCTGTCATGCCCTGTAGGATGAATATGTCTGTGAGAGCCTGTGGGTCTGCGGTACCCTGGGACAGGTCCTCACCAGCCCACGGAGCAGTGGTGCCACTAGCCAGGGCAAACAGGGGCTGTTGTGCTGTAAGTCGGGCACTACAGCGATTCAGCATGCACCGTGGTGATGTATTCCAGCTTTGTACTGCTAGAATGGAGGTCCAATCTATCTGATCCATCTGCTGTCAAATTAATGTCCAAAGCTGGCTTTTGGATTCAGGTCTTTCACAAGGAGCAGCCTGAGTGACAGCTAGGGGAAAGAATACAGAGATGTGAATTTCCTGCACTATAACTCTTGAAGACTAAAATAGTTGGTATTCATAGTTCAGCTCAGCTTTGGCAGGGTGCTCTGAAATCATAAGTTATACAAAGGAGAAACCATGTGTGCTTAGATACACTAGATCTTTTTTTATTGTTATTGTACTAACTCTTCATTTCTAAGTAGCTACATGTCAGATGCATGCCATTTCCCATCCCGCCTTACAGACTTTTAAATTATGAAAATACTTTTTGTCTGAACTTTGACAAAAGGACATCTAAAGCTCAATGAGCATTGCGAGTCTCCCAGAGATGTAGTCCATAAACTTCTGGCACTCTGCAAGTACCACAAGATAATATTTTACTTGATTATGAAGTTTGTGCACTTTGCATTAGTAGTACTAATACCTCGGAGGAACAAAAGAACATTTTTAGCATTTCATTTACATAATGGCTGAAGTGAGAATTTGTTCCTTGTTGAATAGGTACCCTGGGGGTCCTTTGATTTGCTGTAGAGCTCTGTACGCATGGAAATAGCACAGGAGTTAGTAGCACCAATGGAGCTAGGGTACTTTCTGGCTTGTCAGTGTCTTGCTACTCAAACCCCATTAACTTGCCACCTGCAGATTAGGTAGTGTTGTGCATTTGCTTATAGTGACGCTGATTAGCGAACCATTAAGCACAGTGAGAAACCCATGATTTCAAGTTTAAAGGAAGGCTATGGACAGCAGTGCATTTGGGAGAAGGGCGCTGTGAGCCCTGATGCATCCTGCCTTTGCCTGGGGCAGAAGGGAGAAGGGGGATGGCTGGCGTGACTTACCTGTGCAAGCCCTGTGTTTGTGTGGGGAGGCACTGTGTGTGTTCAGGGCCCGCGTTCCCACTATTCTCCATGTTGTGCAGGGCCACACTGAAGGTTCTGAGCCAATGACATGGATGGGCAATGAGCAGGTGAAAATAAGTGGTTCCTGACCCTGTCTTAGAAGAGATGCTGAGGACCAGGAAACTGAGGACCAGGAAACTGGAGGGAGTTTCTCCATGATGCATCAGCAAGGGAGTGAGCCCTGGAGCCAGAAGCTCTTGAGCACAGCAACTGTCAGTGCAATATCCCAGAAGGCTGATGCCAGTGGCGGGGGCGCGTTGCTCAGCTGCCACATACCCATTGGGCTTGTCCGGTACAGCAGAGAATGCTTTTGTTGGAAACATGAATCTCAAAACATTGACTTCTGTTGCTTGTTGCAATAAGCCAATCTCAAAACCATCCTTGTCCATGCAAACAGTGGGTCCAACTTGCTAACCCCTGTGCAAAAAAGAAATAAAAATCCCATAAATTGATGTAAGAACTTCTGCTCCATCAAGGCATGCAGTATCTGACTCATTATTTTTCAGTACTTCACTTGTGGCTTGACACTTGCAAGCCCAAAGAAGGGGGAACATGTGTTGTGGTGACATAAAGGGAAAGTAATGAAAATTAAGTAGATACATACATTTAAAGAGAATTAGTTAAACTGCATTTAACCTAAGTGTGAACCATCATTCAGAATTAGTGAAGTCTTCATTTGCTATAATTTACTTGGAAAGTGGATTAAGGTAAATTGAATTAAGGCCTCTTTAATTCTAAATAGAAGCATCTACACAGCAATGCAATTAAACTAATCTGTTCTGAGAGTTAATTTGAATAATGTATCCAGACCCATGAAAAGGGCTATGGGGCAGTGCCTCAGTCTGAAGAATTGTGTTTGCTTTCAAGGTGGGCACTGGAAAGTATTAGCTCATTTCAGAGATCCATGAAAATGTCATTGGAGCAGATTCCCCCTGTCCTGAGACACGGAGGGGCTCTCGGACGCTGTGTGAAACCTCTCCAAGCAGCTTGTACTCCTCAAGCTGCGGATCCTGTGACGCAGTTTTCCGAGCTGCCTGGCTCGCTGCTCCTTTCCTTGGTCAGGATTAACGTGGCAACGGCTGTTCGTTCGTGGGACTGTAACTTGAAAAGCTAATAGAAACTCAGAGAAGAAGGTGGGCAAGACTTATTTCAAAAATCCAACTGATTTTTAACAAACACAGATGTCAGGTGATTATCGTTAACCCTCTCTTGTTCCAGAGTGGTTCCAGAGCACAGGGTAAATGTTTGCTTTTTCAGCCACAACTTTCTATGTGCTCCAGCCGAAGGAGGAACATACAGGTGCAGTGTCTATCCTGCTGCCATAGACTGATACATTCCTTTGTTTCCCCCCCCAAAGACTACACTTGTCTTAATTTCCTCTCAATTACACTCAGGCATTAACTAATACTGACTAACTACGGCCCAAAATAATTATTGCTATCTGTTCCCTTTGTAAATATAACTCCAGCACTGAGCTAGAAGAATAATGGCATATTTACAGAAGGCAGCTAATTAAATTGAGCTTCAATTGCTTTCGGTTTGCCAGAAGGAGCCATTTTCACAGCAAAAAATGTGTGCAAGCCTGCGTGCTTACCAGGAACAACTCCGTATAACATAATTCAGAGTTCCCAAGACAAAAATTCAGTTCAAGACAAATTTATACTGGCAATAAAAATCTCATTAAGGAAGATATGAAGATCTTTCTACTACACCACGACAGTTAAAAGAGGTTATCATTTTTTCAGTTTATTTAAGGAACAGTATATATTTCATTGTTCCAGAGCAGCTGTAATTGCAAGTGTCTTTCAAACACTGCTTGCAGTAATGCATTTGTCTTATGACTGTAACTTCAGAACCAGCCTGTTGATGTATCTTCATTAGGACAGGAGAAGACACTGGAGTTTCAAAACTCTTCAATGCTTAGTTCAGCTTTTCCCTGTTTTTCCGACCCTGGCTCCTGCACTTTGGAAAGTGTCTCTCTCGCCCCTGCAAAGATTTCCTGTGGCCAGAATTTGTCTCCAAGTGTTTGCACCCTCTTTTGTTCCTTTGAGATGTTTAGCTAAAACCATTCATAATAATTACAGAGCAGCAGTCCTTTGACAAATCAAAGTTTGAAAGAACCATTCTTGTTGAAGCCTGTTGTTACCAGTCCCCAGGGCCTTTTCTGTTTTGCAAAAACAAAAACAAGGGGATTGTTCCAGAATTGTTTTTTCCTCCGTAACAAAGAACGTGTGTGTCTTCTCCCAGTGTTCAGACAGAGAAGCCTGGCACACTGATTGTTATTTATAGTCTTCCTTGCAATAGTTCACTGAGTTGCTGGATGGAAAACTGATTTTCTTCTCCTGTCTGCTTATCATTCCTGAATTTGTTTTTATCTGTTGGAAGTAACAATTTGGCAGCCATCAGCATTTTTCCCATGTTTAATTAATTCCTTTAATTTTCTGGTAAATGAGAATAATGGGGCATAATTTTGCTATTTATGTAAAATTGATTGGTAATTATGGAGATTGCAGGAGATTTGGCTTTACAAATCAAAATTAAGTGACCTCTCTGTGAGGATGGCTTGGCACATCTCTTTCACTGGTTGTATGAAAGTGAAGATGGCATGGAAGCAGATGTCACAAAGCTATGTTTAGGTTGGAGGAAGACAAAATGTGAAAAATTGTGATTTAAAAATATATTACATGAATGGAAACTAGTACCAAGAGTGAAACACAACATGCTGTACAAAGACTCTTCCTACCAGATCCTCTTCTGATACAATACCACTTTTCTTGATTTAATAGAAGGTTTGGGGCTGTTAAGCCCCAGATGGATGAGGAACAGGGAGGAATAAATGGACTGTAGGGAGTGTCTGAGCTTGAAGCTGGAGCAGGGGATACCTGGCTTGCGTTTCTGTTTCTGCCACAGGTGACTTGTGTGCACTTTAGCAAGTTCCTTGTCGTTTTTTCCTGTTGTACGATTTGGTTTATAATATTTCTGGTCTACTTTGGCTAGATTGAGTGCCAATGCTTTGTGGAAGGATTTATCGTGAAAAGGATGTGGGAGATGTGGCTCCTGTTGGAGACCTCTGTGTGTCACTGAAACAGAGAAAGTAAATAACACCACAAGATGGCTTTGGGCAATCTGGTCTAGTGTAGGGTGTCCCTGCCCATGGCAGGGGGGTCAGAACTAGATGATCCTTGTGGTCCCTTCCAGCCGAAACCATTCTATGTGCACCAGCGTCTGGTGTCTTGTGGTTGTCTCCAGTGATCCAGGACCTGGTGGAACAGAGATGCTGTAGGTGAGCTTCTCCATCTCACCTTTACTGGTGAGTTGACTTTTGAGGAAATCTGGACTTCAGTTTGCATGCTGAGCAAACATGAGCTGACTTGCATCTTCCTCTCGGAGTGGCTTTGCCAACACTACTGTGAGTTTTTAGTGCTGCCTTGGCCTCCCCCGGCTGATGCTGGTGCAGGTCCAGGACTGATGCCAATCCCTCATGCAGCCTGTCAGTTGGGTGCTTTCAGTTGGGCCAAGGCTCTGGGATGAGGCATGGTGGGCTGGACCCAGCAAGAGAGAAGAGTTTTTGTTAGCCTCTGTCAGAAGTGCCACATGTATTTGCAGGCAGTGGGACAAGCTACAGGGACTTCTTTGAATTTAGCCTCAAAATGTAATTTCAAAGTCAACCACTTGCAAATTTCCAACTGTCTTTCAGTCTTAATGTTGAAAGCCCCTTGCATTCCCTCAGTGGCGATGCTCAGCAGCCCTTGAAATTATTTCCAGCACGTATTTTAAGTTTCAAAAGGAGGAAGCATGGGAGAAAACCCAATCTAGATTCTCCTCAGTGATGCTGCATCAATACTTGGCTGATCTGTATAATGCTAAGCACAGCGGAGCAGAGCTGAGCTACCAGTTGCTAGCTAACGAGAGGATTAGCTATGTCCACAGATGGGCTGGCATAACTTAAGCAAGAGGGCAAATGTATAGAAAAGTTGAACTCGGACTGAGGGTGGAGGTGGTACAGCTTTTCCTCTGAAGATCATCCACTGCACAAATGGTGGGCAGGAAAGCAACGCGAAAGTGTGCGTTTGGCTGGGGCTCAAAGAGCATTTTGCAGTGAGTCAGTGCAGCTTTGCTTAGTGTTTGTTACTACTAATAATTGTATTTATATTCCTGGCCAGCCCAAGTACTCTGAGGTTTATATGTGATAATCAAATCCAATCAAAATATATTCATAAATTCTCAAGTAGGTTTCATTTAACAAATAGCATCCTCCAAGGTGGGCTGGAGAACAGGGAAATCAAAGAAATTGACAGCAAAGAGTTTTCAAAACCAAGAAATAATGTAGCAATGCCTTTTTCCAGTTAATCTGGGGAGCATTGGGAGTGAGAACCGAGCCTGTGGGTGCAGGAGGGGATGTGCTGGGGTCACCCTGTGAAACCTTCTCAGTACTGGGGTGATCCTGAATTTCTTGAGGTTCTTCTGAGGCTTCCTCATTGGATGCAGATGATTCTAAAGGAATGTGGCTGTTTGAGAGATCTTTATCAATTGTTTTAATAGTCTGGAGAGCAAATTATTCACTCTCACGCTTAAATGTTTACATTTAAAGGCTGTTTAAAATCTGTTGCTGTTGGAATAGAAAGTGTTGCTATGTTGCTGTAAAAGATGAGCAAATATTCTATCATTTTAAATACAGAAAAGGAAATGTTTGCTGTTTATTTCAGCATTTTCTGCATGACGTTTGACAATTTTTCCATCTTCATCTATTATGAAATCTACAACCTTGCTAGGATATAATGTCATATTGTATTAGATTTCCATATTTTTATTATTCTACAAGTCATAGCATTTCCATTGATACCTTTAGGTTTCTTTTTCAAATTGCCTGCTCTTCCTTGTTGCTGATTTATGCTCCTTGAGATCATAGCCATCACTTTTCCAGCTGTGATCGAATTTTTAAATTATTTTTACAGCTTGCATTTTAACTAGGTATTTTTCCTTTTTAACTACAGAAACCTGTCATGGTTGTAGGGTTTGGGGTTTTTTTGTTTGTTTGTTTGTTTTGTTTTCTTACCTCCTGGATATTATTCACTCACACTTTGTTTGCCTCAAAAGCATTTTGAGTTTCTGTTTTGGATTGTCCATTTTTCAGAGTACCACCAGTCAGCATTAATGGTCAAGCTAGTATCTGCAGAGAAAAATGGAATGTGATCATGATTACTAGCAGTGAAGCTGTGATGAATATTTAGGGTGGTGATTCGTTCTTTTTATCTTTTTTTTTTCATCCAGGGAGATTGACTGTTGAAGCACTTCAATGCAACTGCTGTATTTTTTTGTGTTAGAAAAATATCAGTTTCTAAAGTGTTTCCTGAAGTTGGGCCCCTGTGGTAATGTAACTTCTTCCACATATTATGGTAGATGTATTTCAGTAGGTCTGGAGGGGTCTCAGAGTGACGGCTCTTAATGCACTGTGGTAGCATCCTATACTAACTGGGTCTTAAATTTATAGACAAGCCTCTAATTCTGTTTTCTTTGCATTTAGGAAGCAAATACAGCAGTTTGAGTCAGGCCTGAGCAGGAATTACAGTGATGGGTGACTCAATAAAGAGGTAAAAGGTGCAAATTCAGTGAAGGAGCAAAGAAAGCTGCGATTCAGTGGTGCTGTCTCACAGCATTGGGAGCTGTGAGGAGGTCATGATTCAAGGACCTGCTTCATGAAGCAGTGCAAGCTGGATTAAGCAGGGAGGGATTGGTCAACTGTAAGAGCTCATGGTGGTAGAAATGAAAGAGAAAATCATAATTGCAAATAGCAGGTGAAAGCAGTTGAAATTAATTAGGAGTGCAGCATGAGGTGAAGTTGTAGAAAGCTGTGCACTGTGCTGTATGTAACTACCTGCTGATTATCACAATCTCTTTGTTCATCCACGATTCCTGGAGGCGAATCGTAGCCCCTTCGCTTGAGAAGTCAGAGGAGCAATTGGATTTTGGTCTCAGAGAGAAATCCTTGTTAACTTGAACAAGTAAAACATCCTTTACTTACTGCTTACTCTATGCTTTTCATATGCTTATTGGCTGTTAGTTTAGCATTTTACAAGTGAGGCCAAGAAGAGATGATATTATTTTCTCTTTTCAATTTTTTTGCTATGAATTTGTTCTTCACGTCCCTGAAGAAGCCAAGTTTCCCACCTATTTTTCTTGTTATTGGCATTATACATACATAAAACAATTTAAGAGAGTATTTTTCCTAGCTGGAGAGACCAGAGATACAATATACCATAGGCACATCTGTCAACATGATGCCCCTGCCTGTCTTTATTTTCTCGGTTTGCTTGTGGTCCATTTAAAATTAGATTACGACTGATTGGTTCCTGCATTCAAACTACTCTGCACAACTCTCCATCCACTGGCGTATAAAACAAAACTGAGGTGACTGGAAAGCCTAAGGGATCAATTCCAAATATCACTGTGTAATAAAAACTGTATTTCCTTAATTTTTTTATTGATTCAGCACTCATTCTCCTGTAATGCTGCTGTGGTAGTATTAAAACTCAGTGACTGACAGTGGCATCCCACAGAAGTGATTTAAATAGCAGTACCAGGGAAGAAAGCGGGTTTTGTTTTTGCAACAATTTTGCTCAAACTGGCCCAGAGGTCTCCCTTGCAGGGAGGGAATAGACTGTGCACCTTTCCCCCTTCAGAATATATCATCTGTATTTCTTCCAGCCCTGTACTCTTTCCTGTGAACTGCAAGGACTTTGACTAATTAATGGCCACAAAATGTGTGCCACTTGCAGGTGGGAATCTCAAAGGACCTGATGAGATTTGGATTCTCAGAGCCCGTCAGTGAAGTGGGTGTTGGGCACGGGAGTCCCGCAAAGTGCCTGGGAGCCCTTGCCTGCCCATGGAAAATGGGATGGGGATTTTGTTACAAGCTGTGAACCTCCAGAGTCTGCGACACCATGTTGATGAGATGCATTTGTCAGTCTCTGCTGCCTGTGAGGCATTTGGTTGGGGAAACAGGGTATTCACAGCACTCTGGTGTGGGTTTCTGCTCCCTGCGGGCATACACAAATAAAAGAGAATGCTAAAAATGAAATAAATCTTAGAAATAGATATATGGGAGCTCCGGAGGCTGCTGGATGGTAACTGTTTTCTCTGTCAAGACAGGTTAATCTGCTCTCATAAGCATCCCAGAACCATAAAATAGCTGTGGCCCGTAGTCTGTTTCTGGACTGGGGAAATGTTAATGGAATAGTCTCCTGCAGGAGTCCCCCAAGGTCTGGCAGAGACAATATTTCATGTTGGGGTAGGTATAAATCTCCAAGATGTTTCTGGTCCAAAACTTGGATCAAAAGTTTGATCAAAACTGTTCCAGTTGCAATGTGTTAAGCAGAACTATTCACAGTAACTAAACTGTGATTACTGGGCACGTCTGAAGTAACCCCAAACTGTTCAGTGGCGATTTGTGGAAGAGGACTGTGGCAGAGACTCTGTAGGGACTGGGTGTTAGGAGCAAAGCTGAAGGCCTTTCCCCTTGGCTCAGCATGATTAAAAAGCAAATTAAACCTACCCCAGGAAAAACAGGAATCTGGTCCAAAGCCAGCATCTTTGCAGCTGAGAGGGGAACAGACACCTGCTAGGACACTAAGTGGCTGTTTCATTTGCTCTACAAACTCTGTGAGGCTTGCTGATATCAGATACTAATTAAAAGATTGGGGAAAAAGGTGCCTCGGACCTCATCTCAGTGGCATGAACAGTCTCTTGAGCTGCACAGGCACACAGACGTCTATGCTTTGACACAGGATGGTGGGAGCTAGCGCTGCTGCAAGCATCAGTGGTGAGCAGCAGATGGAGGGGAGCACAGCTCATGCCACCCTCTGTCAAACCAGGAGGTCTCCCACCCTGGGCCCAGGGAGGGATGAGTGCCCCGACCAGTCATTGCTTCCCCAAATGGAGGGCTGGTTTCCAAGCTGTAGCTCTGGACTTGTTTTCTGTTGACTGAAGTCAGGCAGTGGTATTGCTCGGGTGTGATACTGAATGAATATTGAGTGTGCCTCCAAGAGAAAGTCATTATTTAGGAGCTCATTAAAGTAGCGGCCTTGAAAAAATCTCCTGCTGCTAATATCCTCTTCCATCACTGTACCAGGGATCAGAGCTGGTTTAGAGAAAGGAGCTGCCTCCCTCCTCTTACCTGACCAGGGCTGGGATAAAACCTTTTGAAGCCTAGAGCTAAGAAAGTGCCAGAAAGTGTTAACATGAGCTGTAAATTGCTGAATAACCACCCTGCTTTCCCCTTTCTCTCCTCATGCTCCTGAGATTCACCTCTTGCTGTGCCTGCAGGATTTGCAATGGGAAGGGAGAGAACAGCCACTGTCATTCCCACCCTTGGCTATCCTGTGTGCTGGGGGGTGGCTGGAGCCCCAGGAGACACCGTAGACCCCTATTGCATGGGGACACCTCTGAGACTGTAACTTGGGGAACAGCATGGGGCTACGCACTTTCAGCTGCTTGATGGTAACTTCTTCAAAAAGGTCAAAAATGAGTCACTGGCCTTTGTTGGCATGAAGTGCTTCCTCACAGCCCCGTTGCAGTTTCCTAGGTGGACGCTATCAGCATTATTGCTATGTTGGCAGACAGCAAGCCTCTCAGCTCATCATGGCAGGATTCAGGAGGACAGCAAGTGTCCATGCTGGAGAGCCTGTCTGCAGCCCACCTTTCCTTCAGACAGTGTACAAAGGCCTGCTGGAGCTTAAATAAATACTAATTTGCAGTAATGGCATTTAATCCTCTTCAAACCATAATTTACAGTATCAGATTATTATCATAATATCTGATCTACAGTTCGTAATGCTTTATTGTTATCCCATTACAGGGAGTTCTGCTGGCACTGCATATTGTCTATTTCTCTTACAAATGTTCTACAGAAACCTTATTAATTATTAGTCTCATAAAACACCTGTTAATGTTACCATTTTAATAAATCTCCTCCTTAATTAAATTAGGTGCTTCTGATAGTAATCCTCTAATGTCCACTGCCTTTCTGTTCTCATCACACTCTGATTGTAGAGTGGGAAGCAGTGTTCAATTATAATTGATGTAGGCCATAATTCAGAACCAAATTATAACATATAAAGCCATATGATCGTTGAGGAATATAATAGATCTCTGCACTAAAGTGTCATTTGGATTGATTAGTGCTGTTTCTAGAGCCTTGTTAGAGGTGAGAAAAGGCTGAATTCAAAAGAATCTTTTTTTGCTTTTCTTTTTGTCTTAAATTCATGCACTCTGTTTCTGCCTCGATAAGACCCAGCAGAGACCTGGAGTCCAGCTGTGCAGCCAGACCCCTCAGCATCTAATTCAGCAACTTTGGTATAGTGTTCACAACACCTACTTTCCCACATGTTTTTCAGTTCTAAAGCTGACCTTTTTTTTTTATTTTATTATTTATTTTGTAAAGGCAGATGACACGACGATTTTATTTAATGATTTAATAAAACTTTTCCTCCTGAGATAGGTGCAAGAAATCTTGCTGATCCATTACTGCTGCTACCCAAGCATGAAAGTACAGTTATATATGATACAGCAGTACTAAAGCTATAAGCAAAAAAATTAAAAGTATATCACAACAAAGACCTTACCCTAGCTGGGAGGTTGATTAGGCACCAGGAAGGATTCCTGCACTGGAGCAAACATGCTGGTAGCTTGGATCCAGGTCAGTTCCTCCCTATTAGGGAATGTTTCAGGAGAAACCTGTCCTGGAGACCATGCTAGTGCTCACCCAGATCCTGTTCATCTGTGGGGTGTGAGCACTTCTCAGCCTTCACTGCTTCTTTTCAGCTTTCTATGTAGAGATGTGCCATGCTTTATGGGATTAGTGGTGATCTGTTATCTTGCTGGAAGCCCTAAAGCAAAGAGTGGATCTTTCCCAAGATCGTGGTGAGAACTCAGCTCTCCAGACCTTTTCTGCTACTGGGAAAAGCGTCTGTTCTACATTGCTTCACTGCCTGCCTCCCCTCCCATCATACTCATTTGCCTTCCCCATGACAGGTATAGTCATTTATTGCCCAGGAAAGCAACGTAGCAAAATTTTATGTGGGGTTTTAATTTATTTTAATATAACTTAGAAGCTTAAGTCATAGCAGTTCTTCTTCAGGGTCTCCCCTTTCCCTCGCGCATGCCTACTTCTTCCCCCTGCCCCCCCCTTGTGCTTTCTTATGTGATTTGGTATCTGGCCCTTGTGAACCTAATTGAGTGCCTTCCTCAGCAGGATATCGGCTGCTTCTTGCCCCATGTTGTGCGATGGATCACATATCTCCCCAGTAATCCTCATTTCTCAAAGAGGGTCCCATGGTTGCAATTTGTGAATCAACCAATGGATACCATCTCTACTTTGTAGGTGATCTGACCCTTTAAAACACCCCTTGCTTTCTTTTAAAACTGAATTACACACCAAAAATGTTTTGGAGAGAAAAAGCTGCAAGCTTCATTTGGAAGATATTGAAATTAAATATTTTTACTTTTTAAAAATGGAACATTTTGGTGTGTTTGGATTATTTGCTTCATGTTTTCCCACAGTGGAAATATTATACCCTTCGTTTTTCCCACATTTTTTTCATACCTTACTGAAACTGTTTTCATTCTTTCTGTTTCATTGCTCATTTGGTCAGCTCCAGATCAATCCATTTTGGGGTTTGCATTCCTGCCCCACATGTACCCACACTGTACGTCCTTTCAGGCAGGGCCTGAATAGGAACAGAAGATGAGGACTTTAATCTCAAGTCACTGAAAACAAGAAATAAGTGGAAATCCATGGAAAGCAGCTGTGGAATTTGTACTGCTATAAGAGGTAGGTGCAACACAGGTAAGTTGCAAGTGATCGAAAAGCCCCACAAACAAAATGAGGTGCTGGCTTAGTATGTCTGGCCAAATTGCAAATCAGTTTCTAGCATTTTTCTACTACCTGAACTGTAGTTGTTCCTTGCTGCAGGCTTGCAGGGATTTGTAAGGGACAGATTCTGTAGCCAAGGCTTGCAGTGAGGCATTCGGTCCTGGTGCACACGATGGATCTTCCTGTGGGAAAGAGATGATGCTTGTTTCTCTGTCCCCTCCTTGCACTGAGCAGAAGATCCCCCATTCACTTGCACACAATATGATAATTGACAGCGAGTTTCCTGGAGCTGAATGCTGCCTGCCCAAGGTCAGCGTCTGCTCTTCCATCTTGCCTTTCTTTGACATCGGATATGAACTCCCAACATCAGGCAATTGAGGGAGTCCTCCAAGCTGATGAACATTTTGGTTGCTAAGAGATGACTTCTGGAGGAGCAACAGTCATTAACTTCTTGGGAGTGGATAAAGAACCATGAATTAAAGTAATCTGAAAACACTTCTACCTTCATACGTTAATTGTAAACAGAGGGAAATTATCCTGAAATCTGGGGTGTTCTGGTTACTCTTGGAGCATGGTTATTCTAGTGCGTTGTTTGGATGTTTCACAGTGTGTGGGTATTGCTGTCCTCTCTCTCTTTGGGGTGCATTTAACCCACGCAAGTATGGCAGAGCCCAGCTCAGTCCTGTCCCTGCTCTCTACTTGTCTCACACAGAGACACTCAAAGGCTATTAACTGGTTCAACGTGGTGATGCTCAGAAGATGCATTGTGGCACAGCCTTACTGAACTCTGGTAGATGAAGCATATCTGTTGAGCTATATTCCTACTAGAGAGAGATGAATCACTAGGAAATAATGCATTGCTTACCTTGGTTTCAGGGGACTTTTTGGCATGTCACACATCTCTGCTGGGAGAGAGTCTCTGGGTGTGGAGTCCCTCTTGTCCCAAGTGCACTGCACTTTGTGCCTTATCCTCCCCAAATAATTCTTTGGACCATTTAACATCAACAAAGTCAGGCCTGTGCACCCTTTTCAAAAAACAGCGTGTGACTTCTGCATCTGGAGGTCTGATCCTGCTCAGCAACACCTTCCTGGCCAGGAGGGTGCCGCTTGGTCAGTGCACCTTGTTCTCTCTGCCTTCATCCCTGTAGCAGTTTAGCGATTGACTCGACTGCCCGTTGCTGGGGTAAAGGCTTCGGAAAGGGCTGTCTCCAACTTGCCAGCGTGGCTGCATTAAGCATCCTTTCTGCTCTGGCCCAGGGTAACGCAGAGCACAGCTGCTCTGTACAGTGAAACGCCTTTCCTGCATCCTGCACGAAGACAATCACTTACCGCACATTAGCGGGATGTAGTGGAAAATTTATGTATGATTTCTCTCTGTTCAGATCGAACAGAAATACAATTCTGCGAGAGAAGTGGGCCTCAACGGAGCTGAATAGCTCTGAGAATGGGTCCTATCAAGGCTGATAATCTTCCCTAGCGATAACGCAGTGGATTATACAGCGATTGGATGTTGAGAGTACGCTGACCTTAATCTCCCTTAACTTTGGTTTTCTCTCCCATCTGATAATAGTGGAGAAAGTACAACATGTGCCATAGAAGATTACACACATCCTGCCACACTTCGCAGATGGCTGATGCAAAAATCAGAGACAATGCTAAAATAATTAAAAAGCCCACAAAAATAAACCAGTGTATTCAGCTCCTTTGTGAGGCTGTGGCTAAGGAAACTGAGCCAGCCAGCCTGAAATGCACAATGTAAATGTAAGTAGATCTTATTAAGATTCTGTGTGGCTGTTAAAGCATCCTCAGCCCTTGCTTCCAGCTTAGCATCACTGCTAATGGGGGGAAAGAGGGAGAGATTAGTTTAGGCTACTTTGAGACACTGCAGATATATGTGGGAGGCATCCTCTGTTGCTTGAACGTGTATTTCACTGACCTGCTATGTGACGAGTGGGGTGCCAAAAATACAGAAGAGCTGGCACATAAAATCCATGTCTACTCTATCTATCCTGTCAAGGCTAAAAAAAAAAAAAAAAAGAGTCCTGAATGAGCCTTGGAGAGTCAACAAATCACTAAAACAGCAGCTAAAAGAGGAAGTTCAGCACGAGTTCAAGTCATTAAAATTCCCTCTAATGTATGCTCTCGCAGACCAGTGGGCTGAGCGTGATCCTGGCGAGCGGAAGGATGTATGTGAGCTTGTATGCAAGTAGAAAATGGACAAGGTTGATGTGACTGACCTTCAGTGTCGAAGCCTGATCGTTCCTGTCATTTGAGATGGCTACGCGGGAGGAAAAGGTCAGTGGTGCACCTCTGAGCTGGAGGTAGTGAGAAATCAGCTTTCTGCACTGCCTTCTTGGGCAAATCCCCACCCGTGTGCGGAGGAGTGCGGCATGTTTCTGTCTTGGGCTTTTGCTGGTACTAGCATGAGGTCCCAAAGGGGAAGGCAGCGGGTAAAGGGCTGGCTGTGGCAGAACATGAATGTAGATTGTTCATTTAGAAAACACCCTTTCCTAAGGGTAATTTTTGACTAAATAGCAGACAAGGCCTACATACAGTGAATGCATTTCTTGTATGTTCTTCCACACGGGCAATGCGGGGGGAAAAAAGGAGACTTAAACCTGCATTGTCTACCTTACCCACAATTCTCATCACCTCCAATGGGAGTTTCGCTCAGGAAGTGCGAAACAGAGCTGGTAACTATATTTCCATTTATTCAATAGCTCTGAGATTGAAAGTGATAGAGACTGGGCAAAAGAAATAACAGGGGCACCTCATATCCATGTGTCGCTTCATTAAACATCTGAAAATGGCAATGAAAAAGCAGAGATTGCAGAATGAGATTTCCAGGCAGCAGGATGATAACATAAAAGACTCTGTCCTCTGCTTGTACAATACACATGTGGTCAGAAAAATAAAGGCAGCAAACTATCATACTATATAATAGACAAGGATTTTCATAGCTGTTATTTTGGATGCACAGGAAGTAGAAAACTGCTTTACACAAGAGAGTCACTTGTTAACTTTGGATATATGATATGTGAATGTATAACTGAGATAAAAAATCATGTGGTTTCATCTTTCTCCTTGTCAGGAAATATTTGCATTCAGAAGCTCCAGAAGTAACATTGAGTAGCTAAGGAATATATGACAAAGTATTGTAAAGTTAACTGACATTGTGTGGAAGAAAATGAGTCTTTACAAAACAGGTTGTTAGCTTTTATCGCTGGTTTTAAATAGTAAAGATTTGATCGATCTTTGCCCCTTCAATATGGGGGAAAAAATGTGACTAGACCACAAATTCCTGCAAAGCTGCCTGAAAGCGGGATGGTCGCTGAAGGAAGGGTTGCTCACTTATACTTGCAGAAGTGTCAGACGGCCATGACCAGTGGAACAGTCCTTCTGTTTACAAGTCCACCTTGGATTATCTCCAAATCCAACATCTCATCCGCTCCTTTCAGAGCCCCATCAAAGAGATGGGGATAAAGCAGTGCCATGGTTTAGTATGCCTGAAGTGCCCAGGTCTGAGGGCTTTCTCAGGTCGGTCTTGTTCTTTTTGCTAACAAAGGTCTTGATACTAAAAGCATCCCACAGCTGAGTGCGTGATCTTGATAGGATCACCTGGAGCATTTTGCTCTGCTTTAGCCAGGGGGTTGGACTGGATTATCTCCAACCCCTACCGTTCTGTGATTCTGCTATATCAAGTATGATCTTTGAATGACCAAGGTCAGCTTGAGTGGAAGAGACAGCACTGGGTGACTCTGGCATATGACCAAAGTCTTTGAGGAGTACAGCAGAAACTCATGGGCCTGGAAGTGGTCTTGCTGGTCCTGAATATGCAGGCTTCTGCTTCCAGACTGTTTGTGTTTCCCCCATGCTATTTTGGCGATATATATGAGGAGCAGGCTTCTGCTTCCTAAACCAGCCCTGCTGCAGTGGAGATGCCTCAAAAGCCTTTTCTGACAAGGGGGAATTTGTAACATAAATGCCTACTTGAGCACTACTTTCTTTTTTTTTTAGCTTTCTCTCTGTTTTGGAAAAAGGAATATATGCTTTGGCTTATACTAGCTTGTGTCATTAGGTTCTGAGGCAGGCAATGAAAGCTGTAATTCCAGCTGTGTCTGCACATCAGGCCAGTTGCTGTATGCCTGCCTGGTGACCCTTTATATCTGTGATCTTCTCCCATCTGATTCGTCACCCTGGCACAAATCTCCTGAGGCAAATCACCTACTTAACCAAACTCAAGCCCTGCTCCTTCACTGGGGAAGGGCTGCCCTGAGCTGCTGCCATCCTTTTGCATCCCCCGAGTGCCTGACCTCCCAACCCAAAGGGAGCAGATGGGCCAGGAGGACCCCAGCCAGCACTGGCAGGTCAGGTTTTTGGTCACCCAGATCTCACCTGTGGCCCGGGTGGGCTGAAGCTAATGTTGGGGCTTGCCCACATTAGCTCCCATACGCTCCCCTCTAGTTAAGGGCTTTGCTTTTTTGCTTTGAGTGTTAAAAGGGACTTCTTAACAATGTTTTCATGCATCTGCATTGGTACAGCATTTCACAAGTTAGGTGGTTCCCTGCACGCCTCTGGTTTGTGTTGGTTCTGTAATTACAGTCGATGGAGAGGGATTCCCCAGGAGATCCCAGCCTTGCCAATGGGTCTCTGCTGGTGGCATCCAGGTGGTGGGCTCTGGGCACGCAGTGGCACTGGAGTTGAGGGTGGGGAGGTGAGGAGGAACATCTCAATCCGTGCACCAGCATCCAACCTAACAGTCCAGCACTGCCGCTGGCAAGTAGCATATATCTCAGCGACAGCAAAGCCCGCAGCCTCTAGAGTCCAAATGCACTAGAGCCTGAAGAGAGAGCTGTGCTCCCTAATGGACACATGCCGTGTTTTGGAGCATCTGCGCATCTTTTCCTGATTGTCTGCTGTTGAGCCCTCATTTCAAGCAGCGCTGGACTCTGCTGTACGCCAGCAACTGCTCTTCCGAACTTCTTTGATTGTGTCTGTGCCTGTTGCTCAGTGCTTGCGCGATGAAATGGAAGGCAGCAAGAATGATGGAGATTAAATGAGCAGCGAGAGGAACCTGAGCTGAATTTTGGGAGGGTAATTAGTGGTGCCAGTGGCTCTGAGCAGAGTAAGGGGTTTTGCTTGCTTCTATTATCCGCGTGGCACTGGGGGAATGCCGGGCTACTCCCTCCTGATCCTTCTCTAATTAAAAGGTTTTTCTGGGTAAGGATTGGAATATATGAAGAAGCGATAAATTAAATGCTGTGAATTCCCTACTCTGTGCTCATGCTGCAGCAGGAAATAGATTCTGCATCTCGCGGTGAGGCCAGTGAAGAAACTGCTCCTTCCCCGTTGCAAAAAGGAGCTTGCGGCGCTTTCGGCAGCAGCCCGATCCCTCAGCAGGTGAGGAGGCAGGCTGCCTCCTTCGCTGGGCCTGGGCACAGCGACAGTGCCCAGCGCTGGCAAACCGGCCGTGGGGTGTAGAAGCTGTGCCCTGAGCACAGGCAGAGTAAACGTGCTGTGTGGTCAGGCTCTGCTGGCATTAGTCCAGGAGGGGAAAGCAGAGGAATTGCCTTCTTCCAGCACTCAAAAAGCAATAGGAGAGCTGCTTAAAGCAGTTGTCGTGGCCCCTGGGCTGCGCTGGCCTCTCTCCCAGTACGCAGAGCGCGAAATGCAGCTTTTCTGCCTAACTGCAGCAGCTCAGGCTTCCACCTGACATCCCCCATGCATCCCTCGTGGCGAGCGGGACGTGAGCAGGGTTGGTAGCAAGGAGGAGACTGGCAGCCCAGAAGGGTGGAGCAGGAAGAAAGTGCAGCCCTCCAGCCCCGGAGGGACAGCAGCCCTGATGGGACAGCTACAGGAGAGCGTCCGGGGGTATAACCCCGAGATAGAACCCTCTGCTCCCAGCTGGCCTCCCCAGTGCTGGGCAAATAACTACTGCACTAAAGCAAATCACTCACAGAAAAGGAAAGGCGTTAGGTTGATCTGAAGGGATCTTTTGTAAGTTAACTGAAACTTCACTATTGTACTACACTTCTTTTTATCTGGCACAGGGTGCCCAGAGAAGCTGTGGCTGCCCCTGGATCCCTGGCAGTGCCCAAGGCCAGGCTGGATGGGGCTTGGGGCACCCTGGGCTGGTGGGGGGTGTCCCTGCCCATGCCAGGGGGTGGAACTAGATGGGCTGTGAGGTCCCTTCCAGCCCAAACCGTTCTGTGATTCTATGAAATGGAAAAGGTACGCAGTTTTCAGTTTTTAAAAAATATAGTTGTAAGTGAAAAATAATTTCAAAACAAAGTTAAAAGCTGCCCCTCAATGCTAAAAGAATGTAAAAACGGAAATTTTTTAGGTTTAAAGATCAGGTTTGTTGACCTGACCAAAACAACTCAACAGTTCAACAGTATTTCAAAATACTCTAGTGAATCCCGATCTGTGTGTTCTAGATAAAAACTGTCCTTAAAAAAAATAATTCAATAATCTCTCCACAGGCATCACCTCCTGGTCTGTCCTTGCACTAGGAAGGATGGTTTGTTCCTACCCTTCTGATAGATTTTTTTATTTTTTTTTTAATTTTAATAAGTAAAACTCATGCATAGTGTAAACACACCAAAAAGCACACGCCCTATTGAATTTTCAGAGATAAGTATTTTAAATCCAGCCTTTCCCAAAGCTCTGGACATGCATTATTTACAATGGAGAATAATAATGTAACAAACTGTATTATATTAAAATTGTTCCATGAAATATTATGATTATCATTTTTTGTAGCTTGACTTAAGGTGCACAATTTATATAAAACAATATGAATTATTTTCTGTTACAAAAAATTATTCAGTGTGGGCTCTGTGTATTATAGTTATTAATCTTTCTATTTAAATGCAAATTTTTCCTTTCAACTGAGAGCTAAAGATACTTTTTATACAACTAATAAAACACAACTTTGATCTTCTGATCCCTCATCAGGGAGATGGCTTTCTCAGTTGTGTTTGGGATGTCTCTGCCAGAACATGGTGTTCCTTTACAGCGAAGATGCTTTCTTCATAAATGCATTGAAAATTATTCCCTGTTAAAAATGAAATATTCATTTGTACAGCAAGGTGTGACTTGGGCAATGCTCAGTAGCTTTGTTTTTGTAATAAGAGAAAAGAGTTAAAAAGTGTAGTGTCATCTGTGTGGGCACATGCCATGTCTGCAACATAGGAGGGTAATTTATCCTCAGAAAATCTTGCTTTGCGTCCTAGTGGGTTTGCTGCTATAAGAAACTTCAAGATTTCTTTGAGCAGGCTGGAGTCGGCTCAGGTGGGAGCTGGGGGGGTGGCTCTGTTGGGGCAGTTGGACAGGGTGGTCAGAAGTGTTTCATCCAGCTGTGACGCAGTGGTTAAATAAACATCAGGCTTCCCGATCACCGCAGTACCTGGGCTGTTAAGAAACTTCAGAAAGCCACCCGCAAAATACTGTCTCGCCAGAAATTCAAGGAACATGAGACGAGTTTGCTCTGCATAAGTATCAGAGATTCTGCCTAAACCCTCATTCTTTCCGTCTGCAGAAGGGAGTGTAAGTGCCCCGTTGGACTTGGAGGAGACTTCCAGAGTCTGATGCCTGGGAGCTGCCATCAGCCAGTGTTTTTGCAGGTCTCACCGTATGTACAAAAATGTGACAGTGCTCAAGAAGAGAGGTAACTCTTGGCATTTTGTATCTTGAAGCAGAATCAAAGTTGTTTATATGATTCCAGCCTAATTTCTGCCAACTCTTGTTCTGACCAATAGCACTATCACGCTGAGCAACTCCAAGGACAGCTTCCTTACTAATGTTCCTACTGCCTGATTTCTAGTTACCAGTACTGGCAAAGGAAATTGAAAACCATGCTGCACCTCCATCTTTCATCCCTGCATGAGCACAGACTTTCCATTCCACTTTCTGAGAAATGCCGTCTCCTACTGACGGAAAGACCTTTCTGATGGTCTCCCAGGTCCTACGCTGGCTGGTGGAGCATGTTGTCCTCTGCTTGCTGGCCACCCCTTGATCTCTCTTGTTAGTTTTAGTCTGACTAACCCCAGGTGGGAGCTTGGCTGCTTCAGCCATTGGAAACGCAGGTAATTGAAAAGGCTAAAGCAGTGAGCAGTGTTATAATTAACTGGCCGTATTAGGCATTTTACAATTCTGACACCTCGCAAGAGTGGAAGTTTAATGAGAATGGAGAGAGGCTCCAAAGCAATCCATTTTCCCGGTAAAGATTGTAATGAAGGTGTGAAATGATGCACAGCTAACTAAACCTGTCTGTAATAGCCTCTCTGTTATAATGTAGTGATCCGACAGACTTTAGAAAAAACAATATAGCGTGCATTTGTGTATAAATATAATATATATATATATACACCTTTCGTTACAGTGCTAATGTTATGTATAATACAGCTTCACTGGATGTGCCACGCATAGGTCAGGTGCCACAGTGTGTAAAGAACTGATCTGTGACAGAAAACGCTCATTTGCAATGTAAAGATGAGTGCAACCCAAGGAATGTGCCATAGAAATGTGTCCAGAAAGGATGTTCAAGTGGAGTGTGTGGGGCTGTGAACGCCCACGCCAGGACCAGCTCTGATGCGGCACAAAGTCCTCCTCTGCAACCCATGTGCACCGGCACAACCCGCTCGCTGCGTTCCTAACAGAAAACTGTGATGGATTCCTTGCAGATCTGCCATGGAGGGGCAGAAAATTAGCATAAAGGTATTTTCTTACCGTTTGCTTCAGAAGAGGCCGTGTCTCTGATTATTAATTTAAAATTCAGCAGTAGCAGCTGTAAACACAGCGTACTTTGCACAGCGAAACCCTGTAGCCTGTCGCTGCGATTGCATCTCTTTGCCTTCATCTGCAAGTAGCACATCGGATTAGGGTGGGTGCGGGGGGAACTGGAGCAAGCGTGGCACAGGCCATGTGGCTTCTGGTAGCACTTGGGAGCAAGCGGCCCTCTGACGATACGTTTTGGAAATGGATGCTTTCCTGTGGGATCTTGCATCCCCCAGACCTCGTAGGGTTTTTTCTTCCTGCCCCTGCAGGGCTTTCCTCTGGGCTGTTGAGGAGCTGGGTACCTGTTTAACCCTGTGCCACGCAGGAACAGATGCGCCGTGCCTCTCTGCAGCGCTCGGCTGGTGCAGAGCATGGTCAGGAGGTCATTTCTGCCCACAAAACGTCCCAGCGCTGTCCCCAGCACGCAGCACTGCGGGCTGCTCCGGGTGTGTTGCACTCAAAGGGTTTCATTTTGGGTGGGTAAGTTCGTTTGCCTACCTAGGAGCCCTTTGCCA
This sequence comes from Psophia crepitans, assembly GCA_013399095.1. Classification (NCBI taxonomy): domain Eukaryota; kingdom Metazoa; phylum Chordata; class Aves; order Gruiformes; family Psophiidae; genus Psophia; species Psophia crepitans. The sequence goes on from VWZZ01003022.1 coordinate 593,237, forward strand.
CCCGGCGTTACCTTTGCTCTGTGGCATGAGCTCCTCCTCACCTATCAGCATCCTCTCCTGGAGGGAAGACGAGGCTGCTGCTGCCTTTGCATTTCCAGTCGGGTTAAGTAGGGCTGAGGGACAGGCGTCCGAGTGCTCAGAGGTCCGATGTTTCCTGTGCTGGAGCTGAAATGCGTCGGTTTGGTTTATGGCAGAATGCGTGGAGGACAGCTTCTGTTCTGTGCAGCTCTCGTTCCAGTTTAATCCCAAAGAGAACTTTCCCTGGCTGAACTGAATTAGCTTTTCCTTTTTTAAATGTATAATTTGTGTGACTGATACAAATGTCAAGCACGTAGGTGAAGAATAAAAATGGAGATAAACACGTTGTTAATTGTAATCATTATGTAAACACCTGAACCCATAAATTCCAACTTAGGTAATTAATTTTACAGTTTCTTTTACTTGTCAGGACGTGCATGAGTATGGTTGAGCTGCTTGCAGGATAGAGCCTTGGTTTCTAAACTACATGTGTTTTGCATGTGGCATATGGTGAGGGCTCATGAAGCGTAATTGTGGAGCGTTAACGTTCAGCTCTCCTGCTGGGAGTATCACATCCTGGAGGGTGACTTCTTTCAGTAACATCAAGATCCTATAGGAGAGGAGCTTCTTTTAAAGATCTCAGCCATATGATTTATGGTAAATAACACTTGTATTTCCATATTGTGTGTTTCTGTGCTAGAGGCTTGCCCTTGTTGGTGCTCAGATTTGTTTTTGTTTAGCATGTCACAGGACTTGGAGCAATACAGTTTTGGTAAAATGTGTGGGAAGACTATGTAAACACTATACAAGCTTTCTATACGCTCTGTGCGTCCTCTCCAGTATATTTCAATGATCCAGCTATGCATTTAAAGCACACCCATTAATACAAGTTAATGCAAAGACATGATTATTTTACGGGAGCACTTAAGTTACATCTTTATAAAGAGAACAAGAGGATCTCCTGGGACACTGTTGTACAAATAACGAAGGACAGAAAATTAATTAGTGAAAGCACAGAATTGAAAAGTGACACAAGAATCATAGAGTAAAATTCAGTGGGTGTATTAGTTTGTGTAACATAATGTTTCTTATACATTAAAAGGCTGCATTGAGGAATGAATTAGTTGCTTTTCCCAATGGCAGTTTTCTAAACTGGGGTTGTCAGAATTTTTTTTTCAGTGTTCTAACTCAAGATAGAAAAAGTCGATTCCTTAATTCTGAATTGATGGAGGTGTCACTTTGATACTTCCATTTACTTTTTTCATTACAGGAAGAGCAGAAATTGTCCAGAATTATTTTTCATTTTGTGCTCCCCTGAGACTCCAACAACAACCAGTGATGATTTTGTCCATATTATTGTAGATTAACATTTTCCAAGCAGCAATATATGGAAGCACGAACCTCAACAGTTGTCCAGAAAGCAAAGAAAGAAAGAATTGAGTTTACAGAAATAAACCAAGTCCCTATTCTTTTTTCCTTAGAAGCCAACAGCATGTTTCCAACAAGGTGAGGCTGCATAACAAAATGCTGCACTCTGGCCCGTGCCTGCAGAGCTCTTTGGTAATGTGACTTCTGAAGCCCTTTATGCCTTTCCTAGAACAAAGCCCTGGTTTCCTTTCTGATCTCCAGAGAGAGCCTAAGGGCTAGCGGTGCTGCTTGCGGCATGTGCAATATCGGGTTCGCACTGAGCTTAGAGACTTGAGAGCCTGATTTCATGCAGCTTCACATGCTTTAATCCTGCTCTTGTGTAGTGCTCTCTCAGGGACTGCCAAGTGTCCATACAGGATGGTGGTCTCATGGGGAAAGAGCATCTGTACAGAATCCTGGGAATAATCCTGGGGAAAATGGTTGCTAAGAAAAAAAAAATTAAATTATCGGCACGGATGTAATTTCTAGCAAAAGTGCTTCCTAATTAATTGCTTCAAAGTGTTTGTTGCTGGTAACCTTCTTCTGTCAGTCGCTGTTCCCATGTATTTATATAGACCTTAGTGGTGAAACTACTTTGAAATAAATGCAAAAAGATGCATTGTGCAAATTAAATTACTCCTCACCAGCTAAAACCCAAGGAGAATAGTGACTCTGGCAGAAATAGGGTCTGTGAAGAAACTTTTAGAGGACAGAAAGTTTTCTTCATCTAGGGGAATGTGCATGGCAATGAGATTAAATTAAATTCCGTGGAGTTTGGCTGCAACCCTCCACCTCAGCATGCTGCCACCCTGGGAAGAGAAAAGATATTTTCAGAGAAAAGGTTGTCTTTATGAAGTGTCTTAGAAGAATGTATGAATGCATCCTTTGCTGAAACAGCAGATTTCTCAATTACTTTCATGTTCATATAATGTATAAGATAATTGTAAACTCTACAATTCCTTTGACCCCTTATGTCATTATTATATTACTAAATGTTTCAGAACTTGAGTTGCTATTTTTTCTGTCACCAGAAGTTGACAGCAGGTTGCCCCTGCTACAAAGATGCCCTGAGCCAGGGCAGTGCCGATGTAAGGCGTTGTTTTGATTAGGATTGGTGCACAATTTAGCATTTTTAGCGGCATTTTGCCAACGTTGCCATTGGGTTTACAGGTACTGGTACAAAGTCCTACTCTTTTTGAACAATGACTACGCTGGCTCCTGGTGCGGGCAAACCCAGAAAGCAGTCTTGAAACTTCCTTTCGAAATGTTATACGCTGCATCTCTGATGGCAGCACCCACAAGTGAAGCAACACAGGCAGTGTTGCTGCATTTAATAGTGTGAGGTCCTCACAATGTGTTTCGGTTTATATTATTCTAGAGATAAGAATCTTTAAATACTGAGGGAGCATACAGTGTACAAGAATTGTATTGACATTTTTCTATGCTATCATATCCACGGATTCATCTGCTTGTCCTTATGTTAGCAATTTAATTTTAATCCAGGGCAATAATGAAAAAGTGCATTACTGGGGAAAAACAAACTCTTCATAGCCCATGTTCCTGATATTTTTAGGGAATTGAATTGCATTTTCTGTTGACAATAACAGACTATCTTTAGGTCTTCTGTGAACATCTATGTACAACAAAAATAGGTTTGCTAATGTATTGTCAGCCACAGGAAAATAGGCTATTTGTTGCTCTTGTATTGGGAGTGGGTCTGGACACCCCGTCTGTGCCCTGTGGCACCTTCACTCTGCAATTTCCTATGAAGAACTTGAGCGGCTCCTGGGGCTCGGGAAGGCACTTCTGCATGTGTCGGGAGCCCTGCCCTGCCCATGAAATGTTTTTGCCTACCTGTATAGATTGGCAAGGGTGCAGGACTGGGCTGAGCTGCCCTCCAGGCTCAGGGCATAGCTGTGGGGTGGTGTTGAAGTGTTGAAGGCAGGGACGGCTGTTTCTGCTGGGCGGCCAGAGCTCAGGCAGGGCAAACCTCAGTACAGGTGACTGTTGCTGATTGCAGCAGGTACCAGAGCAGTAGCTCCAGCCAGAGCACTCTGGGTGTGAAGGGGAGGCTGGTTTTGATGCCGTGCAGGGAAGGGAAAAATCATTCAGCAAAGTTGGCCTGAGAAATTTGCATTAAATGGTGCGGATCGCCTTGTGGGGAGACCCAGCCTCTTGTAGGGATCTGAGTGTGAACTCTCTGGAATGGTGACTTCTCCACAGCTCTGGTCTCCTCCAAAGCATGGACACACAGTCCACAGGCTGTTCAGACACAGGTTTTCTTTGCCACAACAGAACTGCAGCTACATATTAGTTCAAAACTGGGAACAATCCAAAATCTAAAGATATTCAGATCAGAGACCAGACTTGAGTAAGTGCACAAGAGTGTTGTAAAAGCAGAATAATTTGGATTCCATTTTTTAATAATTTAATGTCTTTATATATATATATCTCACTCAAAAATCCTACAAGATGGAGCACAGTATGAGATTTACTTCCTTTAGTTATTTTTTTTTCCTAAACTCTTACAAAGAATCTTCTACTACAATTTTGAGCTTTATTAAAAAAAAATCCTAGGGGAAATGTGTACTATTCTTTATTAAACTACATAGGATGTATTCCTAAGAGTCGGTCACACTCCTCCCACACGCACCTTCCCACATGTGAGATAAATTAAGAATGTCACTATCTTTAATGCCAGAAATATTTCCATCTTGCAGTGCAAAGATGCAGTGATGCATCTAGAATAGCACTGTCAGGGGAAGAAATCTTCACATGAACAGAACTTAGCTATTTGTGTTCCCTTTCCACATGCACTTAGTATTTTATCCGCAGGGGATATTTTCTCCAGTGGGATCATGTCGGCTGCAGGTAAATGGAGAAAGAAAACGCTTGTTTCTTTATATCTAAACCTGTTCTGCATCCTGCCCCTTGGCCAGTCTCTCTCTGACAGCCTGTGCCCGATTCAGAGACTTGCAAAGCTGCAGGAGAAGTTGACTGAAGGGCATTGTGCTTGCTAGTGGCGTGATGGGTGCTGGGGAATTGGTCCGATGCACGATAGCGGTGCTGAGCACGGCCTTCACCTCCTCCGTCAGTGCAAAACTCCTGGCTCTGGTGGGGAAGCAGAAGGGAATGGAGACTTGAGAACTAATCTTGTGTCTGTGCTTCTGTGACTAATTGCTCTGAAATTTGCACATGTAATAGCTTTCACTTCTCCTAATACCTCTTACTAGGTTAGCATTTAAAAAGGATGTATTTTCTTGTCGTTAAAAGCGCTAGATGCAAATGGGGAAGCAGATAGCTATGCACTGCTTAATAATTAAAATAGAACCACAAATTTCAGGGAGTGCGGTCAGGCTCCAAAAAGTACCTGATCTCGTGTCCAATGTGTGGTACAGTAGCAAGAAATGCACCCACTGCACGGCTCCTCTGTGGGAATGTACAAATTAGAAATTTCAAGGGCTATTGAACACTGTGAATTTCCACTGTGGATCAGCACAAAGTTATTTGGCGCAGGAGATTCTGTAACTGTGATACATTGGGGAAGTTCATATTGTGCAATGGCCCTAAAACTGCCAGAGAGCCAGTGCTAAGATGTGTTTAATATAAAGCAGGTAGGATACTAGCTGACGGGAGCAGGTTTTTTTTTTTGTCTTTTGTTGCTTTTTCATTATTCATCTTAAGATCATCTCCTTTGCTATTTATATTCAGCATAAATAATAATTAAGCCAGGGGACATAGGTGTGATGGTGTGAATGTGAAGAAAAAACTCCGTGTCCCTGATGTTGCGAAGTTGTAAAGCTAGTGGGGACTGGAGGAGTCCTTGGCCTGAGGAAACATGGTCGGTTGCAAATGCTCGCTGGAGAGCAAGAAAGCATTAACATGCAAGCACTACTCTTAAGTGGCCAGAATATAGTGATTAAAGTGCTCTTGCTGTGTGATCTTGGGCCTCTTGCCCTTTCTATTCCTTAATTAATTTCCTCTATCATTTATGTATTAATAAAAACAAATTACCTGCTTCATGGGAGGTGAGAGGTTTTATTCATTTATGTTTGCAAATAGCTTTGAGATCCAAGGAAGGAAGGAAGAGGCTGCTGAAGTGAGACGGCTGTACATACAGTGCATGAATGATCTATGACAAGGTTTTATTCCTTGGCAGTCTGATAATTTGGAATAGGAGTAAGTTTTCCTTTTCTGCTAAGTTTCTCTTTCTGACATTGTCAAATAAGGCACAGCTTTTGCCTCTAGTGTGATATGTAAATGAATGGATGGATGGACACTCTGATTTTGGGTTGTTCGGTATCTTTGTTTTAGCCTTCTTTCTTTCTTGAGGATTCATGGAGAAGGGCACTGCCCAGTGACTGTGGAGCCATCTGCCAGCAGGTCATCCATTTGAATCCAGTGCTGGGATTTAAAATTGCTGCCATGTCCCATCTTTACGGAACGAACGTGGATTTGTCTCCCGGAATGACGCTCTGCTTTCTGCTATTACCAATAGGGTGGCAGCTGCAGAGGTTATCGTGCGTGGAACAGAGGTGTATAGAAAGGAAGTTTCCAGGTAGAGATGTAGAGTTGGTTATTCTCTACTGTCACAGCTTTCGTCTTGCACTAGAATTCAGATTTTTAGTGTCTTCCTCCGAAAACGGACTTAATCAAGGTCTTGCAATCTAGCAAAACGACACGCAGTAGCACTGGCCAGAGGCTGTCTATATGTTGTTGGTAGCTCTGTTGGAGGAGTTCAGTGAAGGCTGGTGCATGCCCATGATAGGCAGAAACGTGCTGTCAGTGGATGCTCTTGACGTCTTTTCTCCTGGTGAGTAATGCAAACAAACACGACATTCCTTCCTACCTGCAAAACCAGTCTCAGGGTGGGAGCAACATTAAAAGCCAGCATCCCGTCTCTTGTAATGTCTAATAGCTATGTCTAATTCTGGATTTTCAAAGCTATTCCCCTTACGGTTATCCTGTGATACGGAGCGTGTTTGTGCACAGGTGGTGTCGCAAGAACAGCTCAGCACACTTCAGTATGCAGCGAGCTCCTCGGCTGGGGTTCCCCTTGGAGTTCCTCAGCAGGCACTAAGGATGTGTCATCCTTTGAGTCATCTCTTACTTTTAAAGCAGCTTTCCTCCATGAAAGCTGTTTCGGTTTTGACTCCAAAAACTTTACACAGAATATCGCATTTCGCAGTCCTTTGACACAGATTTTTGCCGGGGGAGCAGGTGGGGAGTGAGAAGATGAAAGCTGCCTCTGGGGCCGTGTGTGCCTTCACCCCTTGTGCATGTTGTGCCTTTTTCATCAACAGTTTTTCTTGTGCCCCTTCCCAGTTTGCTTCTCCCAGGGATTTTTAGAAAAGGTCGATGCCCTCTTGGACTGAACTGTGTGAGGTGGGGAGCTTAAATTGTTCTTGGGTGTTTGCAGTTTGTCTCTTTTAAATTCCTCACTGGAGGGTGCCTCTCGCCCTGTCTCCTGTCTTGGATCAAAGCTCAGGTGTCCTGTTCCCTTCTCACTCTTGAATGCCCAGGGTTTATATTCCTCTTGTGCTTATGACCTAGATTCACCCTGGGGCAGAAACCTATACAGGGCAGGGAGAAGGAATGTCCGCCTTTGCAGTGTGAGAGTGGCCCCAGCCCTCCCACCGCAGCCTCCCCTCATTCTAGGGGGAGACTTCCATGCTGCAGGGTGCTCTCTCAGCAGCTGGCACTGAAACCCTCCTGGAGGCTCCTGCCGAGGTACAGCCTGGCTCCTCGCAGGCAGCAGGGGTGTCGCACTCCTCCGCTGAGCTCTTTGGGCCAGATCCCTGGGCAGCTCAAAGTGGTGAGCTCCTGTCACCCAGCCCTTCAGTGCTGAGGTCCGGTTAATGGCGTCTGTAAAGCCCTCTCACTGATGAGGTCATCCACACTGTTCCAGAAATGTTGAGCTAATTGCAGAAAAGGTGAAGTTCCAGTACGGCAACAATTGATTCAGCCTCAGGCTCTACACAGCAGCGGGCAGCCCATGAAAACCAAAGGCATGTGATTGCAGACCCTTAATCCAGCTAAAATACCATTATGCCTGACCTCATTAGAAGAAAGCCACAGAATCCATCTCCCTGGATTGTTTCTTGCTGTGTCCAGTGAAATACTGTCCAACCAGCCAGGTATTCCTCCCCCTCCTGCAGAGTGCTGTGGTTTCCTTTCCACCTTGGAAATACTCATCGACCCAGAATGAACTCCTATAAGCTCATGGAGAGGAAAGCTTATGACTTACACTTTAATTAATGCGTAGATGTAATGTGATTGTAGCTACAATGATAAAAGCTGATACAGAACTTGTAGGTTGAGGGACTAAGGCAAACAAGCAAGGCACGTTTAGGGTCCCGTGTACATGTAGGGCAGGAGAATTTGTAAGCTGATCATCAGTGTTTCCCTTAGATGCTAATTTTATGGGGAAGTTAATGCACGGCCACTGCACAGTCGTAGGGCTGCCAGCCCATAGCCTGGACTAGCCCCAGCACAACCCTCCCTCTCCCATCAAGTCTGGTCCACCTCAGGGTGTAAGCTCAGATTAAACCCAGAGTGGGATGGACTTTGCATGTGGCAGTGTCATGCCTTTGCTTACAACACCTATCAGCTTCCCTAGTGTAGACAAGTCTCTACTTCTAACCACAGACAGCTCTTGCTCCAGGCCTGACTATGTGGATGCTGAGGTCTCTGCGCTGGTATTTGAAATTCGTGTATGGGACAGGAGGAGGAATACTGGCATTCCCATGCATGTGGCTTCGTTCTTCACGGTGGTTGTCTGCAACCCGTGGGTCATGGATGAAGTGGTCCTACAAGGTGGCTTTGTTTCTACAGAGGTACCTCTTCACTGGAGGGAGCAGGGTGCTTTGTCCCAGCACCCTCTTCTTTCTCTCACCTCTCTCAGGTTAGCACAGGTAGGGTCTCCTGGCAGTGCAGAGTAACCTTCCCTTCCACAGCTGCACTGCAGGCGGGGGATAGGAGGGACGAGGGATTTGGTTGGCACTTGTGGGCTAGGGATGACTAATGTTTCCCTGTCACTAACACATCATCGCTTGTATCAACCAGGAGCATCGGAGCAGCTTGGTGCAAATGGGCTGAGTGTCGTCAGCGATTTGTCGTGGTCATTAGCGCGGCACGAAGCTCTGCATCCGCAGGCTCCTGCTGGCGTGTGACGCCATGGGGTGCTGTCTGCAGGGCCTGTGGACCCCTCTGGGACACCCACATGCAGCAGCTCCCATCTGTACCGTTCACTGTTAAATGCCAATATGAGCCTATTAGAGAGAGACCAGGGGAAGCAGGAATGGCAGCTCAGCAGGCAGTGACAGATTGTACGCTGGAGAATGATTGATTTACTTATTTAGGGCTCCGTTCAGCAAAGATTCAGATCCATGGGGCTTGGGCTTAATATGAGTTGGGGAGATGAGGCTATTTCAGCAGCAGAGGAAACCACCAGTGCTTCAGGCCTTTCACAGCATGGCACTTATGCATTTATTTAACCCATTGCACAGCGTCGTGGGCAGCCCTGTGCCCTGCCATCAGGTTCAGCCACTGTGAGAGTTTCAGGTGCGGCAGCAGCACGGAGGGGACTTTTGGAAGTGCAGGGTTTGTGGGCTCTGGGGCCAACCCAAGCCTTGCGGCAGCAGTGCTGGGCAGACGCTGTCCCTCATTGCAAAGGCTGCCAGGTTATTCTCCAGCTTTTGCTTTGCTGCAATACACTGAAGGAAGGAGAGTTGTGGCACGGGCTTTGTGAATGAGAAGGACCATCCTGGAAGCACCAGGGCCTTGAAGGAGGGTGGTCCTGGGGCCACTTCACCAGTGGCCAGAACTGACTTACTAATTTGGGAGACCATCTTGTGAACTGCCTGTTAGCATGCCCCAACAGTAATTGGGACAGAGAGACTCAAGCTGACACTGCACCCTGCAAATCCCTTGTGTGATGTAGCCCAAACTCCATGCCCAGGCTTTGCCATGCACCTTCTGGATCCAGAGCATGTGTCTATCATGGTCCAACCTGGTAGGAGTTGCCAGGCTTAAACAAGCCAGTGATCCATGTGCTCTGGGAGCCTTTCTAAGGGTGTGGGCAGCACCAGCTGCTTCCCAGGGAGGTGTGAAAGGACCCTGGCAAGCAGCTACGCGATATCCCTGGGGAGGTGTCGCTTCCTGGCAGCAGCGTTTGGCCTGGAGCATCAGCCTTGTCTCAAGCAAAAATACAGCAAAGCACAGTTGTAGAGCACACAGATTGTCAGGAAAAGGTCTAAAAAGGTCTCCCTGTTTAAAATGCTACCTGAGGCGGGCAGCCGCTCTTCCTTACAGCTGCCTGTGGCTTTCCTCCAGAAGAGCTGGAGCCATCTCCCTCCTCCTCTGGACATGGCTTTGGCTGACGGCAGTAGTTTTGATGGGGCTGCCTTGTTCTCCTGCATGTCTCCACTCTACCAAGGCTCTCTCCAGTTTAATTACCTCCTCTGTGCTCATTTACCACTGAACTTTCTGGGACTGTTTCTTGGCTGCAGCTGCTAATCTGAATACTCTATGACTTGGGGAAAAAAAAATAATCAAACATCTATTAGTAACTTGGCTACTTCTAATGGAGACATATCAAGTGTGATGTGCATCACCTGAGGGCTGAGCACTCAGCTACTTAAGAGAGGGATGCAAAGAGTCCCCCACTGGAGGATGCTCTAGCTACCTGTGAGAGGTGTCTGCAGCTCTGCCTAGTGTCGGCTAATATCCCATTTATTGGGTGGGTACTGCAGTAGAAAAAATAATGGGAATAAGTCAGAAAAGCTGGAAATTTAGGGTGTTATCTGCAAAATGCAGGTGGAAGAAATGTGTTCTCTCTTAAAGGCTTCCCACAGATTTAAGTCCCTTGTGTCTTTCCTCCTAATGTCAGTGCTTAAAAATAGGACTGAAGAAGGAATATAATAATTTGCTGGTGTTAAGCTGGCAGCTAGTTAGTGCTGACTAATTATTGTGTAGGCCAAATAGCTCAGACGAGGTCTACTTTATGGATGTGCAAAATGGCTGCTTCTCTGAGGAAGCAGGAAAACTGGGAGTCTCTTGTTTGTGTTTTTTTGTTTGTTTTTTTTTTTTTTTATTTNTTTTTTTTTTTTACTTCTCAGGAGGCACAGTGACCTGCAATGCTTTAGCTTAGGGTAATGAGTCTCTTGTATTTGTGCTTACCCACCAGGTAACAGCAGGTCAACTGGGCTCCTGGTAGCGTTGGGGAGGCTTAAATGAGGACAAGCAAATTCTCTAATGATCTCTGCTGCACTCCCGGAGGAGGCTCACCTAGGATGATGCTGTTCCCTACTGAGAGGCCACCATCATCCTTTATTTCCAGATTTGCTTCTTGTATTTCTGTGGCTAAGAAGGGTTTAAGGCTGCTAACAAAAGGCAGTGTGCTGTTTGGGAAAGGCTTGGCTCTGTGTTGCGCTTCTTTTTGGGTGCTGTTCGGAGCTCTGTGCTGCTGAAACATCCAAACAGGGTTGTTTTGCTTTTTTTTATGTGTGTGTGCCAGAGCGTCACAGGTATGTCTGTTCAGGGTTCACACTGGAGCTGTCAAACCTGTGTGTGGTTCTGCTCCTTCTGCTCCCAATATCTGGGCATCTGATAATTCTAGTTCTGATGATGTTCTTTAAAAAAAAAAACCCAAACAAAACCCCAACACCTCCTCCCCTGCCAGCTCTGAAGCTTGAAAACAAATTACTACTTGGTACTCTAATTTCCCTAGTGTAGCATCTATGAGCATCAAAACCAACCCTTGTCCTGCAGAGCTTGTAGTGGTTGCAGACTGATGAAGGGTGGCTTCAGAGGAGAGGAGGAGCAGAATAAATGACCAGGCAGGGGCCTGCCCTGCAACAGGTAAGGCAGTACTGGAAGATGGACCCCCCCAAGCTCTTCAGGTACACAGGCCTCCCCTGTAAGGCTGTGTTTCAAATACTAAGCAGTGTATTTTAACCAAGTGTTTGAGAACATCTGTGGGAAGAAACTCTGCATTTGGTGGCTATTTGAGTTTGCTGCCTGCTAGAGTGGAGTCTGCCTGTTGCCTATGAGGTGTATCGTGCTGGCTGGTCTGAACATGCTGCTGCTTTTGCCATGCATCTGATTTTAAGTTCAAAAGTTACTGGTTTGTGGGAGTGGTGTGGCTGACTGGGTGGTTTTGTGATGAGCAAGGGGAGCAGGAGAGCAGGCTGGGGTCCAGCAGTAGGAGTACAGCGAGGCAAGCCTGAGGTCAGACTCACTGGCTGAGCTGTGGGCTAGGTCTTGCAGGGATGTGTTGAAGGCAAGGGAATTGGGGAGAGGCCTAGAAAATGGGAACACTGTTGTCTGTCAGGGATTCCTGCCTCTTTCTCCGCCATACCAGCATCCATTGGGTAAACTGTTTCTTCCAACTTGGTACCTTTGCTAGTGTGATGAGAAACGCTGTGGACTGAACTGCTCCTCTGTGAAGGTGTGCTCTCTGTAGCGATTGAAGCTCTTTGTGGAGCTCAGTGACCCAAAGAACTAGGTAATGGAAGAAGAAATCCTGATGGGAAGGCAGTGGTTCCCTGCAAAGCCATACAGTCCCCTCCTGTCAACACCTTTGGAGAGTTAGCTTCATTTTAATTTCAAATACATTTAGAAACCTCAGTCTGGTGAGATGGGATTCTTCTCAGCTACCCACAAACTGGCTCTTTCTATCATGTCTTGCTCCTTTCCCACCAACTGCTGTGCTCATCAGCACAGATCTGCCAGACAGCATGAATCCCTATGGTTGTGGGAGAGGCAGGCAGAGCCCATCTACATGGCCTTGCTTTCTCCACATGGTCCTCAGTCCTTATCCAGATCAGATGAGCAGCTCTTTCCACTGGTAGCATCAGTGGATGCCTGTTGTCTCCTGCCAGCCAGGCACTTGGAAGAGGTGGTGGCACCCCACTGGCACAAGGAATTGTGGTGTTGTCAGTTCGGGGGTCCATAGTGTACATTTGTGGTGCCCTAAGAAAATATATCCCTCTTTGTGAAAACTATATGAGATGGAGCAGCACCTTCTGTTGATACCCCCTTTGGCCAGGCTTTTTAACACTATTTATTTTGCAGCTTGAGAAGAGCTCACCAGCCGGCAGCACCTTCCCATTGAGCCATGGTCCATACTGTCCCTCACCATGGCAGGCTGCCCACTCGGTGAGTGTGTTTTGCTCACTGTTCAGCTGCTCACGTTTTTTTTCAAAAAGCTAGCTTTTGGAGAGATTAATAATGTCTCTTTTTCGTACAATGTCCTTGACAAGCCAGAAATCCGCCCATCCGCTGTTTCAAGCAATTAAAATGATGACATGGCCATCAACCCCCGTGCAACCAGTTGGCGAAAGCGCTCTGCAATGGAAACTCCAGTTCTCCGTGAGTGAATTTGTATGCAGTTTGGCAGAGAACAGCCCTGCTGACTTCCCAGGCCGACACTGCTTTGTTACTCAAACACAAACATCTAAAACCAGCATTAGGCACTGTGAGCTGCGCCAAAGCCGACTGCTGTCGTCGTATAATAAAACAGCATGTTGAGGTTTGCTGTTCTAATTGGGCAGCCAGGAGCCCCGGCGGATGGCGGAGCTTATTTATTGATTGCTCTTCAGATCAGAAACTGGACGGCACCGCAGGGAGCTAGTAAAGGAACAAAACCATTTTAAATACACTGTAAATGCTCCTTTGCAGGATTAATGAGCAGGAAACTGTAATGTGTGTTAATAGGATGCACAGAAAAGTAAAAGCTGGTAAACTTGCATGGCTTTCCCTTCCACAGGAGAATTCTGCTTCAGCAGAGATGGGGAAATACAGGCTGTAATAAATGTTGCTTTGTTGCTGGGACCTTACAGTGAAAAATAATCTGTATTCTTACACGTTTTTTTTCAAAATTGGAAATTGTAGAAAATGGTGGTGGGGGAAGCCACTAAAAAAAAAATAAAAATGATGAGGGTCAAGTTGGAGCCTGCAGAAGTGGAAACCTTTCCTCTTGGCTACTTACTCCCTCAGGGCTAGCTTGCAAAATTCATGAAATATGTGCTGTGCTCTGTCTCCTACATAGCTGGGAAAGATTCACCAAGCGAATGAGCTGAAGAATTCCAATAGCGACAGGTTCCCCAGCTCTGGAACGGCCGTCGTGCCAGAAAGCATCCCCCTGAGTCACCTCTCATCGTGCAACACGTTCCCGTCCTCAACAGCTGGTCTAGTCAGTGTGAGAGAGCAGAGCAGGTTGTGATCCCATTCATTGCTTTGCAGAGTGTTTGGATCTTCACCCAAAGGCTTTGCGTGGCTCTGGTGTACTTTCAAAATGCCTGTGAGGGGGGCTGAGGCACTGATGCACAGATGTGCGATGAAAGTATAAAAGCCTGTGCTGTCGTTTTAGGAACGTGTGCTGTTCCCGTGGTTTGCCAAACTCTTATAATTATCGTAACACCTGCAGCTTGCCTGAAATTCAATCCTGGGTGCTTTTTTTCCTGCTTGATCAGCTCATTTCTAGCTGCCTGTCATATGGGAGATGCCCTCTACAGCACAGCGGTTATTGTTCCTGAAGCAACTCCTGCGAGGAGGGCTGTCGGCAGGAGGGGAGCTGCAATTACTCCGTGCCTCTCTCGGGCACCTTGTGATCCTGGCTGAAGGAGAGAGGTGACACGCACAGCCAGGGATTAGTGTGTAAAAATCTTGAATTTTAGGAAGTCTGATGTCTTGACAGTGATCTGACTCCTTGTAGAATCACTTATGAGAGAAATACTAAGAAAGTTAAGTAAACCAGAAAGATGCTGAAATTTCTCAGTACAAGGGGCTAGTATTGCATGGGAAATCATGCAATCAACTCAGCTGCAAAGCCTGTTTTGTTTTAATGTGATATCACTCCCTTGGCTTGTTTCCCCTTTGTGTTTGTCCACCTGACACATCCAGTCTGGAATATGAGCAGCTTGCGAGAGGGGATATTTTTCCTATGTTTGTAAAGGCTGGAGGTCTTGGGCTGTGATGTCGAAAGGGACCTAGGTAAACTCTGATGGAGCTAGATCTGATCCTGAGCTGAAGGACCATCACCAAGACCAGCATGTTAGATGTTTAGACTCCTGCAGCAGCCCCGGATGCTTGCCACCCAGTGACTTTTAAGACAGGGTTAGCAGTGTCCTCTGGGAGACCTGTTGGCCCACCCATACATGGGTGTCTCCTGGGCCATCTACCTGTGAGGTAGCCACCGCAAAACTGCCACACACTCAGAGATGTGCTTTCAGGGCATCTTGGCAGACTTGATTGCAATGGGCTGGGCAGCCTCCACAGGACTCACATGCTTTGGCAGTGACATGACTGCTTCGTTGCTAGAGCTATCAGCTCAGCCCTGCTTGAGAGATCTCTGCTCATGCTTACACCACCAAACACTTTTGCAAATGTGAGGGCTCTACTTTTGTTATCCAGTCCTTCCTTGTAGAGTGTGGGCGATTTCTTAAGCACACAGAGGTTTGTGATGCAAGTACTCATTATCCACTCCAGTTTGTTACGAATGAATCATAAAGTAAACTTAATGAAACAAAGCACACAAAAGTAGATTGATATTTAACTTGGCTTGGCTTGATGTTTTCTCTTCTCTGGTGGGTGGTTTTTTTGTGTGTTTTTCTTTTTTTGTGGGGGTTGTTTTTGTTTTGATTGTGTGTGGGGGTTTTTTTTTGTCAGTTTGGCAAATACTCTAGGTTTTTATCCAGCTTTGTTCCCTCCATATCATCCCTCTAGAGGTTTTCACAGATCACTCCAAAGTAAGGAAGAAGCACACAAAATGAGAGACAAACAGTCAACACAGAGGTAAAAGCAGAACAAGTATATCAAAGTGACCAAGGTCTTTTGGACCCATCTGGGGCATCTTGACCAAGAAATTTAGTGTCTGCAATTGCAGATCTTTTTTTTCAGGGGAATTCCCTCTGAAAAATGCTTTGCTGTAACTGGAGAAGTAAAGATTGGTGAGCCTATGGACAGTCATTGCAATGAGAGTAACTTCCTGCGATGGGTGGAACAGTGAAGTAAAACCTGCAGAATAACTATGGAAAAATTTCATGTCACGGAGTATAGCCAAGTCCCAGGGCACCTTTCAACTTGTTGGTTTTGAGAGGGACCTTTTTGTTAGCATCTGTTCTAGGTCTTCAGTGCCTCTGGCTGTGAAGAGCTGTTCTCAGAAGGAGTCAACTCAGAGGCAGTTTGTGAACTACAGAGCCTGACTTTTAGATTATATTGTTTGTGGACTTCCATGGGTGCCCAGGGAATTGTGGCTGTTGGGAGCAGGGAGGTGGTCTAAGGAAGATGTAAGACACACCTTATTTTTTCTTTTCTCCTTTTTTCTCCTCCCATGTCTCTAAAGAGTTATAAACAGTTCTGTATTGGAGGATGAATGGTGAAGATGGGATGTGATGGACGGTGGTGAACAATGTCCCTGGCTGAGCTGAAGGCTGTCCCTGCCTTTCAGAGCAGCTGCCAGCATCTATCTGCAGCAACTTTTGGGCCACCAGCTGTGGAAGGCACTGGTGCAGAGGGCTCTTCTAGGGCACATCCAGAGCCTCTGGTGTTTTCTGGTGCAGCCAAGCTTTTATTTTCCTTGTCAAGAAGTCTCCCAAGGGGGCGTGAGAGGAGTCTGTCTTACTGTGTGGAGAGAAGCACAAGTAAAAGCCACAAGGAAAAGGAACAGAGGGTTATTTTCTGGTTGAGTCTGCACTAGTCAACAGTTTTGCATTCTCTTAAAACCCAAAAACTCACTGGAGTCAGTCCTCTGGCAGCAGAGATCCTCCTTTGGGGACCCTTTCTTTCTGGTTGCCTTAGCAAAACAAATATACTCAGGGCATATCTCACTCTATGGGCAGGGTAACAAGCAAATAAAACCAATCACACCATCTCCAGGTGGCTTTTGATGCCTTTTTGTAGCAACCTACCTGCCAGGCACATTGCTGCGGCCCTGCTGAGACCTGAAGTGTTGACCGACCGGTGCAGGCGCAGCTCGGCACTAATGGTGGGGTGTGTCCACCTATCCTCCAGGCAGTACGATGGCTTGAAATAAGGTGGTAATTCAGTTCGGCAGGGTTGCTGAGGGCTCTCTGCTTGCTTGAGACTTCAGGAGGTCTTAGTTCCAATCCTAAACACTGAACACTTTGGAAACCCACCAACAGCATCAATTGTAGAGGACAAGTGTGGTTCTGTTTGTCGCTGGCTTGGGTACATCTGGGATCCAGGTGATAAAGCCTGGCTCCAGCATGTCCTAGGTGGCTATTTTGCAGGCAGAGCATCAGTCTGGTGAAGCCAAACCTTGAGGGTCAAATCCTCTACAGACAGAAGCAGATGCAGTTGTTAGTGCTTTTGGAAAGGCTGGGCCATTAATTATGAATGGAGCATGTGTACTTGCCTGCTTCCAGGGGACACGGAGCATAAGGGTGTTTGCCTTTATATGAGGCATGTACAGGCACACGGTGAAATACAGCGATAGTTAAATGTTATTGCTCTCGATCTCATTTTTGGCTGTCTTCCTGCATTTCTGTTTGCAGATGTGACTTTTTTTTGTGTGGTCTTTTTTTTTTTTTTTTAAATTAAAAAAAGGTCATGAGGAACAAAGAGTCTGAGAGCCCTCTGAGTAAGATCTGAAAGCTCTCCTAACCAGAAAGGAGGGGGGAATAATTTAGAAGCCAGCCAACTAAAACTCAGGTGCCAGTTAAAACCAAAACTACGTTTCACTGACATTTGGAGTCATCTCCTGCTCCTGGAGAGGGAACAGCGTCTGCGTTAGCCTTCCCATTCAGACATTTGAGAGACACTTTTATCGATATTGACCTAATGGCTCAGGTTATTTGAATTTGTTATAATGGGACTTTGATTATTCCTTCTCTGTGCATCATAGTGAAGTCATGAGACTTCTGGACAGTCTATAACGGTCTTTGGTTGCAATAAGGTAGTTGATGGTTGATAGCCACATGACCCATTTAGAGATGCTTAAAGAAAAATAAAGCCTGGGCAATCAGTGAAATAAGTCTTTTACGTAGTTAAAGTAAGTTAATGGTTTTTTGCTGTTTGCTAACAACAAATACACCAGAATATGTGGAAAACTTAAATTGTTTTACTGCTCAGGCAGTTGTTTGACAATTTGTGAAGCAGCACTGAGGTCTGACGGTCCTCTTTGAGGATGAGCAGCGTCAGGGATCAAAAGCAAATTCAACAGGCATCTGTGGCCACAGGAGGGCAAGGCTGGGAAAAGCCCGGCTCGTGGCGATGGTGCTGGAGCCCACGCAGGCTGTGCGTGTCCTGAGGAGGAGCCTGTGCTGCTGCGCAGCATCCCGGCACGGGGAGTGGGCTCTCAGCAGCGGGAGCTGGGGGTCAGGTAGGGCTCATTGGTGCTCAGGGCAGGATGTGAACGTACTGCCTGGGGGACCTGGGGTTTTCCACTTGCTTTTATGGAGGTGGGAATCCTTCAGGCAGCCTCATTAAGTGTGGTTTAAGCAGAAAGTTACTTTTCCAGAGATTGGTTTTCTCTATTCTTTTGCCTGCTGGTTTGATAAGTCTGTGTGTAACAGATCACTTAGGGAAAGGCGTGGGGATGGTGCGGCTGGGTGGCCAGGCTTCGAGCCTTCCTGTCTGTTTTGCATGTATGTGGCATGTTTGTTTCTGATATTTTTTAAAAAATATATTACATTGTATTGCTGCATTGATGTATTTATATCATCCTATAATCAGGAATGCCTAGAGTTTTAATTGCTAGAAAACCACATGAGAAAATTGGGCTTTTGTAGCAACATTCCTATGCTAATGTACAAAGAGAAAATCATATTTAAACATCGTTAACACTAAAATACATTTAAATTGGAACCGCTGAAATTCACCTCTTAGAGTTCAACTCAATAGAGTTGCAGCAAACCTTCTTGTGACTGAGCTAAGCATCCCTGGAAATCAGGTTTGTAGTACTTCTGTCAACAGACTGTCTATAGTAGTTCAACTTCATTATCACGGAAACAAATAAGTGGTGGGGCAGTACGGGGAAGCTGAGGTTGAGCTATAGGCTGCCTTGAGAAGCTATAGAAAGTGAGAATGTGGGCACATGTAATCTAAAATGCATTGCATTTGTCTGTGGAAAACCAGGGCAATTTATTAACGTGCATTTCTAATCTGAACTCCTGCTTTCAGCCTGTCTTTTTCAGGATAAAGGCTCTTTGCCACACGCTGCTGCATGTTGCGTTGCTGCCAAAGTGAACGGTTCCTCAGGAGAGCACTTAGGCTCAGAGGCAAGACCAAAGTGATGCTCTGCGGTCCCATGTGTGAGCTGGAAGTGGCTGGTGAGCATGCGGCATGTGGAAGCCACAGCCCAGCATGGCAGACTGTATCTTGAGTAGTCCATAGCCCCCGCTGGGAATGGCAGGACAGGAACACGGAGGGACCATGCTCAGCCTCCATCAGTGAGCAGACAGTTTTCTTCTGCTCTGCTCTTTTCTGAGCAGCAAAGTGGCAGAAAGCAGGGGCTGGGCACAGCCCTGGGCTGCCCTGTAAGCCTGGGGACATCTGATGAGATGCATTGTATTTTCCAAATCATTCTCACTTCTCTGTGCTTTAGTTCTCCTCTGTATTTTTATTTCAGACAGCAGCAGCTGGCTGCTATCACTGTCTGGCTTCCAAAGATCTCCAGTTCTGGACTGGCTATGCAGAAGGACCCCCCCAACAACACAAACCAGTGATCTTTTCCTGCGTGATCCCCACTTCCTCTCCCCAGTCTTCACCCAGATGCTCTGGTGGAGTTCAGGTGTCCCACAGAAGTTCAATCTAAAGAGCTAAAGTGACAGAGAATCTGTCGCATCCTCAGGTAAATTGTTCCAGTGGTTAATTAATTACCTTAACTGTGCTGCACCAAGAACAGTTTTATTTCTCTGTAGAAATGCCTTTGGTTTCCAGCCACTGGATCTCAAGATGCCTTCGTCTGTCAGATTAAAGAGCCTCATGTTATTACTACTTGCTCTGCGTAGGCACTTGCTGACCACTCTCAAGTCACCTCTTAACCTTTCCAGGGACAGACTAAATGGATTGAATGTCTCTAGTTCCCTGCTGTAAGGGAGGTTTATCAGCCTCCCATTCTTCTTGCTTCTGCCTGCTGAAACCCCTCCAATTTGTTCTCGTCCTCTTTACTAGCCAGGTGCAGCAGGAGCTTGTGCAGTCTTTCATGTCTTCTACCATGGCTAAAGAGCTTCTGGCCACCCACTGAGTCTTGCCCTTCTTTGTGCATCCCAGCGCTGAATTTGTCCTCAGCTGCTGCTGTGTCCAGGGTCAGACTGAGCCCTTAGTCCTGCTCCAGCGTCCCCATGAGAATCAGATGGGGAACGTGGAGAGGTCAGTCCCCAGCTCAGGATCAGCCTGCCACGGCCCCAGGGCTTTCTGTGCCTCTGTTTTGTCACCTTCCTGGTTATGCAAGAAGGTCCTGAGACAGGCAGCTGTGCTGGGCTGGGAAGGAGCGACAGGGGAGCTGGGGAACCCAGCCGTGTTTGGAGTCTGTGCACACAAAAGTTCACCAGCTCCAAGTGAATGTAATTGCGGAGACAAAGTCGGAGCAGCCTGAAAATCACAGGGACGGTATAACTTCCAGGCGAGGAGAAAAGGGCCTTTATGAGGTCTTGAACCAGTGTCCTTACGTGTGTTGTGCTGCGGTGTGATGTGTGAGCACTCAGGCACTCCACCGCCAGTTAGAAATGAGAAATTTCAAGGGCTATTGAGCACTCTGTGAATTTTCACAGTGGCTCAGCGCAAAGTTATTTAGCACAGGTGTTTTGGTAATTGTGATGCATTGGGAAAATTCACAGTGCTCAATGGCCCTCAAACTTCCACCTGCTTGGTGTGGTGGTTAAGTATTAGTGCAGTGGATTATAAGATAAAATATGCAGGAGAGACTTGCTGGCTGCAGGACTTTTTCTGGCACTGGTTATACTTCTTCGTTATTCTCCGATCAGTTTGTTTGTCTGATGTGTATCGGAAGGACAGAAAGTTGACTTCGGTGGCTTTTGAAGTTGAGTGTTTTGCACCTAATAAACCTGCCAGGTCCATGACTTCTCATGGTCTGGACACCGGAGGAGAGGAAAGGTGTCTCCAGAACACATCCCTGGATGTGCTCAGCGGCACCTCAAGAGCTCCCCTTCTGAGGCTGCGTCTCTTCTGAAAATACCCAACTAGGAGCCCTGGGAAGGAGGAGAGGGAAGAAGAGGGACCTCTGCCCACACTTCTCTAAATGTGTGCAACTGTACAGGGCCTGTGAGTCCTGGGTAGAGTTTTCTTTTAATTATCACTTTCCAAGTCACCTCTGCTCCCACGCTGACTGTGCTAGGAGGGGCCCTTCGGGAAGGGCGTTCTATCTGTCCTTTCATGCACAAATGAATTGATCAGGCATCTTTGCAAGACTGTGATGTGGCCAAGTACAAAGAGTCAGAATAAAGCTTTAATTTTACTTTTACTTCAGCCCTGACAGTGCAACATTGTGGCAAATGCAAACATTGAACTGATGACACAGGCCATTATTACAAAGTAATTAAATACAGAAAATATTGTTTTCTGCTCTCTCCTAAGCTGAGTTGTTGGACCGATTCTGCAAGCTTCACTGATCTTGCTGTGCTATGGAAGGACAGCTAAAGCGAAAGGACCTGTGACAATGAGGGATGGATGAGCTTGTTGGCTGCTGCCATTTGCAGAGCAAACTGATTTTTCGTTTCTTAGTTTTTGATGCTGAATGGATATTAGCAATGTGATCCCCTTTCTTCACCAGCTTTCCTTCCAGATAAACACATGTAGCTGACTGGCTGTGCTCCACCCAGTTCTCTCCATATATTCACCCCAAGCCCGGTTATCGTGGGAACGTCCTCGCACACAGCCATTGAATCAAAGTTTTCAAAGAAGGGAGAGTTCAGCGTCTGAAAGTAAAAGGTGATAAACAAGAACGTGCTGAAAGTCCCAGCTCTGTGCTGTGAAAGGGGAAGGGTGGTTGGGGCGGCCAAGAGCCTGTTGCTATGTTCTTACATGGAGGCGTAAGCACAGGTGAGGAGGAGGAAAGTTTGGGAATACTCGGATCGGGAACTGTCAGTGGGTCTGTGGGCAGCTGCCACACCACAGAAATTGTCTGTCACCAGAGGACTGACAGGACCTCACTGGCCTAAGGGCAACCCAACTCTGTCCATGGGGGCTGGAAACCCCTGAGTGCGGCTGGAGATGTTCAGCCCACAGTTTCTTTTCAGTTTGTGGTGCCTGCTCCTCCGCAACACACTTCTCCACAGCCCTGCTGACCCTAGTGGGATGGCAGTGATGCTTTCCTGGCCCCCAGCTCCCACAGCTAAGAGAGCAGCATTTCTGCTTTTACTTCTTTTATCCCCAATGCATTTAGACACCGTCTTTCTAATCGCAGCCAGCCACCTCCTCCATGCTGGGAAGTGACTGTGTCCCCTGCGGATCCTGGCAGGGCTGTGAGCTGGCTCGCTGCGTGTCATGCTGCGTGTCTCTGGCAGGGCGAAGCACTGGCTCTACAGTGTGTTTGGCTCTGGCAAGCACAGGTGGGATTTTGGTGATGGAAAAAGCGAAAACACAACAGTCAAGGTTTGTCATGAGCAAAATGCAGCCACCTGCAAGAGCCTCCAGAAGATGAAGAGCCAGTGCATAACTAGAGGGTCCTGCCATGAAATGCAAGTAAAGCTAATGGATGGATTTTATTTTGAGCTTATTGTAACATTTCAAAATTTCCAATCTGACAAGTTTTCAAATAGAATTTTCAGTTGTATCCTCCCCACTTCCCTTTCTCCTCAACCTTCTCTCTCCTTCTTACACCATGTTTTTTTGGAGTTATTAACATGTGCATTAAGCTCATTTATAGAAAGTAACACCTTGACAAGTTGACAAGTGTTGTATATGACAAGAGTTTGGGCTGGGATTTCTGTTTCCACAATTGCTGTTGTTCCCTGGGATGGAAACGTAGCCACGTGCAGCGGTGGTCTGGGTGCTTACGCTGCATTTATCCCTAGTTCACTTGGAAATATACAGCTGGGATACGGTGCTGGGTGCAGCCACCAGTGTCTGTGCAGGGTCTCTCCAGATCCTATCAAAGCCAGCAGATGTTTTGCTTTGTTGCTGCTCCTGGAATCAGGTTTGGACCTGTGTGTTGCAAAGCAGCCCTGAATTACTATAAGAACCCTCAAAAGGGTATTAATGCTACTCATGAATAAACACAGTTTGTCTCACTCCTGTTTATTAATTGTTTTTATGCCATTCCCCAGCTGAGTGAAGGCTTTCGTCTTCCCAAACAATGAAATTCAAGTTAGCTGCCAGAAGACTGGTAGCTCTTGCTCAGTGGCACAGGGGCTTGTAATTAGTCTTTTCCAGTGGACTCTTGAATTTCATTTTGAGGAGAACTTGATTTTAACTTAATGCTTACTACTCACAGCTGACCAGGCTCAGCTCCCACTTGTAAAATGGGTTTTCTGGTGAGTATTAGGAAGAGGTTGTGTTTTAGGTGTGGATGGTTCTTGCATGGATCCTCAGTCCCAAGTGCTTACAGCTTGTCTGTCTTCTCTTCTTCTAGGAAAAATCATCCCTGAAAGCAAGGGATATATTTTACCTTTTTCTCCTACTCTTTGAAAGCTGTCAGTACTAATTTAATTAGTTGGTGCATAATAACAGTTTATAATTTCCAAGTATAACGTATTATAATGTTGTTTATACTGATTTGATGATTAAAGGCCTTGTCAGAGTCTTTGTCTCTTTTCAAAAAGAAAATGTATTTATCACCCTTAAAATAAAAAAAAAAGCCTTTGTTGTTATGCAAATGAGACACCCCATTAAGTAGGCTTATTTTACCTGAGCAGGTATTTACAATAATTTTCTGTACTCTTGCAGTCATATTTTTGTCTGCAGTGCCCTTGTCTTGCTCTGCAAGATAACTCTTCACTGGGACCAGCTCTGTCCTGCGGCACTGCGTCTCTGCCCAGCCTGGGCTCGCCCTCATGTCCACCCACACAGTCTTCTCCTTTACCTGTGATCCCTGACCACCTTCAGAAGGCCTATCCCTGGCTCTGTGCCTGCTAATGGGTCTCTCAGAGCTTCTCCTGCACCATGACCCTCTTTCACAGGGCTGTTTCTCAGGGATGCTCCCAACACACCGGGTCCCCAGGATGCTCAGTACAGGCACTGGGGAAGCTGTGGGACCCACTACCAGCTGGGGAGCCCACGTCTGGGGGTAAATCACAGCGTGTTCGGGGCAAAAAGCCCAGTTTGGAGGCAGAGGGAGCTCCTTGCCTCTCTGCTTTGTTGATGCAGGCAGTGTTGGTGGGTACGACCCTACCCAGCAGAGTGGTGCTGCCGTCTTTGAGCTGATGTGTCTTCCCCAACTGCCCTTGCCAGGGACCATGGAGCCTCCACCAGAATTTTACCAAATCCCACTTTATTTCCCCAATCTCCTTGCAAGAAGGAACATCTCCACTTTGCAGCAGATTTGGACTGAAGATCCAGTCAGGTGAGCAAACGGAAAAAGGCCTCTCTGCTCAGAGCAGGATACCATATAGACCTTCCTGGTTTGGGGTGTCCCCTATGTTCCGCTTTATTTTGCATGCATAAATATGGTGTTCTACATGTGATAGCTGTGGCTGCAGGCTGTGTTTCTGGTCCTTGAAAAAACAATGTGTTTCTTCCACCTTTCTGCTGGAGTCTTAGCTGCATTTTTCTGCAGCTGGGTGAATGACCGTGTTTGTGTCTGTCATCAATTCCACAGTCTGTTATTTAAATTACAAAGCTCATTCTTTGCATCAGTGTATGCACAGCAAGTTAGCAATCTATGCATAAAGTCCCAGCAGGCAATGATTGTCTCCTAAGGAAGGCAGAAGTAAAGACAGCCCACTGGATTGACAGAAATATCGCTGAATTCAGATGTGTTCCTGGAACAATTGGTTTTCTTCGAAGAAAGTTGCTGTTAACACTATTGCGACTGAGCGTAGGTGAACAGGGTGTTAAAAATCAGGCTGCCAGCACAATTACAGCATGGTGTAAAAAAACCCCCAGTGTCATCAGCTTGTTTATGACCTCGGTAAAAACAAACCGAGACCTGAACAATTATGCTAATTCTGCTTTGATTTACAGCAATGATAACCAGCAAATGTGCTGCCGGAGCTGCCTGATGTGCGTGCCGGAGGAGCAGGCAGGGATCTCATGGGGCTTTCTGCAACGTTTTTCCTTAATGGTTCATTACGGTTTGGGTTCTGGTTAGCATCGCTCCCCCTCCGGGCAGCTCCTCCAGCTGTGGGCATGGGCCATGTGAGCCCAGACTTGGTCTTCACTAGCAGGGGGAGAGTGTGGGTGTGAGGAGCAGCATCGTATGAAATGGGGTATCAGTGATCTGGGTGAGCTCACAAAGCAGACAGGAAAAAGAAAAAGGGGTTTTTTAATTATTATTATCAATTTTCTCTTTAATTGTAGATCATAATAGGGCTGCTCTCTCCTTGACTGGGGCAGTTGCCAGTAGGGAGACAGAGGAGACTGTTTTAGCCTTGTTTTGCCTCTGCGGTGTGGTCTCTTCAGGACGCTGGCATCAGTCATTGCATTCTCTCAAGTGTGCAGGTCTGAGCTGTGCTGGCCCTTCCTCAAACCCTTGGGCAGGTCCGAGAGCCATCCCCTGCCCCACCAACACCCGCTGGGGCCAGCGGAGCTGGCACTCTCTACCCATGAGCGTGGCGAGGACTGCAAAGCTTCTCCAAAGGTGCTGAGCCACCTGGATTTTTGCGCTTACCGTGGATAAAAAGGATATTTTCACAGAGATCAGCGGTTAAAAATCAGTGGGTAAAATCAGTGGGTAAATTTTTTTTAATACAAACACAAAAAACTGAAAAGTAACGGAGCCCTCCCAGACCATTTCCAGGTACCCTTGCAAGGCACTTCTGCCCAGTGCGTGTTCGTGGTGCTGCCCCAGCCAACGTTCACGGTCACTGACCTCTGTGGGCTTCAGCTGTAATTGGTCTTGCTCAAATCAGTTGGAGAAGCGGCTCCTGCCCTGGGGAGCCTGCGGTGCCAGCAGATGGGGAGCATCACCCTCTGGCCACGCTGCTGCAGCTGAGCCTGCTTGCCCATCTCCCCACCCCAGGTAGTGCTGAGCCTGTGGAGGAGCCCCCCCTTAATACGTCATGAGTAATTTTAACCCTTGGAACAATTTCTGATCCTTGGTAATGGTCTGTCTTTGTGCAGCAAAGAAATCTGGGGAAGGCTACCCTTCACTCTCAGGCTTTAAAATGACCTTTTTTTTTTTCCCCCGCTCTGACATAAGGATAAAATCACAAAAATGAATGCAATGTTTTTTGTTGTTTGGGGTTTTAGAATGCAATATATTTTGGCTGGTGTGAAAGTTACGCTTGCTGGCTGTAGCTCCTGCATGCTTCACTAAGCAGTCTCTGAGTGATAGGATTACAATGGCAAGCCTTAGTCTAACGAGTTTAAGCACAAACAGTTATTATTTCTAAATAAAAATGTGCTATTAAGTGCTATTAAACTTCTACAGAAATTATTAAAACAGTGCATGGAAAACAATATAAAAGGCTGAACTCTCACCTGGGAAGTGGCACATAATGCCAATCAATAGAGCTGCATTTCTTTACCACTTTATTGACTCACAAACATGCAGCTTGTAAGAGTCCTTCAGGATCCTCCCCCTTCACAACTCTATTTTTGTTCCAAATACCACTAAAGGAACATTTTTTTCCTCACGATAATGGCATAACTTCCTTCTGTTTCACACTCAAAAAGCACCCGTGCGAGTCAATGGATCACAGAGCATGTTTAGATATCTCTTACCCTTCACTAATGATGTTCAGTAGATCAATCAGGGGGAAGAGTAATTTATTTTTTGTTTTTTTTCCTTATGGAAGATCTTGATCCTTCTCTGAGGGGAATGACCTTGACTTGGTAATGCAGCTAAACTGGGAAAGCTGTTTTGCTATTCAAACTGAATTTAGACTAGCTAAATAAATAACAGGCAAAAGAACAAATCTCCTCCCTTAAATGAATGTAGGATATTAAGACCTGGCTTTGTAATGATTATAGTCTAATACACACAGCTTGCTGAGAGGTGGTATTTTTTCTTTTTTGCCTGTGTCTCTAACCTTGAATGTTCCATTCATCTCTGTGAAAATGCTTCCTTTTTCCTATACATTTTGTGCACACAAAGAACAATTTAAAACTTACATGGCATGGTCAATCAGAGATACCTAACTGGCTCTTTGGAAAACATGAATTGTGCTTTTTTTTTTTTTTTTTTTTAATACAAACACAAAACGAGTCAGTGACACCACATTAATCATTCAAGCCGATTGGAAAGCCTCCAAGCACCAGCTGAGTTTTAAAAAAAAGCCAAAACAAAACAAACCCCCAAAACAAACAAAAACCCCACACACTTTGATAAGAACCAATTGGGAATGAGAATTCCACCCCACCCCACCCCCAAAGTTTCAAAAAGAACACCAACAAAAAAAAAAACCAATTTGAAGAATTGGCAAGAAAGCAAATTGAACTATCACGGCCAGTTGTAAGGGCCATGCTTTGGCTCTGGAGAAACAGTTCATAAATATTCATTAACCTGGGGAAACATGAGAAACAGGATTAGACTTATTCATGGGAGTTCATCTTTAGGGTCAATGCTAGGGTGGGAGAGCCAAGACAGGCAAATTGCAGTTTTATAACGTATTTCCTGGGACAGACAAGATCTGCAGTCTTCTCTCTTAAAAAAAAACACAAAACCAAACCCAAAACAACACACAAACCCAAAACCCTCAAAGGACAGCAAAAAAAGCATTTTCTTTACACAGTAGAGATGCTGTCTCAGCTCAGGCCTGTGCCATGGATGATGTGCGCCCCGTGGGTTCTGCGGGCGCCGTGCCATGGGACAGCGATGGCTCTGGCTGTGGCCCCCCGGGGGTGCCTGGAGAGTGCTGGCTTGTCCCTGCAGATGGTGGCACCACTCCCACGCTGTGTTTGCCCCGCTCTGTGGTTGCCTGGGCCCATTCAGCCCCAGGATGCAGGAGGGCACCCTGCGTTCCTCGGCACTCTGTGTCTGAGAGCCACATCCAGGCAGCCGTGTGCTGGTGGGGGATTAGTGCCCGTGGCACGATGTAGCCCTATACAGCCGTGGGGTTTTTACTGTAGGAAAATATCCTACAGTTTTGAAGCCTGCAGGGTTGCTCCTGAAGTCCTTCCACACAGAGGTGCACAGCAGAGAGTTAATGAGCTCAGAAAGCAGATAGGATTGGAAGAGTCCGTGATGCTTCCAGGAACCACTTCCAACTTACCAGGGGAAAAGAAAAGGACTGTGACCTCTGGCAAGGCGGCCAGGAGCATGAAGACATCCATATGTCACCTATCCGCTAGAGGCTGAGATGAAGAGAAGGGAATCTCAGGGAAATGCAGCCAGGTCCAGATGATAACTCAATATTGCAGGACTTGGAGTCATTGCCTTCCTCTGCTTTCAGGGGACGGGCTGCTCCTTTGTTTACTCCTGCATCCCTTGGTTGCCTGTTTAGAAGGTGACATTGGTATTGCCTGTTGCCAAATGTATGTGTAATTTCTTAGTATGATTACTCTCTGCTGCCGGGATGGATGGCTATGTGCTGCCATGAGACACAGAGTGATATTAGCAGCAGAATTGTGGAATCTGTGAGTGAGCCCCTGTGCTCACATTAAAGGAAAAATGCAGCATGAGCATATGCAACATCCATTAGGAAATCTAGCAGACTGATGACAACTAGAACCAACCAAAAACAAACCAAACAGACCTCCACTTATCCACCCTCTGCAGCACACAAAGTTCATCGTGCTCTAATGCCATTAAAGCGAGTGGATAAGTGATTTTAGTGACTTTATTCATCATCAGTTCAGGACAAATACACTATTTGTGATTCCTAGGCTTGCACAGAGGGATATGATCCTCAAAATCCAGTAGCTGGGACGAGGGGTCGGAGCCTCACTGCCACTGCAGGCGTGCACTGGGGCTGGGAAATGCACTAGACCTTGCAAAGTGTGCGTGGGGAAGTACTGCCAAAGAGTCTTGCCAGAAACTGCGAGGTTTTTTTAGACAAATTGGGCAGGGATGAAGCTGAATTTAGGAAAACAATAGCTGTAAATATTTTCTGCTTTGCTATAAGCAACAAAACCATAGAAGCAAATTGGTTAGTCTGCCGGATACAGCTGTTAAATATCAGCTTTCCCAGCTCCAGTGGGAAATGCTTTGCCTGGTGGTAATCGGGATACCGTAACAGTGCCTTGCATTTTTGTCTTCTCCATCTGCAGAGTCATTCCCTCCATCTTTTCGGTTACTACTGTCACCTCTGGTGCCTTTTAAGACGCCAGAGTAACTTAGCAGATGCACCAGAAGCTGTGAGAAATTGGGCTTTCTCTGCCCGTGCCTTTTCGTGCAGTGTTTTCTATTTGCTGATTATTATCTTGAACAACCAGAATCCTGACAAACCAAGGGGGGGAAAGGGGTGCTGGCCTTACCTGAGCTTTTGTACCTTCCCCAGGTTGTTTTCCTCTGCTAGCTGGGTTTCAAAGAGACAGTCACGGTGCTTTAATACTCTTGCTCTGAAGCAAGGGATTTCCGGCTCCCCAAGGTGGGTTTCACTGAACTGCTCCGAGCTTGATGACGTGGGGAGGCAGAGGCTGCGGGACAGGCTGCGCTGTGCTATAGCTTTTCTCCATTCCCATTAGAGCTCATCACGTGCTGAAGATAACTTGCTGTAAGGAGTAGCCAGCCCACAGTAAGACAGTGGCAAACAACCAATTGCCCTTTTATTGTTAGAGGACTTAAACCTCTCCTCTGCAGTGGGTCACCCTGAGCCTGCCTTTTTTCCTAAGCCAGGCATCCCACGGCTGTTTGGATACAAGGGCCATGGAAGCAGCATCCTGACTCAGCCTGATGGGCAGCTGCCAGCTTTTGAAGGGCACATCGCTGCTGTTTTCTCCTCCTGCACACTCAGGCAGTTCAGGCACTACCAGCTACAGGCAGGGAGTCTGGGGCACTGTCCCTCCCTGCTCTGTACTTGCTCCGGTCTCTTGCTGATTTCTTTTTCTTGCCCTGCATTGATACTTCTTCACACTTCTGCTAGTCCTCGATCCCCAGCAGCCAGGGGCATTGCAGCTGTCTATATTTTAACTTAAAGTGAGTGGCATCTTTTCTCCTGGCAACAGGCTGCCTTGCTTTCTTCCCCTCTCCTTCGATAAAAAGTGACAAGCGCTCCTTCACAGAGCAGCGCAACCAAAGGAGCCGCTCAGAGAGAGCTGACAGTGAGTTGTGCGCTGGCTGCAAGCTGTTTTACCGCGGGATCACTTAAATAGAGTTTGCATCCTTCCCATCTCTCTCCCTCATGTGACAGTGCCTTGCACCCTTTCTGACGATATCAAAGCTTGCCTCATCGTGGCTTATCTGAATAATCAGCTCCAGGGTCCCTAAACCATCTCGCAGGGATTTTTTTTGTGGTGCTGCAAAGCTGTGCAAAATGTGGTACGATGGAGCCGGAGCCACGCCAGAGGGTTTTGCTCCCCACGCTGCCCCTCAGCACCCTGCTGATGGCTGGGTCAGTACGTAAGGAGATGTTCTAAGCGTTTCAGAACGCACTGATGTGTGCCTTTTGCACGGGCCCAGGCAATCACAGACCCACTGGGGGTGGAGGATCGCACCTTACTGAGTGCCAGGGAGCCTCTCAGCCATGCTGCAGATCAGTAACGTCTGTAGTTCTCCTCCACATTCCCTGCAGCCAGGGTGTTTACCTCACTCCTGCCTTCATCTGCAGCAGTCTTCCTCAGCACTACTGGGCATCTGTTACCCACCGTCTCAGTGCCAAGCATTTGCAAGTCTGTGTCGGAGGCGCCTTGATTGAAACCGCTGCTGTTACTGGGAGCGAGCTGACGGTGAGCATCTGTGTTCCCACTCTCAAAGGGGACGTTTGTCAGGCTCCTTTTGGTTTGCAATGGCTGCTTTTAGCTCACCAGTCATCGGTGTAAGCGTTGGTGGTGGACACGGGGAGAACAAACTCAGTGTGACAGGAGCACGAGCTGTCGATTAAATACGTGCTCAAATTCCACCCAGGGTAAGGCTGCTTTTTGTAACCCGGTCTTGCAACTAGGAAGGGGAATGACGGCCATGGACATGTGTGCTGGGGCAAACCCACTGCTGGTGTGGAGGTGTCACCAGGACATGCTTAAAATCTAAGTCTGCCTAAATCCCACTGAATTTAGTTTTCATTTGTTTAGACCAAGTGCATTTTAAGAAGAAGTTCTGAGTTCAAAAGAAGTCACCAAGGCTTCCAGCCTGTCCTGTTTTATATCATCAGCCACTTCACTTTGGCCTATTTTCCTAGAAATGACCCAATAATGTGCACTGGACTCCAGCATATTTCCAGGAAGGCATCAGTCTCAATCTTTCTGTGTGGTTTGGTTTTTTTTTATTCGTATCTTCAGTACGTTTCAGTGAGTTATCACCTTCACTGTTAAATCTTTTTTTTTACCCTTCTAATTTAAATGTGTGTGGCTTTAGCTAGCAGATGTACATCAGTAACAGCATTAGGAAGTTCAGAAAAACTCCTTTGCAAGGATTCTCCTTCTGCTGCCGTGCTAATGAAACTGAAACGCTCTTCCGTGCAGTGGTCTGTGTAAGATTGCTGGACTTTTTACATTTTGTAATTAGTTTCTGGATGATTATCTATTAATATTTTCATGCTTGATTCCATGCCAACGTCTGCTTTTGGCCAAGGTCTCTTTTGGCCATCTTCTTTTGCATATTTGGACTAAGCTGCTGAAGAAAACACTGCTTTTGCTGAAATCAGGGAGACTGCACTTGCTGAGCAGACAGGGGTAGCAGTTTGGGAACTTCAATAATTAGTCATTCATTTCCAGAAGTCTGCTTTATACGGCACATAAATGTGAATTCCTAACCTTTAGGAATCCTCTGCAGCTCTGACACCTAATATCAAACTTACACTTCGCAACAGGATGGAGAATGTATAATTTATGAGCTAGTGAAGTATCTTTAATTAAACCAGTATTTTCTAAATTTTGACTTAATTTAATTTTAATCTAACAGAAAGAAGCAATCTGAGTCCAGCCAAGGTTTTCCTTAAATACCATCCTTGTTATCTGGGAGGCTTTGAATCAAGTAAGATAGATGATTTTAATTTCCATGTTCTCAGTGTAACACTTGGGGTCAATGTTTGCATACTTATCATAGGCAGTTTACCATTGACAACCACTGTAATTGTTCAACTTTTCCTTGGTGAAGACCTGATTGACTATTATGCACTGTATTTATTATGTCTCACACTAAAATATAGATGATTGATTATTCCATTATTCTATTGACCAAGGCTGTAACAAGGTGTGACAAATATGTGCCATTACAGTCCATAACCAACTGTGGAAGGTAGTGCAGTCAGGTAGGAGAATTTTAATGTGTGCGACTCTCTGGAAAGCTTTAGCAAACTTTCAGGACACCGTATTTAAAAGACTTTACCTGAATGAATGTTCTTCATTTCTGCTAGGTACTTTCTAAGGATAAAGAAAATATAACAGGCCCTGATCTGAAAAGCTTAGAATATGATTGCAAGCCCACTGGAGCCAAAGGATATTCTTCCAATGGCTTGCTGGGCTTTGGCAGGGTCCTGAGGGTAATCTCTCTGTTTACTTCACTGAGAGTTGTGTCAGACCCTGGAAAAAAATCACCATTTGTTAACTGCATTAAAATAAGCAGGGGAAAAAAAGTGTCTTCTGTCACTGATGTAGCACATTAATGTGAATTATGTGCACATACCGAGGGGACTTACAGTTGGAAAGAGAAAAATCCTGTATTTTAAAGCTCTTTATCTGCAGCTTGGTATTTGAAATGTATAATTTAATTATCTTTGAACTCCTGTGTTCCTCCTTAAAATAAATCATGTTTAATTTTCATTTTAAATATCATGCATTGATGGCCACAGCACTGGGGATCATGGTAACAAAATGGTGTTGAACCAGCTACTGGAAATTAGTAGTAATAAACAATGCATTTGCTACTAGTCTGTCATATTAATTAGTCTTCAGAATGTGTCAGTGCTTTTCATTTGTATTTAACGTTGCCTGAGCTTACTGCCAATTAAATCCAATGTTGTTATCAAATCAGCTCGCACGTGATTACATTGGATTAATGTGGTTACTTTCTTTGATCCACTATAATTAAAAATCACAGTTGTGATTTTAAACAAGTATAAAAATATAATCAGTTTGCATACGCAGCTGCCTTTTTCTTCTAATTTACTTTAACAACATTCGCCTATAATTAAGAGTTGTGGAAGTCCCGGGCCCCGTTTAGCAGCTCAGAGGAGACAGCAGCATTTTGCAAGCCCTGGAAGAAGCCCCACCCGCGCCCGTGCTCTGCCCTCGCCCTCGCCTACCGCGGTGGGTGACGTATTCGGTCTACGGCACTTCCGTCCCCAAATCCTCAAGAACTCAGCAGCCTCAAGCCAAAAGAAAATACCACCTTAAAACTCAACGCAGTTTCCCTTGAAGCCTGACAGCTGAGTCTAGCAAGCTGTCTGCACCGTGCGTGGTTCCCAGGGAGGCTTTAATCGTGGGGAGCACTGCAGAGGGCTGTGCCATGCAGCCTCCTTGTCCCCACAGGACCTGTCACCCCAGCAGTTACGCAGCCAAGAGGCAGACAGAGACACGGGCTTGTGCAAAATGGGCAACCGTGACACGCTGAGAAGATAGGAATGCTCACACGCTAGCCCCAAAATGTCCAGTCTACCCCTCCATGGCTTTTGAGGCTTTGGCTTTTCACCGAGTGGGAGCTCTTCATTTTGGGCCCTGCCACCCAGCAGGGGTAAGGAACAGGCAAAATGCCGCAGCCCCAACCAGAAGGACGTTGTTTCCCATCGCTACCCACTTCTCTGCTGCTGACAGACAGGACCCAGACAGCAGAAAAGCTGGAGGAGACTGCTTTTCTGCTGGAGCAGATAGAAGTAATTAGTCAAATCACTGCGGCGCAGAGAGGGACGATGGCCCATCTCCCGTCAGGCAGCAAATGACTCACTGCATAACAACTTCAGTAAAGGGGTATTTTATATTTTTTTTTCCTCTTCCACTTTCAGCAGGGAAACAGAGATGAATTTTTCAAAAGGCCACCAAAGCTTTTGTTTGGGAGCTTCACCTCCCAGGTTTCCTAACGCCACCGAGAAAGTCACCGCCTGAATAAATGTCATCAGCAGTCACTCTGGGAGGGATGGACACCGAAAGTATTGCTGCCTCTTCAAGAGGCGTAGCCATGGTGAGCTGGTGAGCATGTGGAGAGTAGCTGGTGAGTTGATATGCACCAGCCTGACTGACCCATTTATACCACGTGTGGACCAAGCAGTGCTGTACCCTGCAGGAAGAAGGCAGCCCTGCGTGGTCACCACCTCCAATCACCCAACCTCTTGTATCCCCCTTGTCCGTGCCAGCCATGGGGATAGCACACAGCGAGGACATCACCACCACGCAGCCCCGCAAAGCACTGCCGGCTGGAAGAGCATTTTCCCAACAAGGAGAAACAAATAGAAAAGTGTTCTCCTACTTTCTGCGTCGCTTCCAAGTGAGTGACGAGCAGTAAGCACCATGGTTGCTGAAAGCTGGCCACCTCAGCCAATTTTTGCCCACTGTTGTGCTTCACCAGACACCACTGAAAAGGTCATCTGCGCTACAAGAGGCAGAGTTTGCCTGTCCCGCTGTGTGTCCTTCCTTACCACTTGAGGAAGCAGATGAGAAATAACTAAGCAAAGAATTAAACTTGAATGAGTGGAAGTTAGCGAAACATGAGCCATGCCTTGCTGGCCCTTCGGTAAGTAATGCGCAGTGTTCTGCTGAGGTAGGGCTCTTTGTGCACATAATAAGTAATGTTCCAGTGAGATGAAACCACAGGCTCCTGATTCAGCTGATATTTCTGGCAAATTGTTGACCTATTGCAGTTTATTCAGGATTTTTCTAGTCTTGGTAGAGCGGCTCTAACAGCGACAGATTTGTCATACTGTTTTTAACAAATATGCAGCTTTTGTAACTCTGAAAGTTATAATATCTTGAAGCATCCCAGATAATAATTGTCTCTGTGCTCTGCAGTAGCACTGTTTATAGGCAAGGAAAAGAATTAATTAAATATTAATTAATAGGATTTAATATAGCTGGTACTAGCTTGTGTCATAGAATAACTCACAGGGACAATTTTAATTTCACCTGACATATGTATATTGATGATTTCTCTCCTGGGATGGAACCGGAGGGGTGTGCGGCTGCGTCGCGGGCAGGGAGAGGGGCAGTGGCTGAGGGGAAAGGATTCAACGGAGCAGTTTGCACCTGGAATGGATGTAGAGGGGAAAGCAGGAAAATGGCCCTTCTTTCTGTTCACCTTGGGATGGAAGAGATGCAGAAACTGTCTCCTTGCCTGGCTTTGATGCGGTGGGCTTGATGGAGAAAATGCTGCTCTTTTAGAGCAGTTTTCCCTGCTTTCTGATAGCACAATTTTAGCCCAGTTTTGGATCTGTTAAAATTTGAAGGAATTTTTGGAGTTCTTGTGAAGCTAATAAAATGTAAGGGCATTGCTTAGTTCAGTTCAAAGAGGAGATGTGCCAAGTGGAGTGACAAAACCAAACGCTAGCTTGTGCTTCACCACCTATTAAACCCATCAAGAGGCTGTGATCAAACCCCTTCTCCCGGTGTTGCTAAAAGGCTTTTATTAGCAGAGCGATGCAGCCTGTGGGGACCTGTCATACTGATGCTTCCCTGACAGGGGTCAGAGATCAGACAAACTACTACAGCGCTGTACGTCCAAGTTGTCTTTCAATATCCTTTGACCTCACATTTCATGTCACATTAAGGCTTTTCTCCAAAACACTGGCTTAAGGTGAATCTCAGGCTGGAGCTTGTACAAGCCCATAGGTGTGCACCAGCAGTTGGTCTTCTGGTGATTTTGGGGGGCTTGTGATCACAGCCCAGAGGTCAGGCAGTGGGTGGCTCACTCCTCCGTGGAGTGGATCTCCAGTGCAGCTCAGCCTGCATGGATGAGAAGGCTTGCAGACAGCTGAGGTCTTGGGAATTGCTAATGAAAGCAACTGCTCTGCCAGCAAACTATCCTGGGTCCCCCACTGGCTGTGTAATTAAAATGGGGACTGTATGGGTGTGAAGTTAATGCTGTATACATAATGTATCTGTCCCAAGGTAAGCTTTCACATCTGTTCTCTGTAAAACTGTAAGTGCACGATATAATTAAGCGAGTGAGAAATTGTTTGAGTAGAACGCAGCGTTGTCCACCAGCAGCTCAAACCGCCCCTCGCTGCAGCAGCACAGTGAGTCTAACCAGCCAGAGTTAGAGCTGGCATAAAAACAGGCTGGAGGCACTGGTAGTTGAAAACATTTGTGTGTTTGGCTTTTTTTTTTTTCCCCTTTATTCTGTCATTGGGTACAAGGAGAAACTTCAGTCTGTAAATGCCACCAGTTCTCCATTTCACACTGACGTTCCCAGGGACAGCAGAACTGCCTGTAAAGTGTCTGTCACCCAAGGAAAATTGAAAAAAAAATAAAATCTTCCAGGCTTCTGCATGCTCTCATCACTCGTAAATAAGCTGTCACTTAACCCTTGCCTGCCATTCTCCTGCTGCTGCTGGCGTTGAAGATGATGAAACGCTTGCATCAACACTGCTGCTCTTCTGGGTGCGGGCAGTTCTGGGAAAGCTGCTAACCAGATAGAAAGGAGGGGGAAATACTTTTCCTGCTATTTTAGAAATGTGTCTGGACATGCTTTTATGTTGGGGAGCTAGAAAGGCTCACCCAAAACATCTGCAGCTGTAGCCAAACACTAAACCACCCTACCCAGGCTTTTCTTCCCACCTCACCTATTTTTCTTTGTTAAATGTCAGTTTGCTGTCAGACTCCATCTGGGTTTTGATGTTATTTCCTCACTGGGTTCAGCAGGATCCCTTTGCTGGAGGAGAGAAATGCCACAGTGTGACAGCTCCTCCCTCCTGACTGGGGCTGGGTCTGTGCGCAGGGGGCTCCGGCAGCGCGGGGCGCACGGGGGCTGGACAGACAGACGTCCTGTCTCCTGGCCAGGCTGGCGGCAGGAAAGGAAAGGAGAAGCGTCAGGGCACCTGTCAGGCCTGAAAGCAGCAGCCAGCGGATTTAAAAGTAAAATGTGCAAACGGTGTGCCTGCGCTCGGGTGGTTTCTCCTGGCACGAAGCAGGAGGATGTCGTCCTCATCCCGGCCGCTTTTCTCACCCACCGTCACACCCCAGCACTGGCTTTCCAGCTCCTGTTGTGCCAGGGCTTCTCCTAAGTCAGGCATGTGCATTGTCTGCATACTGCAGGAGATTTATCCAGTTACCTGCCTTCATTTATACACTTTTCATGCATAAAACTCTGCAGAGCTACAGGGAGCAATATTATTCCTGTTCTCCCACAATTTAGGTAATCTTTGGTGACAGGTTGCTGATTGTCTACGCTAAGTGTTTGTGCCAGCCCAGCCTCAGAGAGCCCCATCTCAGCAGCTTTTCCTTCTGGTGGTCCCGGAGAGAAATACAAGCTGCTCTGTGTCTGTGTGTGTACATAGGCATGTATATGGTATATACACCCTCCCACCCTACACACCTGTATGTGTGTGTGTGTGTATATGTATAGATAGACATATATATATATACATAGTGTTGTCTAGGATCATTACAGGATATATCTACATCTTCTCACATTTGTATCTGCCAGGCAATAAGCAAGTATTATTAAACCAAGGCTGCTTAGATGAAAGCAGTTGGAGAACAGAGTTTTCATTACAAGGCTGCCAAATTATTTGTGCGATCTCCGCACCTCAGGCCTACCCAGGGGCTGCAACTGAAATGCTGTAATCTTGCTTCTGTGTTTTTACTTATTTATTTTTTTATTCATTAATATGCAGAAACAGATGTACCTAAAAATATATGTATATGTGTGTATTTTTATGCATATATATATATGCAGATTATACTTATATGTAAAGACCTTTTAAAAGACTTTTAAAAACATATATTTTAGATATATATAAAATATAACAATATAAATGTGCATAATGAATAGCAAAAATATGATATATATGCTTATATAATTATACCTAGTATATAATATGCATGATAGTATGAATATAATTTAATATTTATCGTAGATATACTTATATGTAGTCATGACATTATTTTTATATACTATATGCATATATACATATTCATATAAATATACCTATATACATGCACATCCATATATATAGTCCTTCTAGAAAACCTTTATGTACTTAAGTTTATGAGCTATATAATACATCTGTAAATATATATATATAATATATGTGTGTGTATATATATGCAGAATGGTCTTATATATGTGTGTATATACATAAAGGTCTTTAAAAAGTTCTTTATATACACAGCCAGCCTATATATGTGTGTATATAAATATCCTTACATACACATTTTAAGCATTAAAGTCATTATTCCTGTTTTAGATCTATAAAGACCTTCATATATAAATATGTGACAACTTCCTATATATCTCTAGCCCGCTCTCTCTCTCGCTGATGTACGTATTTTGCTGGGAGGGCTGTGGCCCTGGTGCCCGGCTCAGCTGCGCTCAGCGGTGCCCACACCACCCCCCCGGGAGGTCTGGGGAAGCCCCCGGCCCCGCGGGCTGCGCGGCGGCTGTGCTGCTGCTCTGCACCCTCCTGGACAGCAAAGCGCCGCTCAGTGCCCGCAGCGCCTTGGTTTGAGCTCGTGCTTGTTTCATGCCACTCTGTAGGGAAAGGATGGGGTTTCCATCTCTGCAC